>JMRO03000002.1:0-551308 GCA_000743665.3 Scytalidium sp. 3C
ATTGAGGCTTGGAGCTTCTGTATATACACTTCTGTTATATCTCTTGGCCCATCATTTTGAGGTTTCCTTAGTGCTCTTTGTGACTTTTCAGAATGGAAATACAAGGCTGGATATGGGCGGGCATACATACCAATCTGGCAAGGATAGCTCTTGGAAGCGGAGCTTTGAATGCAGGAATACGTTTATACATACAGATTGAATACGTTTCCAAAAATGAAACAATCCGAACATTGTGTTTCGTATGTGAACTATGTATATCCAATGGAATATCACCCGGTATAAGACTTGCAAATCGTGCTGCTTTGCGTGTCTTCAAGAGGTGTTGTCAAAGTAAGAGTGGAGGCGGGGTACGATTTGTGAACCCTGCATAACTTTGCGTTGGACTCAATCAGTAATAATAAGTCGTCCGTCCGTACTACACAGTATTTGTGCACACATAGAGACCCACTCTTGCGTACCACCACGCAGCAGAACATTTACAGCACCCATCAGATTAGGAAAAAAGGGGCATAAAACTCTATCTCTGCTTAGCCTTAACCTTATTAGGTTATATGATCATTTCCTTCTGCTTGGCCTCGGAGCAAGTAATCAAACAATCTCCCATTATTCTTCATTACGGAACTCTACTGCCGAAATAACATCCAGCTAAATCCAAACTACATTTTGCTTGGCATTCTTCTCGCTCTGGCCCCACCAAGAGAAATCTCACCATGGTATCTCGTGACGCATCTCGTGATTTTTGATGGCCTGCCACACTAAACAATGTAAACATATGGCGTGCTTTTCATATGGTATTTACGAAGAGGTCCAAATTATCACACATTCTCGGATTATTGGATCCGGAAAAAAAAGTTAAGACATTTTGAAATCGGAAGTGAACTGCAGAGTCGAATCAGACGTGCCAATTCAGTGAGTGGCAATCTGTGTTCGCTGCAGCACTCGCCCAGCGTTTCGGAGGCCCGAGGCTCTCGGATCGGCTTCGGAGAGGTAGACGTGCAACAAAAGTTTTGGTCACGGCTGGATTAGGTAGGAGGGTAGAGCACAGGATCGAAGGGATTGGAAGGATTGGGGAAATTATGAGGGTTTTGTTGAGTTGAGTTGTGGCGAGATCAATCTAGTGATTTTACTTTCCTTTTTTCTCGTGGGAATAAGTTCGGGATGTTTTTTTTTTATTTCGGAGTTATGGGGGTTCGAGGGTGAGCGAGTCGAGTGGTCTCGCCACTCTCTTTCACCGTTGTTTTCCTGAGTGTTACTGGAGTTTTGTATGAATATTATTCTATTGAACCTTTTTGATTTCGCGTACATCTACTTTTACAGCTGCTCCTATCTCTCGATGGGAGACTGGAATGGCGATGTCGGGGTGGGTTTGTTCCAGATCGGAGGTATCCGCATTGAGCAGGGACGAGAGATAAGGAATCTAGCCCCTTTACGGCTACAGCGTCAACTCTTCGGACCGGGCCGCAGATGTTGAGAATCGGTACCGCGGATGAATGAAGATTGGACAATTGAATACCAGATTGAATTGCAAGAGAATCTTGTTTCCTCATATTCTGAGTTTCGAACATAGTCGAATTCACTTTCGACTTTCGACTTTCGCTGTCAAATGTATTTCGGTCAAAATTGGAATCGGAGCAACTATCCTCATATTGAGTATTCATTAAATCCACGATATTCACTGTCTTCTAGCATGTTTACTTTTGGAATTCTGTTTTGTGGTCCAGTAAGTATATGCAAATCGTAGGTCAATTATTTTGAGAAGTCGGCAATTCGAGATGCCCAATATCCATCAGGAACCTTGCGATTAAATACTTTCTATCCAATGCAGCTTTGATGACCCGTGGGACTCCCCCCCTGAACTTCATCCTGTATAATCTCTCGAACCAAGGCACGAAAACATTAGCCCAGTTGTGTATTTGCATAATGTTCCTTCTCACTGCTGTCATCCACTACGATGGTATCGGTATCATCCAGTGTCTACTTGGGAAGGTCAATCTTCTTCCTAGCAAGAGTAGCGATAGTGGATTAGATTTCTTGATCTGGCTTCAAATCAGCTTCGAATTTTCTTCAGACAAGATATTGTCCTTCGAGAAGCCTGAACGCTATCGTATATTTGCCTCCTAAAAGTAGTCCGCGAGGATCATATAATCAGTGCTTCCAGCCTTAATGAGGGCACTACAATTGAAACACATAAATCTTCGTTGGATCAATCCTACCCTCGCAAACATCGCTCCATACCACTCTCACATCATTCATACCCTCTCCCCATTGTAAAGATAGGCCCGGTACTCCTCCCTTTCTAAGAAATTCTTTGAATGATGTTGTAAAATGATCTACCCATGCGTTATCCTTCAAATATGCGCCTGCGGCCACGTCCGAAGTGTTGAGGACATGTCCGTTCAAAGCACCGACTTTTTCAAAGTTCCCTATGATAGCTTCCAGCGGCTCCGTCTTAGGAGTGGTTCCTATGGATACCAGCTGGACTGACTGAGCATGAGGTAGAAGTGCTTCGTACCAAGCCTGGTACGCATTGTCACGGGCTCCGCAGTCAAACACACTGACTTTGGTGGATTTATCTATTGAAAGTGTGTGTGCAAGGTTAGTAGACTTTATGGCTTTGTCATAATCGACAACTAGATCATAATATCCTGTTTCTTGGGTAAATAGATGAGATGCAGGGGACGTGACTGCCACAATCTTCGCGGGCTGAGCCGAGCGTGGCCTTTCCTCACGCAATTGCTGGGCGATCGCGATTGCAGTTTTGGAAGAGGCTGACAGAAGTACGACCACTGCATCCGAGATGTTTGCGTCATTCAGCGTCCAGGACGTGATTTGGGGCGAGGGAGGGACGAGTAACTTTTCATCCCACGCGAACGCATGACGGTTGAAGAGCCAAGCCGTTAAAAACGGTACCTGGAGAGCTGCAGTCCATCCTCTCATATCCTTGGATAAAGCGGAGACTTCAGCAGGCAAGTGGACCCGATAGGAGTTATATAATGACATCGCTCCAGCACGATGAGGACTAGTATCAATCACCTCTCTATTTGATGGTCCAGCCTTGAGAGTCAGATCAAAGGGCAGAGTACCGATGGGCAGATAGCCCCATATCATGCTGCCTACTGGTACATCCGAGTATGTGCTTTCAATAACACGACCAAATCCCCACGCCGAGATGCGTCCATATTTGTTAGCATCCGCCAACTCGGCAGGAACATTGGGCGGCAGAGGATATATATCCCACCATCCTGTCGCAGGCAACAGTAATCCAAGTTTGGCATATGTGGTATTATTCACAGATATCCAAATGGTATCTGATTGCACTCGGACGGAGCTTTGTTTTAGAGAAGGCAGTTCATGTTGAGGAAGAGAAACAACGTGTTGCTCCGAATAGTTTCCTTTATTGAGGATCTGAATTTCGAACATGGCTGATAATGTGCGAGTTAAGATAAATTTTTGAGAAGCAAAAGTGTCTGTGAAATCGCTCCATCATCTCTTGAGATGACTTCTCTACTTATACTTAAGGCCTTTTTTTGTGTGTACTTTCCGGTAGCTACTCTGATTACGGGGATGTGTACTACAGGACGTCTGGATACGTACGTACTGTCCTATGTGCTTACCGATGAAACAACAGTTGTTGGCCCGTGGGCACGGATTTACGTTAGCTAGCTCTCGGCTAAGATGCACCAGTCCGAAATTGGCTCAGAATGAAATTTTCCCAAAGCATTTACATTAATCTCACCTCAGCTTTACGTGAATACGATTAGCAGTCTAACTGTTGGTATACCAGGAATTGGGGTGCTCGTATAGTTTGTGAGCTAGAAAGTGGGGTTAATTGGCATGATCCCTGAGTTAACAGTAGTAACAACGACAATTCAATCACATATTCCACTGTGCAAATCATAATCTGACATGGCAGCTATGCTGGTACAATCACGTCTAGATTAGATAAGAGCGTAAGCCAGTTCACTTTCGGTAAAGGAGGCACTACTATACGGCCGTACCCCTGATTTACAGGTGGTTCACATCTGTAACTGTACAGCAAGTAAGCAATCGACCTTATAGGTGTGGTTACGTACGATTTCCAGGTGTACCGATAATTATCATTTTCACAAAACCAGATGCACGGTGCTTGTGGAGAATGATATCTGACAATATAACAAAAGGCACATACCACCCCAGCTGGCCACTCATGCACCATCTCTAGAAGTATCATTGGACTTTTCGACGTATCCTTTGAGATCCCTGGAGTAGTCTCCAAATCGGGCCACTAATGTGTTCCCTACGGTAAACTTCACCGTGCCGCCTAACAATCCTCCAAAGGTCTCCCAGCANGGTATACACTGTTCTGACCTCTGCTTCGCCCTCGCCAGGCAGCTCCTCGAACTCCATAACTCTCTCGCTGTGAAGTTGCCAATGGCTCCATCCACTTGACGCCCAAGCGATACGATATCCCTTTCTCACTCGTTTCGCAGTTCCTTCTTGATTCTCTGAGGATGGAACAGGGAATATGGAAGCAGAAGATAACTCAGGACTGAAGCGGTCTTCAGGAACAGGAAGTTCGTCGCATGCCTCTAGCTTCCATATTCCGGTAACTTCAACCACCTGTCGCCTGGTGCTCCCGGTCTTGTCACCAGACATGCAGACCAAGAGATCGCAGTGCGAGCCGGGATTTAACCAAACGGGGTGATCCCATTCACTTTGTCCGGATTCAACGCCCTCTTTGCTTTCCTTGGCGGAGTCCGAGATCTTTCCTTCGGGGCAGAAAGTATTCCATTCTGGCCACGTACTCACGTCTCGAACCGCATTGAGCAGTGATTCTGGCGATGCCCGTACAATGCACCGGGTCAGGACGGAGAATGAGCCACCTGGGCCGTGCGTGGGAACAGCAATTGGCGATGTCAAGAGCGAGTCTGGGCGGGGTTCGGAAGCGGTCTGTGACGATGCCATTTCCGGTGAGAGATGGCAAATTGTTGATTGCGAGTGCGAGAAAAGTTTACTCGAATTGAATATTATAATACGTGCTTGTCTAATGGATACGATGTGAAGATTTAGACAATGTAGTAAAGTAGACGGTTGCTTTGAAGCTAGTATTGTGTCAGATATACACCCCGGGCTGTCGTCAGCCTTGCTCCAACTCTGCCGTCCCTCCGGGCGGCTCATTGGACGCTATTTTCGATGACACAACCACCCAATTTCAGCCTCGTTAATTCAAAGGCCTTATTGTGAATACCAACGTGAACCATTTATTGTTTGTGTTCGTACGTAATTACTCTTTTCAAGTTCTCAGATCAGCTCTTGTTTCAGGATGTCTTATCAGTAAATAATTTATCTAACTTTACCTGATGGCGACGCTGCTGTTCCATTACTGGCTGTTCTCGTAACTAATCATTCCTCTCTATCCATAACAGCAATTCCAGATCATCGGTATTTTAGCTAATAAGTGCATATATGTTCGCTAGATGAAAAGCCCAGCCCAGCAGATCTCCACGCCGCCCAAACCTTGCCCATATTTTTATGTACAGCAGATCATTATCTTTCGTCATATACATTTCTCAATCATTAGACCCACCATGGATTCATAGCATAGCATTTATCTCTGTGCGAGATTCCGAGCTTCATTATGTTACACATCACCATACCACTCCTTCTCCGCATCACGATTGCGCTTCAACCCGGTATTCCCGGAGGGTGAAATACCGTTTCCGGTCAAGATTGGATATCCGGGGAGAGAACCACCAACCGTAGAATAGTCGTCATCAACGATCGCACTGCTCTCTGCACCGGATCGGCCGTCCATCATCCAATTCTCAAAACCAGCTGCCAAGTTAGCCTGGTCTCGGAGCCACCAGTCTTGGCTCTGGGCAAGGCCCTCTTCAGCACTGAACATTTCTGTTGGGCTCACCCTTCTGCGATGAGATTCTGTGGTGCTGGCCTCAGATACTGGCACGTCGTTGGGACTTGAATGATTGGTTGGTGCGTTCGAGGGAGTTATGTATACTTGATGGTGCGATAGATCAGTTGTAGGAATTTGATAAGAGACTGGAGACATAATAGAAGTTTCAGTTGGTATGTTCCTTGTACCAATACTGGTCTGGGATGGAATTGACCCTTGGGCAGGACCATTGGTCCTGCCTCTTTGATCTTGTGGTATCATGCGGCGACCACTCATTCCACTGGAGTTGGGACTGTAGCTGTAGAGGCTTCGATGTAATTGAGTCTGCGTCCGCGGTATTTGAGCAGGAGCCGCCTGGAACTGTTGATAACTCTGAGGTGATGTGGCTTGTCCAGAACCGGGGGAGGATCCTATGTCTACCTTTGGTGATGGAACGTCGGCAGTGCTGAAGTACCCGAACTTAGCATCAGTTCGTGTCAGAACTTCTGTTGCTTCTTCTGGGAGCGGCACGTTCCATTTTCGAGCTAACACACTAATAATGCTTAAAGCTCGACGAGCGCAGAGCCAGTCTTCCGCAATTTCTTCGAGATGTTTGGCACCGTGTATTATGTCTCTCTTGGAGTTCTTTTCGGGGAGATTAAGAAGATGTATGGTACACGCTGAATGGACGATATAAACGGCGATGTTGCAAATCTGTCTGAGGCCATATGTACGCTTATAGAGGCGCATGAGTTTGGATATCGCGGCCGCATTCTGTGTGCAAAGTTTCCGAGGAGAAACATGAGAAGGGAGAGGAGAATTGGATGGGCTGTACTTGAGGAAAGGACGGAAGAGGTGTATGTATAACAGATGGAAAAACATGCTGATAATCGGTGATTAGTCTCACGCAAACCAGATAAACTGCGACAAAAGGTGGAGAAATTTCACTTACTGCATGAGTAAAACATTAGGTAATTGAGCTTCCCTAGGTTCAAATTCTTTCGGTAACTCTCTTCTCCATCCTTCTAACCTCGTCTGTAAATCTCCTAATTTCTTCAGCTCCTGGTTCTTTCCAGCCGATCGCTCTAGTTGCTGAGGGCTATAAAAATAAATCAATAAGTCGCTACTGATCTCACAAAGATGACTAATTTGTAGCGCAATCGCTCTGGTTCTCGAAACCTGGGCGTTCTGCTCGGAGATACCACTGTCCGTATAGGGCGACCAGATGTCTGCATCTTCATTAGGGAACACCTCATATCTGGGTACGGTAATATTGGAAGGAGGCAACTGCGGTAATCGTCCAAGATAATTGGACCAGCATTTATCGAAGAGGAAACAGCCCCAGAATGTGACCCGTCGTGCGTCCAACTCCTTCTCATCGATCGGCTCTTTACTGTTGGCACTATTCGTCATGCCGCTTGAATCGAGGTTAAGACCCATATCCTGTGCCATGCGAAAGCTCATTCCACTGTATACCCAGCCTTTGGCTTCCCGGCCACAACCTGCCTCTCGAACTGACATCAAGCAGAGCGCCTGTATCGTCACCAGTCGTGGCCTCTCGTACTCATCGTTCTCGACGATTAATCTCTTTGCTTCAGCAAAGAAGTGGTCTCCTTTGGTGGTGGGGTCGTTGGGATCAGCGCATGCCTGGGGAGAGTTGGTGAAGTGGCATCCCAACGCCAGCATAGCGTTCACTAGTAATGAAGAACAGTACATCGTTCGTTTTGATGGTTTCCGGGGTTTTCCGAGAAGAAAGTCGCGGTAGAATAGACTTCGTGATAACGTGGTGAAGAAAGGGTAGTGCCAGGTGAAGTACATGTTGATTAAATGCACTATGACTTCCGGATCAGAGGTCACTGTCGTCCAACTCGTCAGTGGTTCCTCCTGTTCCTGAACAAGGTCCAACGTGTGATTTTCTATTCCCACATCTTCCTCTGTGGGATCCAGATATATTAAATTCGACGTGCCACCCAAGAAGCGCACAGAACCGTTCTCCAGTCGCAACTCTCCCATCTTGCCGGAGAGCTCGGTCTCAAACATGGGAAGACTAAGAGTGACTTCTGGCACGTCATCCTCATCAAGGTCCTCCTCGACCAGCTCCTGAGCTTTCTCCTGACGATTTATGCTCTCCGCCACCTCGTCCAGACTTTCACATGTCCTGATCCTCTTGACCAATGCGGGAACTTCGTCTTCGTTAGCGTTGAGGATTGCATGTATCAGCGTCTGCAGTGTCGAATTTTTCATCTTAAGAGTATCCGTCTTCTCCTTGTATACACCTTTCCGCCGATGGTCGCTGTTGGGATCATAGATACATGCTATGGTGAAGAGTTAGCATCATATCAGATCTTTATTCCTGGAGCAGAGGTGTGACAAAACCGAACAGCAATACTTACCGGTGCCATATACCTGCGAGCAGGCAGCACAAGCCGGCATGTTTCCGTCGCATTTCGACTTCCTCCGCCGGCACGCGATACACGCCGTACTGACACATCGTCGCTTTATGGCCGCAGCATCACGACTGCTCCTCGAGCTTTTCTTCTTCGACAGTGGCGCCTGTGACTGGTCTGCTGCCCCTGCCTCAGCTTGCGACAACGCCTGGACCTGCCCGATCCTCTTATGATCCCCGTCACCAGGCACGCCGCTTATTGTCGCATTGGGATGACTCGCAGTAGCGACGGGAGCGGCCCCTCCATCGTATCGATCGGACGAGCCCGTGTCGACGACGACACTGTCCATCCCCGGCAGAAACAGCCTCAGTCTCAGCCAGAACCCAGTCCAGCCGAGCTAATAACAGTGAAGAGCTCGACGTAATGCAAATGCGCAAGTCCACGGATCGTGAAGGTACAGGAGAAAGATTTCCGGTCAAATGAGAGAGGCAAATTCTAATTTGTCATTGATGGCCAGTCGTGGCAACTGCCTTTCTCCGCGGCACTGCAACCCCAGGTTTTTTGTGAATGGCGCAGCGACGCGAGCTTGATGAGACGAGTTAGTAACACCCCGGGATTCGAGAGGGTGCAAATAGCAGCAAAGCCACAGGACCTTTGCAGATGGCGTCCCAAGCGCTCGGAGTTGGTCGGTAGTTGGGAAATTTTTGGTGATGCCCCCGTATGTGTGGAAGCTGTCTGGTGGAGCCGGCAGTTTGTGCGCGTAATAGTGCTCTCGGTGCTCTGCTTGCGGAGGCGGGGAACTTTTTAACGTTGGACTTATCGCGGCTTATCGATTATCAAGCAGCCGGAGCCACTCAGTAGCCTTCATTCGAGAGACTACATGCATGGCAGCATCGCTCCTGGATGACACGGCCAGTTTACCATTGGTGATATGGCAAATGCGCGCATGCTGATAGATACACTGCAGCCCCTTATCTGGAATCAAGGTGTTATGAGATGCGCCTGCCAATTATATCAGTCGAGGCATTTGGCATCCTCAATCTACAGTTCCACCTCCCATGGAATCCTTTCATGATCGATATGCGACACAGTATCACTCTCCGGTGCAATTTTCCGGTGGTTTAGATATTATAAATTAAGATACACTCTAACCTATCTGAAACAGCCGTCTTCTCCTTCTCAAGGTTCTATCTATCTCCGCACTCTTCAACGGCCACGCTGTCCCGAGATCTCACCTGCGGTCTATCCTAACATGTTCGGACTCTCATTAAAAGCAATCTAACGCCAACTATATGCAGTCATGGCTTTTTCTGCGTAATGGATATAAAAAAAGAAAAAGAAGGCAAAAGTATTTTCAGAAGACCAACTCGAACACGAACCAGGAAAACATGGATTCCAAATCATCCGCCGCTGTGAACAAGGGCTCGCGCCGGGGTATCTCCATCTTATCCTGCAGCAAAAGTGCTCCTCTTCCTCAACGGCTCGCCAAATTTCCATAGCAGGAACGGTGCTGGCCATCCTAACCCGATCGCGATGAAGCCCAACACGCTATTGCCCCAGCCATAACCCAGGGCTTGATACATATAAGGGGCGAAAAGCGGGAAGCCAAATCCAGCCAAACTTCTCAACACGGTCGATGCTGCTAGGGCGCTGGCCGCATACCGAGTATAGGAATCGACAATGTAGGTTTGGATACACTGAAACCCAATAATCACCCCAGCACAAAAGATAACAGCGCCGATGTCTGGCAGGATCCAATGCGTATGCGCCTCGGCAGTCCAGCCGTACCAAAAGAGACCGATTGGGATCAGGAATGAACCGGGAATCATCAAAGGAACACGGAATTCAGGACGTCCGACTCCGTTGTTGCGACGCTTGAGGGCACGATAGATCCTATCTTGTAGTGGTGCACAGATTTGTGCGCCTAGGAAGAAGCCGACACCGAGAGCAATATAATTGAGACCGCCTATACCAACACTCTCGTGATACTTCTCTGCCCAGAGTGTCGGGAAGGTTGACAGGACGAAATACATGAGTCCATAAATATAGGCCATGTAGATTGCAAGCACCTGAACAATTGGCTGCGTAGCAAGGAGCTTGAAGGGTCTAGTCAAGGACGTCTGAAGGGTCTTCATAACAGTGCGGTCTGGACGTTCGTATTCTGTGTGGAGGGCAGTATTACCGGTCTCCTTGATGAGCCGATTCTTTTTCCGGATGAGAAGGACAGGTGCATAGGTCTCTTGTAAGTAAAAGAGACCTACGAACTGGATTAGGCCATCAGCAATGGTAGTAGCATAGAAAACCCAGCGCCATGTGGTCCTCTCAGCAATATATCCACCTGCAATAGGTCCAACTGCTGGGCCGAGGAGCGGTGCCAAACTGTAGATGCTTATCGCTTTACCACGCTCTTCTGCCGTGAATAAATCGGAAAGAACACCACCACCTATTGCCAGCGGTGCTGAGCCTCCAAGACCCGAGAGGAATCGAAATGCTATCAGCTGGCCCTTGGTCTTGGCTAAAGCACACCCCAAGTTGAAGAAGAAGTAGAGTAGATTCGCGACTTGCAGCACCAAGGTTCGTTCCCACAGCTCTGACAAAGGGCCCAGAAACAGAGGACCAACTGCATATGCTAGAACGAAGATAGACAAGGTCAAAGACAATTCGATTTCTTGAGTGATGTGTAATTCCTTTCCAATGGCCGTAAGAGCAGGCGCAACCATTGATGACGAAACTGGGGATATGAATGTGAAAGAGGAAACTGTAAAGAAAACCCAAGTTAGCCAACATGCATATCTGATGCCACACATCAGAGCCCAAAGGTCACCTACCAACAAGNNAACAGCAGCCCATTTATGCCTGAAGGTCCAATTCTTAGGATTTTCGGGGTCCTCTGGTCCATTCCAGGTCACGAGATTGGGGTCTCTCTCGCGCGCACTCTTGGAGCTCTTGATCCTGGACAATCTCCGTTCACGCGCCGGTTCAATGTCCATGTCCCGGTGAGTTTCAATTCCTGCTCGAACCTCGGACACAATGCCCTCTGACATAGCTTCCTCCAGGTCCTCTCCAATCTCCTCGTCCTTCTCGGATAGGTCCGCATCGTCGCTGGTACTCTCCGCCTCGCCCTGCTCGGGATCTTCGTGCTCGTGTTCGGCATGGTAGTGTGAGTGGTCGTCGAGATAATTGCCCGAGGTGACTCGAGTCAGAGGGTCAACGCCCTCATTGCCTGATCGTGTCGAGCCAGGGCGACCTGATTTCTTCGATCGCGTAGACCTGGCAGAGGAGTCTGCCATGGTGTCTGGAAACTGCTAAATCCTTGGGTGTTGTTCTGTTAATTGGCTATCGCGCAAGTGTTCTGTGGTGTTGTATGTAAAAAAGGAAAAGAGTAAACACAGAAATTTGTTTCTGTGTGTACGTTGGTAGGCGTCGAGAAAGAAAGCAGAAATGTTCTACGAGGAATTGTAGAACCTCATATAGTTTAAGAGCAAAAGCCAAGGAGAGAAGAGGTGAAGGATCGACACATCCCCCCGACAGGGCAGAGGACGGTCTAATATGACGGCGTCAAGCGGAGAGGAGATAAGTTAAGTCCAAAACAGAGTGCCGTTCCCGTAGGAGAACAGCCACTCCGACCCCGACATGGGAGATCGTCTTACGCACAGATGCCTGCAGAGTTTTGCTTCAAGGGCCCTTTCTCGTATATTAGCATAGCGTTTTGGCATTTGCTTCTTCCTCAGTGGCTGATTTGACCAAGACTGTTTGCGCTTTGCACGGCTTGTTTAGGAAAAGTGGGAGCCATGGTGACCGATCCGCGTGCGGGCAGCCCGGCTATCGGCACCGTGGTCAAGCTTTCTGCGGTTTAGGAAACAAGTGGGCAGGACCGTCTGCGTAGATACCGTTGCGCCCCCGGCCTGCACTGCGAGAAAGTTACTAAAGCGTTGACAAAACAGAGTCGGCCCAGAGGCGTTCCGTCCTGGACTTAAGAGACCCAGGGAAAATCAGGCTCTCCGCTTTTTATGTCACACAGCCCTGGACCAGGTCTTCGCGCGGGTAATCGGTACTTCAAAGAGCCGACCATACCTTGTTGCGAAAACACGGGACGACCAAGTTGCTAGCTAACCAGGGAACATTACGCAACCAGCCTTATGCTTAACTAGAGTTCACTTCAGTTACTATTCCAAAGCCTAACCTCGTAGATATCAAAAGCGCTCTTTAGCATTCGCATATCTACACATACTGAGGGCACGTGGTCGTTAACCAATACCGTAAATAAGACGAGCAAAGGAGTTTTCAGTAAGCAGGTGGCCCGACCTGTCGGGGATATACTTCGTGCGTCCTGTTAACTCCAGCTGCGCCACTCACGGAATCTTATTTGCATCTGCATCCACTCAGCCCAGCCTTGTTGAGTAAGTTATGACATAATAATGCAATTCCGTGGCCCGATTAACCGACCACTCTGGAATTTATCGCTGAAGGAAAGAGGGACCAATGGGGTCGGGCAAATTTGGCCCAGGTTCTAGACTTCAGCTTTGATAGGTCTAGCTGTATTCAAGCAGTTCTCAGTCCATCAGTAGCTACAGGTTCATTCACAAAGTATATGGAATAACTGTATTCACTGGGATCGACAACGATATGTTTATTTCATGCCCTACTCACTTCTTATTCACTTCTTATTCAATAGGCACGAAGCTTGAAATGGGATTCACTTTTGTCATTCAATTGCTGCAGTGAAAAGTGACCCTGTATGGGATGGGACATCACAGAACGACTATAAATACTCCTGTCATACTTCTCTTTCTTTCCTTTACTCACGCTTTTACTTTTGCACAACTTCATTCCGAAGGATGTCAAAAAGTACTCGGGAAGAGGGTATGATGCGGTCTTCTTCGAGAATGCTTTGAAAACGCATGTTGCGACTGTCACAAGGAAGACATTGAATAGATGCTCTGACCTGGCAAAAATGCTCATTTGACAGCAAATGAATATGCCGACATTACAAGAAGTAATGGGGAACACAGACAGTAAAGTCTGTGTTTATTACATCCGAAGCGTTATAACAACTGATCGTCTGTAGTATGCTTATGCAGATCAAAGGAAAAGTGTCTCCTTTGATTTTATCTTCCACGAAGGCACTCGCTCCTCTGCAGATGAGGAATATCTCCGCACCTGCCTGCAAAAATATACAAGACTCGGTACCGCAATGATTATCTACGACATTTATCGTTATAGGATTCAGGAAGAAGCACTTAATATGACAAAAGTTGACGCAAAAAGTGCGTGGGATTTGGTAATGGTCAATTATCAAGCGCCCCCCGGCTGGGGTCGTAACCCCCAAATCTCTAAATCGCCTCCCTGCGAGTCCAAATTTCACGAAAAGAAAGCAGGCTCGAAAAGAACTGGCAGATGTAGCTCTTCCTGATGCCGGTGATTGGGGTGACTGAAGAGAAAACGGAAATACTTGTGGATATGCACGAGATGACGTAGCAAGTTTTGCCTCCGTGATGAGATTTGAAAGCTTATGTTATAGGGGGTTGTCGCAGAGAAGAACTGAGATCTGCTCGTTCCTTCGTCATACATGGTGCTTTGTCTAAAAAAGGAGTCTACATCTATTCTGGAGGTAAAGGTCAAAACTATTTGAACTCGTGACCTAGCACATCATCAAAAAGATCCATTTAGGTGACTAGTTGTATTCAAGCAGTACTCCGCCATCTATCTTTCTCAAACCATAACTAGCTACGGGTATATTCACAAGTATATGAAGCACTTTTATTCACTGGGTTCAACGATGACTCTGTTATTCTCACTTTTACTGACTTCTTATTGACTGAACATATTCAGTAAGTACTAACCCGGAATGAGATTCACCTTGGTAATTCAATTACCGTAGTAAATGGGACATTCTGCCTATAAATCCCTCCTATTTGTCTTCGTTCCTACCTTTCTTTTCCTTACTCTTTTCTTACTCATCATCATCGTGCCTATTGTCTAGCTCATGCACCGCTAATAATCCATGATTATTCTGGTCTGAAGGGACGATAATCGAGGGCTAGAAAGCAACAGTCCCCATCTACCGAGCTGCCGAAGCCTGTTAAGGCCTGGTAACCCTTTGCTCAAATGCCCATGCATATTGGGAACGAGCTCTGTTTGCTCTACAGCCCTTGGATGTGGACGCCGACAGCACCAGAATGAAGATGAAATCTTTCTAGTAGCGTCGTTCCGAAATCAGTTCCACACATAAACGAACCTGAACTGCCAGCAAATTCAAAGGCCCCAAGAATATTAAACTACACTTTTAGACGTGTCGTAGGCAATAGACTAATCGTAACGGACATCAGCGAGGGTTGGACGCTGCATGCAAACGGGGTCCAGTTCACAGCACACACTATGGCAGACAAGGTTGCGGGAAGTCACCAGATAAATCCTATAAGTCAAGCAATAGGTGCACGAACCGGTATCGTCTCGAGTCTGAGATTGCATGGTCTACGCCGGGTGCAGTACGAGATGCTGCAAATGTCAAAATCCGAATCTGATCCTACCTCCACCTAAGAGCAACAAAATGGGAATAATTTCTTGCACAATTTGACCTCATTTCATAAATCATTCATTTCGCTGTTTGTCAACGGACGCTACATGTATTTCGGTCCCGAGATATCAAACTACGGAACCGAATGAGCAAACACCCAGCCTCATACAAACTCGAGCTCAACATCCACTTCCAGTCATCCCAGTCACACCCCCTGGAGCGATGTAGCTGCAAGTCCCGGTTGCTCCGGCTGGCGCCGCCCCAACCGTTGTTGCCAGACTGATATTTTGCATAGCGATGTTAAAGCAGGGGTGTACGTTGGAGCAGCTAATCGCCGCTGAACGGGTCTTCTCGCTTCCGCTTAGGTAACCGGTGAAGTTGACAAATGCGATATTTGAGATCTCCATAAGTGAACTTCCAGGAAATGTCCCATTATCTCCGCTATCCTCGTTGATATCTGGGCCAATTGCTGCGCCCTCGATGTAAAAATTCTCAAATCGAACATTTTGAACCACGCCCCTATGGATGAGGTTAGCAGGTAACTCTATGGTTTGTTGTGACGTGGGCTTCGGGGCGTGGGCTGTTTGCATCACGGTAAAGACGGAACAAAAGGAGCTAGGGGGACGGGAGCGGGAGTCAACTTACCAGCCGCCTCCTCTAGGTAACCCAGCACTCTCATATGAGCTTTGAGGGACCAGTGCTCCTACCCAGGTTTTGATATATGCCGAGCTCTCCATGTCGTTATTATGGGTCAGGATGTTAGCATCCCTGACGAGCACGTTGATCACAGAAGAATCCTCTAGGTACTGGCCAAGAGAACCAATAGCAATTCCATTTCCACCGTGGCAGGTGATCTAGCAATCTCATTAGTAACTGTGTCTGCAACTCATGTGTTTAGGGTATGCTTTACATTTTGAGCAAAGATGTTGTAGGACCTTGGCTTGATTGCTATGCAATCATCTCCACCCTGATAAACCATATTGGTAAGCTTGATATTATAGGCGTCCATGGTGTCGAATCCATCGGTATTCTGAACCCAGTTTTTCCCATAGGGAGCATTCACAGCAGTAGCGTTGCAGAGGATGTCGTCGAACGCCATGTTGGTGCCGTTCATTATATTGAGAGACCACAGCGGAGGGTCCTTTACATAAACTGGATTCTGGTCAGCTCATAAAGTGGATTGTTGTCTCGGTTTATAACCAGACTTACAGTGCTCAACAAAGACGTCGCTAACATTCCAGAAGACGAACGGCATAGG
Organism: Scytalidium sp. 3C; assembly: GCA_000743665.3. Classification (NCBI taxonomy): domain Eukaryota; kingdom Fungi; phylum Ascomycota; class Leotiomycetes; genus Scytalidium; species Scytalidium sp. 3C. Next base: position 16,032 of record JMRO03000002.1, read on the forward strand.
GCGGCCTGGTTGAGTGTTCCCTTCTTCTACGTTATACCAGGCGTTACCATTGCCGTAGATACCTCCAGTGCCGTAGCCATTGATGTGGATTCTTTCTCCAGTGAAAATAATTCCAGCATGGTGGTTTTGGAAGGCAATTGGATAGGAATTGTTGCGCCAGTAGTTTAGGTCATCAGACATCTGGAAAAGATATCAGTAAAGAATATTCCGAGGCTAGATAAAGAAAATCTCCATCAAGGGAGATTGTTTTATTTCCGGGGCTAAGCCACGTACTGTCCACATTCCTTTCCACTCCACGGTGACATCGTAGATAACGGGATTCAGCTTGGTGGCAATCCAGTAGTTTTCGCCTTCCGGGAACACCACAGTTCCACCAGCATTGCACTCGCTGAAGGCTTTCAAAATTTGCGGAGTGTCGTCTCTGTTATGGCCAAGTGCTTTGACCGTGCACACTTTCCCATTGTGGGTCGGAGACCGCGGAGGTGGGCTCCACGGCGGCGTCCATTGTGGAAGGGGCAGCCCGCCGCTAGGCACGGCTTCCACAGCTGCAAGGGCAGCGACAAGTGTGAGAAGCGTCTTTGAGAACATATTGAGCATCGACCTTCGAATCGTAACTTGATGAACGCAGCAACACTGAGAGAAAAGAGGAGTACGAGGGAAGAAGAGCTTTATTTAAGGAAACACGTACATAGTGGTGCGGCTAATAAAAAAAAAGAGCGCTTGTTTACCTTGGTCGGTGTGCCTGGAAACCCGCACTTCCCCTCCCGAAAGCTTCATCCTATTGTCGAAAGCTTCTTCTGGCTTCCCTGGCGGAATAATATCTGTATGGTCCCCCTCATGAAGCTAAAATCACCAGCCATAAACCAGCACCGAGCTCCTGAACGGGCATTCCCCTCCCATAGACACGTCTGTAGACCCCAATTGGTCCAAATTCATCAAGTCGATGGAGAAGCTCCAAGTAGCCAGCCAGAGTGGCACTCTGATTGGAGGTAAAATTCCAGGAACAGGCTCCCCGGATTCTGAAAATGTCAAGAGATCATCGCACACGGTCCAAGGAGCTAAGGGCAATTGGCGGGGTTATGCCGGAAGTTTAATTCAGCCCTTCGGTGTTGCTTCTACCGAGATGGAGAGCTTTCTGGGGAAGCGAAAAGCTTGGGACAAGCCCACCACGAAAACTTCCGTCTATTAGCAGCATACTATACAATTTGACAGAGGGTAAAGAAGAGGGTTAGAGAATTTCTAATTTGGCCCTTTTGCACTTTGAGGTTTGGTCATGTGATAACCAATCAACCTTAACCAGCGTCGTCCGGATCCAGTACGTGGGGTAAACAAAGCTGAAGTCAGGATGACGCAAGGTCCAAGCGTTAACTCCGGCGACATCCCACCGAATCTTTGAGAGAAGATACGTCAAAGCCTGAGCAACACGGACTCCCATTTTTGGCCGGACGTTAGTAGAGCGGGCCCTTGGAACTAATCGCTAGAATAGCGTTTCGATAACGGAACAGCTCCTTCAAAATAGCTTCCGTCAACCGTTCATTCTCCCGCCTTCAGGGCATCGTCGGTGCCATGTCCGGCAGCACTGGTGGCCGTGGTACTCGCCCAGCTCCAGCACCATGGCGGGCAGCATTTCTAGAGCACCTTTCCAAGGTCGACTCCCCGGTCTTCGTGCTGAGCACTTTGCACTCAGCGCATGCCAAAGGAAAAGCGGGTTCGCCAGCACACTACTCGCCCAGGGCCCGATACTGTGTCTTCCGTGCACTATGGGGAGAGCAAAATGTAGATGAACGCAATCCCGCACCAAGAAACGAAAAAGTTTACGAAAGTGAACTGATTACAATTACAACCGATGTGAGGATGGAGAAAGTACCGGAGATATTTGCCAGTGCACCAGGAGGTAGTAACGAGAAGGACTCATGGAAGGGAAGTGGCGGAGGCGGACCTGTGGAAGCGGTGTGGTGGATCAAAGAAACCATGACTGAATGGAGAATTCGAGGACCGGCATATGTGGTTGCTCCTGATATTGATGAAGAAGGTGAAGGTGCCAGAGCGGTGAAGAGTGCTCTGAAACCTAGGATGAGAGTGATTAAAGGACAGGAAGGAAAAGAAGGTGATTGGAGTTGGAGTAGAGAGTTGACGACTCAATTTGGGAATATGAGCCCTGCTATGAGAGGCNCANGTTCCGAAATCCCCCTCCCGGCCAAGACGTTTCGAGTCCGCCGTCTGAGGGGCTAGGGCTTGGACAAAAGGTGGACGACATCTATGACGAGATTGCGAGATCAAACTTCAGGGTTCTTATAATCAACCCAGAAGTAGTGGAGCAGGTGGACTTAAGTGATCCTGATCGAGGACGACGGTGGGTGTATATTTTGGTGAATGAGGATGGAAATGAAGCCGGCGATTGGGAGGTGGAAGAAGTGTGGCCTTGAGAAAGGGGTGAGCCAGTGTCCGTATTGGATACAGCAGATTGACAAATCTAACGTATTCTGAGGATGTGACAAGAGGCACACCATCAGGGCTTTAAGGATTCTAAAAGTTTTAGTTGTTAGACGACAATTGTTGGGAAACGAAACGCTCTCTCCGGTGCTATCTCTTTGATCTACGTAGCTATGCGTATTACCCACAAATGAAGAAGAATAGGATCTTGCCATCTTACAAGCCGGCCTGGCTGAGCCGTCCTCTCAGGATAAAAGGAGCCCGAGGGTGAGTATATCTAATAACCCTACGTCTCAAGCCCCCATTTCAGCCTCGATTACTGAACCGCCAGAATGAGAGAGGGGCGTCGTCATGTCATAGCAAAACCTGGATCTCTTGGACGGATGCAACTACTGGGTGGGTGCAGATTGCATTTGGGTTCTGGCGGGTTTATAACCGCATCACGCCAACGATCTACCTGCTTGGAACGCTATGTTCCAGTATCGTACATCTACTTTCCATTGTTATTCTTACAGTAGAATTCTGGACCACGTTCCCATCAAACCTGTTTGCCATTCAATGTTGGATACCAACACAGCCCCGCGTCTTGGCGTTGCAATTTAGCGTGCACTCGCGTCCTTATCCTCCCTCCCTACTCGCCCTACCCGTACTGTAGTACTTCGTACTTTGTATGATCCCTTTACCTGGGTGCCTCTTTGCTCTCATTGGCTGAATTAAACTATACACAACACATTAACCTCAACTCAGCCAATAAAATAAGCTGACTTGAACGGGGCACTAAGTGAGACTCCTTCTCACCAGGCGGAACTGCGAGCAGCTCGCGGCCAAGCGTATCGCCGCACCGGGCCGGCCAGCTTGTGGGTAGGGGTGTCAACCCTGCGCCCAAAGTGCGGGTTGTACTGTAGTGGTTGCTATATTACTCCGTACATGACCGTGTTTGAGGAATTACCCCGCCAACAAGGCTGAGCATTTGGGACTCCCTACCTTTTAACGCTTTTCTGGCTTCATCTTCCTTCTTTTATCTACCGATCTCGAGGAGAACGACTGCGAGTAATGAACGGAATAATGCTCCTCGACGATTGAAAGGCATGTCGGATCCTCTAGAGTACACGGTCGGCTGGATCTCTGCAATAAGCACGGAATATGTTGCTGCACAAGAGTTTCTTGACGAAGAGCACGCGGGGCCGGAATCTGTGTCTCGCAACGATACTAACAACTATACGCTAGGTAGAATAGCGGGACACAATGTCGTTATGGCTGCCTTGCCTGATGGTGAATACGGGACGGCTTCCGCAGCCAGTGTGGCAACAAATATGTTGAACAGTTTTCCCAACGTCAGAATAGGTCTGATGGTCGGTATCGGTGGCGGTGCACCAAGTAAAAAGCAGGATATTCGTTTAGGTGATATTATCATCAGCGTGCCTCGTGACGGGAGAAGTGGAGTATTCCAGTACGACTTTGGCAAGACTATACAAGAACAGACGTTCCAAAAGACAAGATTCCTGAACCAGCCGCCCACTCTGCTACTAACAGCCGTGAGCGGCCTTAAGAGCCAATATAAAAGAAAAGGCCACTTTCTTGAAAAGACGATCAGCGACATTCTTGAGAAGAATCCAAGGTTGCAAAGGGAGTATAAGCTGCCAGAACGCAGTACTGACAGATTATACCAATCTACGGTCACACATCCTATAAATAACGACTCGGATTGCGCGATTATCTGTGGTAATGATCCGTTAAACTTGGTGTCACGACCTGAACGAACCGAACACGAGGATAGTCCGGCAATTCACTACGGGCTTATCGCCTCAGGAAACCAGTTGATGAAGGATGCTTTAATTCGAGATAAGCTTGCAGCGGAAAAGGATATCCTGTGTTTTGAAATGGAAGCCGCTGGGCTGATGAATAACTTCCCCTGTCTGGTTATTCGCGGGATATGCGACTATGCTGATAGCCATAAAAATAAGACGTGGCAAGGGTATGCGGCAATGGCGGCCGCTGCATATGCCAAAGATCTTCTCTCTCGAATGACACCTACTCGCGTGGAAGCTGAAAAAAAGATTGCCGACGTTGTCTCTAGTTAGTATAATGGAGTCTGTAAAACGTTCTGTCTTGAATGGATATTAACCTATACAATTCTGACAGGTCTCCGAGATGTTGCAGAAGAGCACCGGGACATTGCGCAAAAGCAGCTTGAGATCCAAGAACATGGAATCAGACAGAAGCTATCTGACAAACAAGAAGAGTGTCTCCAGTTGTTCCGTCTCACCAACAGCAGCAAGGACAGCACGTACGAGTGGTATAAAGATCGCGTAGAAGACCGAGTGCATCGCACCTGCGAATGGTTTCTGAACCATAAGAATTTCCAAACGTGGTTAAAACAAAACTCGGGGCCGTTGCTGGTATCAGCAGACCCTGGGTGTGGGAAATCTGTCTTAGCCAAATACCTCATCGATGACGGACTACCACGTTCCGCAACTATCTGTTACTTCTTTTTTAAGGACCAGGACCAGAACACTGTTCGCCAAGCACTTTGCGCTCTGCTACACCAACTCTTCTCAAAGAAGCCGTCCCTGATCGAACATGCTATGAAGCAATTCAGCAAAGATGGCCGGGGACTGATTAATTCTACAAACTCTCTTTGGGATATCCTAGGAAATGCTGTGCAAGATCCCAAGGCCGGGCCGGTCATTATAGTACTAGATGCCCTGGATGAATGTGCCGAATCAGAGTTTGTGTATCTCATACGGAATATAAAAAACCAATTCCGTAACAGCAAATCTAGCTGCGGCAAGTTGAAATATCTGCTAACAAGCCGGCCATATGAACAGATCATGGCCGAGTTCCAGGACCTGCTGACCGACTTTCCGAATATTCGCATACCAGGAGAGGAAGAATCAGAAAGTATCAGTTTAGAAGTAAACCATGTCATCCAATACCGAGTCGAGCAGCTAGCCAGGAAGAAACGGCTCTTGGAACCCGTCAAGGATCGCCTTGCAAGAATGCTACTTAACATTACGCACCGCACATACTTGTGGGTATATCTTGTGTTCGACTATTTAAACAGAGAAAACTTCAAAAAGACACCGAAGGGAATCGATTCTACAATGGCAGTTATGCCAAAAACTATCAACGAGGCATATGAGCAAATATTAAACAAATCGAAAGATCACCCCATAGTTCGAAAAGCCCTGAGTATCATTCTAGTAGCAAGTCGACCGCTAACGCTTTCGGAAATGAACATTGCAGTAAATATAGATGACACAACAAAGTCTATTCATGACCTTGATTTGGAGGAAGAAACAGATTTTAAGTCACGTCTTAGATCCTGGTGTGGACTGTTTGTCTCTATTCACCATGGAAAGATATATTTCCTTCACCAGACTGCTCGAGAATTCCTTCTCGCAGAATTGCGGTCACCTATAATTGTTTCACCGGGACTGAACTGGCATCACTCAATTACTATCCGTAGTGCACACACTGTCCTTGCAGAGGCCTGCGTACGCTATCTTGACTTCTTCAACTCCGACACAAACTTAGTGCAGGATGCAGACAGTGAAGCCGGCCCCAACGTCGAGGACAACACCTTTATGGATTACTCGGCCAAAAATTGGGCATTCCACTTTCGTGAGGCCTATATCAGCAATGATGCTAGTATATTATCTACCGTGCTAAAGGTTTGTGATCCAGATTCGATTATCTGCTCAATGTGGTTCGGTATATACTGGGAAGATCAATATGGGAGACCTCCTAGAAATTTCACTAGTATTATGATATCATCATATTTCGGGCATGAGGCAATAGTCAAGCTATTGCTCGCAACTGATCGTGTCGATCCTGATTCGAAAGATGAGTATGGCAGAACGCCACTGTCATGGGCAGCTCAAAACGGGCATGAGGCAATAGTCAAGCTGCTGCTCGCAACTGATCGTGTCGATCCTGATTCGAAAGATAAGTATGGCAGCAGTACACCACTGTTATATGCAACTGCAAACGGGCATGAGGCAATAGTCAAGCTGCTGCTCGCAACTGATCGTGTCAATCCTGATTCGAAAGATGAATATGACAGCAGAACGCCAATGTCATATGCAGCTGCAAACGGGCATCAGGCAATAGTCAAGCTATTGCTCGCAACTGATCGTGTCGATCCTGATTCGAAAGATGAGTATGGCAGAACGCCACTGTTATATGCAGCTAGAAACGGGCATGAGGCAATAGTCAAGCTGCTGCTCGCAACTGATCGTGTCAATCCTGATTCGAAAGATAAGGATGGCAGCACGCCACTGTTATATGCAGCTAGAAACGGGCATGAGGCAATAGTCAAGCTGCTGCTCGCAACTAATCGTGTCAATCCTGATTCGAAAGATGAGGATGGCAGAACACCACTGTTATATGCAGCTCAAAACGGGCATGAGGCAATAGTCAAGCTGCTGCTCGCAACTAATCGTGTCAATCCTGATTCGAAAGATGAGGATGGCAGAACACCACTGTTATATGCAGCTCAAAACGGGCATGAGGCAATAGTCAAGCTGCTGCTCGCAACTGATCGTGTCAATCCTAATTCGAAAGATGGGTATGGCAGCAGAACGCCACTGTCATGGGCAGCTCAAAACGGGCATGAGGCAATAGTCAAGCTGCTGCTCGCAACTGATCGTGTCGATCCTGATTCGAAAGATAAGGATGGCAGCACGCCACTGTTATATGCAGCTCAAAACGGGCATGAGGCAATAATCAAGCTGCTGCTCGCAACTGATCGTGTCGATCCTGATTCGAAAGATAAGGATTATGGCGGCAGCACGCCACTGTCATATGCAACTGMAAACGGGCATGAGGCAATAGTCAAGCTGCTGCTCGCAACTGATCGTGTCGATCCTGATTGGAAAGATAAGGATTATGGCGGCAGCACGCCACTGTCATATGCAGCTGMAAACGGGCATGAGGCAATAGTCAAGCTGCTGCTCGCAACTGATCGTGTCGATCCTGATTCGAAAGATGAGGATGGCAGAACACCACTGTCATATGCAGCTGCAAACGGGCATGAGGCAATAGTCAAGCTGCTGCTCGCAACTGATCGTGTCRATCCTRATTCGAAAGATGRGTATGGCAGCAGAACRCCACTGTCATGGGCAGCTSAAAACGGGCATGAGGCAATAGTCAAGCTGCTGCTCGCAACTGATCGTGTCGATCCTGATTCGAAAGATGAGGATTATGGCAGGACGCCACTGTCATGGGCAGCTGAAAACAGGCATGAGGCAGTGGTTAAACTACTGCAACAATATAAGATCACCTGATTAATTATATTTTCTTTCCATCCCTCAACATAGAGGGGTTGGGGGGGCACGGTTCCTTATATAATAGAGGAGTTTGCCACCTTGTTTGCCACGCTTACGAAAACTTATTACCTTGATCATCTTTGTTTGAGGCGATTACAGCTCTAGACGGTGCCGCCACAAGCAGAGAGAATGGTCGACCCGCTCCGGGCCAAATCGTTGAGGTAGTGAAATCTGTCGTTGTTCTGGGTAGGTGGAGTTGGTTAACTGGTAGCATTGGCGCTACAGTAGTTTGAATTCACAAGGACGCGGGCGCTAGAGCTGGCCCGCTTGCCAAGACTCCAGCACAGCCACAGGCTCAACAGCCACGTCTAATCGGAGGTACGCACTGATCTATGTAGACGATTTTGCATGTTTGTGACCCCTAGTAGGTATAAAACAGATGATGCTATCTTAGAATTGTACGTAGTGAGGCTTTAAAGCTTAGATAAAGATTCTTTTATAAATATCACAAGTGGTAAGTGTTTGATGCTTTAGGAGTGCTTTAGAAATGGAACGTTTATTGCGCTAGAAAACGTCACTCGTTGTGAACTAGGCGCAAAGATAATAATGATGCAAACGCAATTTCTTACAGTAGGTGGGTAGGGGCCGCAGATATTTAGAGTAACTACATCACAATTTACAGAATCATGGTAAATATAAATGCCAGCACGCAGTTCTATGACTTTGTAGCATCACGTCTCACATGTTTCTCTTTCTTACAAATACTACCACACGGATATTGGTACTTGATGATGGGATAGCAGGACTCATCCGCCATATGACCGCCGAACTGTGTAGCGCTGGGTAAATCATGTGATGCTGGATGCCGACGTCGACCCTTTTTTTCGCAATTTCCCAGCTACTTGTCAGTTAACCGTTATTTTATGTCTGAGGCTATACTGAAGGTTTTCCCTGACATTGTCCTTTGTGAGGGGCTGTAGGGGTTTTACATATGGTAGCTGACCCTGGCTAACCAGAGTAGCACTAGCACAGCCTCGAAATAGAGCCAAAATTAAATCACAAACACCTTTTGACGGGAAGGTGGTTTTGAATTCTACTGTAATGTACAATACGGTACGGCCGTACAGAGTACCCTGCTACTAAAAATGGTGGTCGTGCGAGTGCCGATGATCCAACCCGAAGTAAAGCCAAGAGCTAGGTTGAGAGCCTGAGGCCCAACAAGCACAGCTTTCCCCTCCACAAGCAAATAATAATTTGCTCGCCCAGCACCTCGCGGATAGCGCGCCTAGCGGAAACCGTTTGGAAAAAAAGAATTAAAAAATCATTAATTATGCAGAACATGATGGAAACACACCAGTGACGGCTTAGCAGATGAAAAAGCAAAGAAGGGAAATTGCATAAAGAAAATAGAGCGAATTGATTTTTTGGTGCATAATTGATGCACATTAAAACAAACAGCACTTACCGTTTCGATACGATGATTGTCAGATACGATTAATTTACTGCTTTGGCCCGCGCTTAAAGAAAAAAACAGCAAAAAGGTCCCGCTCTACAAACCCACCGCAATAATCAAAGCCCTCTCGGGCGCCCCACTTTTCTTTCCCGTTTGAGTGTTCCCACTTACTATGGTACAAAATTCGCAGCCCCGGCCACTCCCCCCTAGTGTTGGTTGGTTTAGCGTCAACGCCTGCCCTCCTTCGCATTCAGAGGTATGGCATTGGGTGTTTTGAATCGTGTTTGATGTATGTTGGTGGTGGTCGTGACCATGGCCGCGGGTAGGAGAACGAGGATGAGATTGTACAGTAGAATAGGAAAGAGGGGCAGGTCGCTGACTCGCGCCCTGCACGGAGAAAATCAGTCGGGAATCCAATCAAAAAATACTGCGGTAGAGCACAGAAGCGGAAGGACCAGGCAAAGGGACCCCAGGGAGAGTAACGTAAGAAGTCAAAATGGAATTTCCCTTATCGATCATCATCGGCACGGAAGATCGAGCATCGAACGGGGGATGAGATCACCAGAACGAAACAGGAACCTGGGGTAGGGAGACTGGGGAGGAATTGGGGATTCCACGGCTCCGTGCCGCGGGTTGCAAATGCTTGTTTCTGTTCAACTTGGATAGTTAGAAATGAAGGATCTGATCTCATGATGGCGCTGTATGCAATCCATCCTCCTTCAATGGATGCTGGGTTGGCATGCGACTGGCGCTAGGATGCGGGAAGAGGAAGAGCAAGGTTCGTGACGCGCGTGTCGTTGCACAAGCATGTTGGATGATGCTCTTCGTGCCTCGATTCCGGCTGTCAGATTCTGTTTCGTATCCTATCCAGTCGCATCAAATACCAATTCGTCGGAACAAGTAGCGTTACCCTCTCGTCGTGTGTTCGCGAACTGCAGCAGTGCCAGTCCAGGTGTGCTGTTCCCGGCTGCGTCCTTCGCTCCTGGCCAAGAGCTTCCTATAGAAGTGCCAACACAAACAGAATATCGGACCGGCAGTTCTGCTGAAAGAGGACTCAACTGGCCCAATGGCGGCGGGCAAAACAAAAGAAAACCGATAAAAAGGAGCTGCAGCAGTATTTATCCGTTCAAGCCAACCACCACGCGCGCCCTCGAGAACCATCTGCCAGTGGTAGCGGCGCTTAACAATTTCCATCTGTACTATTTTGCGCCCCAAAATACGCCTCCGATCCTCATCCCCCGTTGGCAGCAACAGACGATGTAGGATGCGAGAGTGAGGGCCGTCGGAAAAGGAGAAACAATTACATTGTCACGGCAGGCAAGGACATGTAGCGTATTTCGAGCATGACATGCATGGGCCGTGCCGCTGGAGCACGTGGGATTTTTCACCTCCCTCTGAGCAAGATTCTTGGCGATGCTGACGACGAGGGAGCTATGGACGGTGAAGGGAAAGCTGGCGAGACTTGAGTGCGAGGTGGAGAGGCGGGCGCGGGCAAGGGTGCGGTATCGTATGCCTCGGCCAATGGGTGATGAGCCACGGCTGGGCGGCCCTCGAGCGAAATCGCCGGAGGATCTCCCCGGTGAGAGGATCGCTCTATCCAGTGATGACTGCGCCGTGAATAATGGGGCAGAGTGGGACATTTCAGAGTGCATTGCTGAGGGATCTGTCGCCCAGAATGTTCTGGAGCCAAACAACAGTCCGTGTACTGTAGATCGGAATGTGCCGAATATGCTGGACGCGCAGCCCAACATCGAAGCTAAAACGACGCCCGTGACAACGACCCTGCGAGTCGCAATGGAGACATGTGTTGGGCCAGTGAGACATCATGGAAGCAGCAAAAGGACATCATTCAGAACGAGGAATACCTTAGACGGTATTCATTCCTTGGAGTAGAGCAATACCGTACCGCGGGTAGAGTACGGTAATAACCATTGTAGGGGCGCAGCGCCACGACCCTTCGCCGAGCCTGCCGTCAAATTTAATATTTTAGGCTCGTACCGCGGCGCTGCTCGAAGCCTACGGCGGCAAGGGCGCAGCCGATCGAATTAATATCTCGAGAGCCTCTGCGGTTCGATGCTGCGCACTGCTTGTTGGAGGCGCAGAGAGACAAGGACAAATGAGCGCCAATCCTTTCATTTTCGTTGCCTCCACTGTGGTCTTTTCATTGGGCCAGGAGTGCTGCGACGTAGTACTTTTGCTTTCAAATATTCATTGTTCTGTTTGTAGGTATCATCCCCTGACCGGAGGTATGTCGCTCGCGGTGTAATTAACGATTGCATCTGGCAGGGTGAAATTATCGGGATGTGGCTGGTAAATGATACAGCGGTTCCAGCAGAAAGCACGGTATCGTAGAGAAGATTCATCCTCGCCCTGGGGATGTTGTGCGCGTTTCAAGTCTGTTCGGTGCGTGGTCGGGATACTCACAACTGGGTTCCTAGCATAGTTTCCCAGAATGGTGTCCTGTACGTAGAGTACTTCTCGTTTGCGTGTAACCAACGATATTCACTACTCCTTCGCCGTTGGTCCTCATGGGCAGGGGAGAGACGGAGATCAAACCGGCGAATAAGAAACTGGTCCCGGTGAATTCAGAAAATTAAATTCACCGGAGAGAATACGTTTCAGGATGCACTCAATATGACCCCCGAAGGTCTTGTTTGCGACGGAGCTTCCTTGTTTACCATGCGACGAGCAGCCAGGCCTGTGTGAGGAGGACGATGGGGAAGGGTAGACAGCTATCTGAGCGAGCTGTCCAATAGAGTAGAGCTGTCCATTAATCATCGCGGGGAGAAGGTCGAAGGGACAGAAGGTGGGTGGCCTATTCGCCTTCCACATTGGACCCCTTGCCTCGAGCTGCCCCGGTAGGCATTTAAGCACTGAGCAACATTGTCTTACAGTGGGTTCCATACGAGCAAGTGGACTCTCGTTCCCTCCTCTTCCATGGAGCTCGACCTCCCATCCAAGGTTCTGAGGGGAATGAAAAGCTGTGGTACCGTACCACTGCAGCTGAACCAGGGACTCAACGTCTTTATCGAGAAGATCTCCTTCTCGGTCGTAGCCCGAATGTGATCGCATCCGGACTACGTATTGCTTGAGCCAATTATCAGCCAGCGTCTCTGCGAGCCGTTGCACACGATCACGTATTCTGACTGGAGATTTCGGGCATTCACCGTTGCACCGCAATTATATCGTCCATGATATGAGAAGGTCGGAGATGATCACTGGGGATTTGCCTTGTAGTAGACCTGCATCATCATCCTACTGCAACAGGAGAACGTCTGGGGGCGCTTGTGATTGGCAAGCTTCTGGGCTTTCTGGGCGAGTCGAGGGAGCAGGTGATGTGCTGCCGCTTGACCAGCAGCGCCAGGAGGTAGAGTTTCGGGGAGAATACAGCAATATCAGGGCCGCTATAGCCCATGAGATCCCGAAATGGGATGCTCTAGACCGTCCACAGTTGTTCATCCCGAACAGAAGGAATTATGCTATTTTTACGGCGGCTGTTGCCCTATGGCCAGCATGAATGATGGCGGCGCGCGGTGGTGGAGGACTCTCTGCAGGCGAGGCGACCCCTGAAACTTGCTGCACAGACGCATTACATCGTGTTTCTGCTTCTGCTTCTGTCTGTCTCTGTCTCTGTCTCTGTCTGTCTCTGGTGCCTCTGGTGCCTTTGTTTTGCGGATGCTTGTTGCCTGAGTGCTAATTAAGGGCACTTGCACATGAACCTGGCTACTCGAGCCATGTGTTTGACGAGGTACTCTACACAGCAGGACAGACAGCCATTCTCACCGTAGCACGAGGACGGAACATCTGCGGGAGAGCGCAGCATGGCATTGATCCCGTGATAAGACGCGGGAAGTAAAAAAGGAGCAGAGGGTAGCACGCCGTAGTACTCTGGTTGTGATGTTCCAGAATGAGAGCGAGAGCGGCGTTGAAGCGGGTACGTCGCAAAGGGCCAAGTCGTAGGGGCTCGGCAGTGACATTCTAGGTCTTACGGGGGGCGGCAGCTGAGGAGCCTCGGTGCTGATCTTCGTGGGCACTACCGTTACCGCACTGGAGCCGCACCGTGCGCTGCCTGTGGTCGCTGCTCCAAGGTCACATCCCGGACCTGTTCGGCCCCCTTTCAGCGGCCCTGGAAGGGGGTGCCGGCGACAGCGCGACACCCGCGCCCACGCTGGGCAGTACACAGGTACAGCCCAGGACGAGCGCTGCAAAGACGCGCAAGCACTGACCACGCAGCCCACGAGCAGCCTGCAGCCCAACCTGCCAACCACCGTGCAGCGCCTGCAGCGTCTGCCCTCAAACCGCCCAACACCTGCCCCGGCCCAGCGACGCTGGCTGCAACCCTCCTCGTCTGCTGCAGGCCTGGGGGAGTCCGCCGACGCCGACCAGCATCACGACGTCCGCAACTTCCTTACTCCGAAGAGGATGGATGAAGGTGGTGAGAAGGGTGCTGAGTTTGTGTGTGAGCAGCCAATGATGGCGTCGGCCGCACAAAATCGACTCCGAGAACTCAACGGCGCGCACCCATTGCCCCCCTCAAGTCACGGCCCCATCCAGCGTTGCTCCTGTAGTGGGTGCGCGGGCCAACTGGTGGCATCCGCCCAATGATGGTTTTGCTGAGGGCTGGAGGTTGCTGGCGGTCGCTGATGACGGGCGCGCAGGCCGCCCTTTCCCACCCCCAGCTGCCCCCTGCCGTACGACGGGTGCGTCAGGTCCGAGACAGATCGCTGAGCTAAGGGAGGCCCTGCTCTTTCGCATCCCAACCCGCCAGATCTCGCTCGAGAAATCATTTATTGATCATGACCATCCGCATCGGCGCGCCGCTGCCCACTTCGTCCTCAATCCACACGCCCGTCGAACCCGCCGTCCTTCGTCCACAGCTGTCCTGAGCTTCACCTGGCGACGCCCGATTGCGAATGAGCAGGACCACTGCATCAAGCCACCACGCTCTGGTCCGCTTCTCCCGTGTGCCCTCCACACGCCCCCCAAACCCACCAGTGCCGCCCACCACGTGAGTGACGGGCTTCGGAGTTCCAGTACGGAGTACCTCCCACCCGTTCCACCTGGCCAACCCGAGCATGACCGTCTGATTTCCAGGCGGCTTCGACTAGACGCTGGGCTGGATCCGTGCCCATCGTCTCTTCCATCGACTACTCGTTCCGAATGGATCAGCTTCTGCCCAACGTTCCCGGATACCAGACGAACAACACCTTCCGGGTCTCTCCCAACGATACCGCGGCCACGCTCAGTCTCGTCCTGCCACGACCTCCACGCTCGGCCGCGATGGCTGCGGCTTCCGTGGGCTTCTCGACCCTCGATGCCCTCCGCACGCTGGCCACCTCCATCCCCGAGTGGAATCAGAGCCTCGACGACCTCAATGGGCAGATTGCCGATCGACAGCACGAGCTGGCCCGCTTGGAAGAGCGAGATGCTCCTCCCAAGTCGCTGAGAAATAAAGGTTCGACCGAATCCCTCCGGCCCAAGGACGGCAACGAGAATCCCTTTCACAGCGATGAGGATGACCACATCCCTCCGCAGGCCCCCATCAACAAACCCAACACCCCGAGACAGAGCGACTCCTTTGACTCCTCGCGACGCGTGTTCGCCGGACCGACCTCTCCCTCGGCCATGCGGCCCAAGACGAAGCCCTCGCAAGAATTCCAGCTCCAAACTCCATCTCCCAAAACATACTCGAGTCCGCGCCCATACCCAAGTAACACCTTTCCTCGATCAGCCGGCACTCCTCACTCACAGTCAGCGTCTCGGGCCCTACCTGCGGTCCTCCGGAAGCGTAAGACGGAGAGCATGGCTTCAGGCGAATCTGGAGTACACAAGTACCGTACACGCTCGATGATTATCGTATACTATGACTCGGCGGTCCAGACCGCCTTTGAAGAGCTGGTCAAGTTTATCAGCACCTCCAGGAACGCCATGAGAAAAGGCAAGATGGCGGCGAAGATGGCGGAGATTCAACGGGCCGCCGAATCCGAAGCAGATGGAGAAGCAGAAGGTGACGATATGGAAGGCCTCGATACCGCAGCCTTTAGGAGTCTGAGAGGCCCGCTCCAGGCCGCTAGAGCCCGTGTCAATGCACACGCTCAGGATCCAAGCATGCCATCAAGTAATGGCCTGCCCGTCGGTGGAGCGGACCAACTGACCCAATTCCCCAACGCAACCATGGACCTCGCTCCAGATCCGTCAGCCGATGCGGATATGCCCATGCCCAAACTGCGTTTCGTCTCGACCCGCAAGATGGGCCCCACACGAGACAACATCACGTCTCTGCCAGGCAGCGGCCCAGTTCCTGGCCACCGCCTCGGTGGCATGCTCCAGGGTCTTCGTCGAGGAGGAGGGGATGATACACCCGATGTCTTTGACGAATTGGATGCCGGGCTAGAATATTGCCAGGTGCAGTGTGAGAAGGCGGCGCATCAGTTCCTGCGGGATGGAGAGTGTGCAATCGAGATTGAGAATATCAAGGCACGCCTGCGCGAGGTGAAGGCCAAGGCAGAAAAAGAGGTGGAGCTGCTACAAAAGAATGAGGCTGAGAGCATGAAGGCTGCCATCAATGGCAAGAAGGCTCCGCAAAACGGTACGAGGCATGGCCCGGCACCTGTTGGGAACGGTGTATCACATGAAGTAGAAAGCATCAGTGTGGGTGGAGAAAAGGACGATATACTACGACAGCTGGAGGTTGATGACACCGAGGTTGATGGTGATGAGGAGATCGAGATGCCCAAGTTGGTTTGGAAGAAAGCGAGGGATATGGTTCCGTGAAGGGGTTATCTCTTCCTGGTTCCCATGTTTACCCTCTAATCACCCACGATTACCTCCAAGGCAACCATTGTCTGGAGCGTCAGAATTTCCGGACAGCCCAGGAGTTTTCTATTTCCCTCTCGCCTTTCTCTTACGATAAATTGAGAGGCTAACATCCATTTTCATCTTGGAGCCAGAACAGCGAGCGTTGATACCGGACACAAAACAGCTTTTGTCGAATTCTTGTTATCATCCATTTATGGAGCGAGCGAAGCAAGCGCATGCATAGCATATATGGGATTTATTTGATCAGGAGTTATAGGGAAAATTCAATGGGCGCCAAAAAAAAGTTCTTACATATTGGGATCTCGGGGGAATTTGTACTGGAAAATGGCATATATGCATGCATGCATGAGGCGATGTTATGGCGTTATATGTGCAGGGGAGCATCTTTCTGTTGGCAGGGAAGTAGTATGGGCACAGAAGGCGGCACGCCGTCCGCTGATATATATCCCCTTTGTTTCTTGCCTACTCCTTTTAACCCCAATGGCAGACTTGGCCATGAACCCGACGCAAGTCTTATCTAATTCTAGATATATTTGAGATCCGGTTAAACTGGATTTCTCCATATTTAGGTTACTTAAGAAGTGTTCTTATGATTTATGATTGCGAGGAGCTTGTGCACGAGCTGTAGCAGGTAGAAGCTTACAAGTCTTGTAATTCAGAAGGAATAGAGATAAAATGATTTCAGCCTCATCATCCGCTCACGATTCAGCATTTTCTCAGTGCAGCTTCATATCTAGACTATTCACCTTAAAATAATGAGAACAGCTGCGATCTCGCAGCTTTGTGCATCGGAATGTGGAGCCTGCAGTGTACTGTGTGAAACAATGTAATGCTTGGTACGAAGTACAGGGAATGAGGTCGCGTGCCTGTGGCGTATAGTCTCGATCTTTCATTCAGAGTGATGGAAGGGCGCGTAGATAGGCTAGACAGGTTAAAATACTGATTCTTTACTTTATCCTATATTTATTTGAGTTATCCACCAGTATGCCAGTACCATCCTCTCTCACAATCTCCAGGAAATCAAAAGCTTGGACGACAGCAGAAATAAGACT
Organism: Scytalidium sp. 3C; assembly: GCA_000743665.3. Classification (NCBI taxonomy): domain Eukaryota; kingdom Fungi; phylum Ascomycota; class Leotiomycetes; genus Scytalidium; species Scytalidium sp. 3C. The sequence continues at coordinate 33,059 of JMRO03000002.1, forward strand.
GTCGTGGCTGTCAAGGCAGGGTTGGTAACGCAACCTGAGGCATGAATTCTACTCACCCAACGACAACCCATTCCCACTGGTCCTAAACTAAAATCCTCCCCCTCCAACTACTACTCATACAGCCCCCCCCAAAACCTAACTTTTCTCTAACCCCGCCAAAAATAAAACACCGCCAAACTGTTCCTCTCACAGAGACTGCCACGCGCCATCCGGCTCGTCGCACAATCCACCACCACCGCCAGGAAAATGTCGTCCATCAGCAAGCTCTCCTACTCCGAGACCGAGCAGGCGGAAATCAACCAATGGCTCACCACGGCCTCCCGTCTCTCCTCCGCTTCCTCCTCTGCTGAATCCAGCAAGCCCCTCCTCGAAACCCTCAACTCCCACCTCTCCACCCGCACCACGCTCCTGGGCGCCAAGCCCTCCAAGGCTGACGTCTCCCTCTACCAGACCCTCGCACCCGTCGTGAAGAGCTGGACTGCCGAGCAGCGAACCGGCGAGCATGGCTTCCCTCACATTGTTCGACACTTGGACTTTGTCCAGAACTCGCCGTTGTTTGAGTTAGACGTCCCTGCGGCCGAGAAGGTCACCGTTGACCCAGAAGAGGTCTTGTACGTGAAGCCTCCGATGGACGCCAAGGCTGAGAAGGAAAAACTGAAGAAGGAGAAGGCTGCTGCTGCTGCTGCTGCGGCTGCAGGAGGTGCCGCTGGTGCTGCCGCTGAAGGAGGTGCAAAGGCACTTCCAGATCGTTCCAAGAATGGCGGTGATAAGGCTGCTGCTGCTGGAGCGGCTGCTGGTCAGAAGGGCGAGGGAAAGAAGGAGAAGAAAGAGAAGGCGCCCAAGCCGCAGAAGGCCCCAGCTGCCAGTGCACCGCTTTCGCCATCCCTCATCGACCTTCGCGTCGGCCACATCCTCAAGGCTATCAAGCACCCTGAAGCCGACTCTCTCTACGTCTCGACCATCGCCATGGGCGACAAGCCCGGCACGGAAGACACCTCGGAGTACGAGGGCCAAGTGGTGCGCACCGTGTGCTCGGGTCTGAACGGACTGATCCCGCTGGAGGAGATGCAAGGCCGCAAGGTCATCGTGGTGTGCAACCTCAAGCCGGTCAAGATGCGCGGCATCAAGTCGTGCGCCATGGTCCTGGCCGCCTCGCCGCGTCTCAAGGAAGGCGAGGAGGACCACCACGCCGGACCCGTGGAGCTGGTGTCGCCGCCCGAGGGCGCCGAGGCCGGCCAGAAGGTCTTCTTTGAGGGCTGGAAGGGCGAGCCCGAGGGCGTGCTGAACCCCAAGAAGAAGATCTGGGAGACCATCCAGCCCGGCTTCACCACCACCGCCGACCTCGAGGTGGCCTTTGACGCCGCCGTCGTCAAGGAGTTGAGCAAGGAGGGCGAGGAGCCCAAGACTGCCGTGGGCAAGTTGGTCACTGAGGCGGGAGGCGTGTGCAAGGTTAAGAGCCTTACTGGAGCGGTTGTGCGATAGATGGGACACAAAAACCATATTATAAAAAAGTAGATTAGTTTGTCCCCCTCCCAATTGTTAAATGGTGATTGGGAAGTTAAAGGACAGCAGAATCCGGCTTAGGGGTTTTAATGTATGCCAAAAAAGAACCAGGGTTATGGACATTCAAAATACATAGATTTTACATTCCCTTTGTTCATGATTAAAGCACCTCAAAACTCTATTCTAGAGCAATAATGGAGACCGATTGATGACCCAATGGCGATCCACATCATTGAGCCTTTTCTCCATTCACATGAGATATTTGTTCAAAAAGTAATATAGATGGAAAGGTTTTCTCATTTTTTTTTCCTGTTTCGCCCTTCATGAAGAAGGGTGCTTGCTWATTGAATGTTTTTTTGTGAAATTCATAAAATCATGCTCTCATCTATCTATCCATGTTCTGTTCGTCCCTTCATCATCATCAAACGCATCTCAAATAAACAGGTGCCAAGTGTGCGGTTGTTATTGTTGTTTTTATATACTTTCCTCCTCTTACCCGCTCTATATTCACAACCCTTCGACCAATTGATAAACTTGGGAAGATAAACCTCCAATCATTCACAGCCTCCTCAGTTCACCTCCCACAGTCAGCTAGCCGCACAGAACCAACTCCCCTATCCCAAAGACTCCAACAGAAGAAGCCCCCCCACCCCCCTTATGCGCCGCCAACAAGGAAGAACCAACGAAAAAACCACTCATCCCACCCTAATGCTGATGCAGTTATTTCAACAGAAGCTGGTATTAGCTCCGGATAAATGGAAGAAGTGCTGCTAGATCTTTTTGATCCTAAGAAAAATTCATTCCTCTTAAAACTTCCTTTTTATGACGTTTGTGACGCGTGTCGTCCTTTATATGCAATAACTTGAATGCTGTCGGGTATCAAATGATAATTAAAAAAATATCAAAAACGAAAAGTGCCACCAACCATCACCAACCCGTTGACTTCCGCCCCATCTCTATCCGCGATGAGCGGATGTGCTCGTATATGTATGTACATGCACATCCCCCTCTCGTGGAGAATCCGTCCATAAAACGGCAGAGTCAAATGCGTTAACTCCCGTCATGAATCATCGATGTTCAATTCGTACCTGGGAAAAACTCCCTAGTGCTCACCTGGGCTCGCTGCCTCGTCTTTCTCGTCCGCTTCATGTCTATTAGAATCGTCATTTGGACTAGATTTATCAAGTTGTTGCTGCTGCCCCGCTTGCTCGCTATTTGATCCGCTAGATGGTCCAGTTGGAGACTTATGATCGGCCGTAACAATGCTGTCCAACGGATTTGCTCCCTCCTCTGCAACCGGGCTCATCATGCCTAGCAAGCCGTCATACGCTGCAAGATCCCACCAGGTGCGCTGTTTCTTAGGCACCGCTTCCTCGGCAGGATTGCTGGTGTTAACAACTTCCTGCCCTAACCTTTGCTGGGCCAACTCCTCATCTCGTCTCTTATACGCAGCTCTTGCCTCTTGTACCATTTCCTCCCTTGTTTTTCCGGGGCCATGGCTGTGACGGGGCATATGTCTCTTCTCCGGTCCTTCCCATCCAGTCCAGAACCTGAAACTATCTAGGAAGCTCCCGTCATGGCCAGGCATGTATTTCCATGGTTTCTCTCTGGTCGAGAACAACCAGCAGTCTACTGCTGCCTGGCAACAAATGAAGATAGTGGTAAGGATATTCAATACGAAGGGTGGATGCTCCACGTAGCGATCTGTGAACTGCATGAGGTGATAGATGAAAGGGACAACCCACATCGCCACGTATACAAGTGGGTAGATGAAAAGGAAGCGGAGCTGGCGGTGAATCTTGTCCCGGGTAGCCAGCATTTCCGCAACTGCAAAGTCCTGACCTTGGGTATTGACGAGATGTAACCGTGAGAATGCGTGTGTCAGCTCAGCAGGAGGGGTTGTAGCTTGAGTATAGTTGCTGTTGACTAGCGTGCTGCTCGTATCTATCGTAGAGAGGGGTTGGATCACAGTCGGGTTCGAGCGAATGGAGAATCGGTGGGGACGGGATTCGAAGGCAGAGCCTCGTCTTAGCGGAGGACTTGGGTGTGGGGACGGTGGACTATCGCTGTTTGGAATTATCGCGCTATCTTCACTTGATTCTCGGGATTGTGGGAAATAGGTGGGAAGAGAAAATTCTGGAGCCGTATCCCCGTTGTGTGGATGGCCATCCGGAAACCGCAGTTGAAGAGAGGAAGTGGTTCCTTGCAACTCAGCGTCTCTAAATGTTGGACTTTGCAATGCGGCATCTGAAGATAGTGGCATTGAAGAATGAACTCCAAGACCGACATCGGAGCTGACTCTTTGTGCACCACTACCAGGTACAGCAGCATGTCCACCTACGGATGCCGGCCGGTGAGCAGGAGACGCTGGCCACGAAAGCGAGGAAAATCTTCTCCACGTCTTCACATTCTTACTGCTTCGTTCAGGCTGATCACGATCTCCATAAGAGTGGTCGCTTTGACTACTTCCCTCCTTTGTGAAGCCACGGAATTTGTAGGAGACGTAGGCATATATGGATGCGTAGACGGTGAGAATCACGATGAAAATAATGTATCTAGGGATCCAACTGAGACCAATGCGGTACCAGTATGGGCGGACCGGGAGATAACAGTACGCTCCGCCTTCTGAAATGGTGTAGGAATCTTCGCGGTTAATAAAAGCAAGTGAAGCCATGAGAACTGGAAAGATCATCCATCCGGCATAGGCTATTCGGCGGTATGGGTACAAGCCTCGTTCGCCAGCAGCAGATTTAGGCCTAAAAATGTAGAGTGCCGTGTGTACAGCAATCATGGCAATGGAAAAATCTGAGAGTCTTGTGTGAGCAGGGCTTTCTGAGGTGTGCAAGCAAGAATATATCACTTACCCGAGGCTTCGATGCCGAGAGAAACAAAGAAACCGTTGACCTTGCAGAAGGTGGAAAGGTCCTCAACGGGACCATTTATGAACGTGACAATGGGGTATATCATAAGCCAGAGTGCCTTAAACATGTCACTCTGGATAAGGAGCATAATGAGGCTACTCAACATTAATATGCGGACCTTTCTTCAGACTCAAGTGAAGGGACAGGGATTATTTACTCATGCCGGAAGCTCCTTCTCATCTTGACAAACCAGTAAAATGCCAAAATGGCGGAGGCCACGCTCACAACAGAAAATGTCAGTGCTAGGATCTGGATGACATGTTGTTGTGGCGGAGACACCACGGGCATGGCAGCCAGTTCGTCTATAGATGTGCCTAGGGCTCGCCGGTGGTGCATTGTTGGAGCCATGGCACTCACAGCATCGGTGAGAGAGGTTGATACCGGCGCCATTACTCAGATGTTCAATTGAGAACGGCCCCTCCTCGAGCTGCTCGACGAGTATGCGCCCACAAACTATTGACTTCGCTCTCTTCTGCTACTTGCCAGCGCCATGGCCGAGGTGGGCTGGGAGGGGTACGATCGTGAGGGCTTTTGGTCGATAAGCGATAAGAGTCGATCTTTTCGTCTAGCAGCAAGGGGAGATTCGAGCTCAGCTGTGAAATTGCTGGAGCGACACTGTCCGTGCCACGGAAAGAGAGACTTGGATAGGAACGCAGGAGGTCGTCTCTGAGTCTGTGATCGGAGGAAAGGAAAAACAGACAAAGGAATGGGAGGTTGGGGGCTCGCTGCGGTGGTCCCTATGACTCGGGGCTGTCATTTAGGCGGTATCCGCAGGGCGGCGCCGCCCTGCGGCGCCGCAGCGCTCTGTGTCGCTGCCGGAAGATTACATCTCCAGGCCAGCAGCTGGCCAGGTAGGGAAGGCTAGCTAGCCTGCCTATCTGCCATACGCCCGTTGGGGGCGCGACTCGGGGCGGGTGAGATGGCTCGCGCTGTCGTTACGCAAGACAAGCCAGAAATATTCTCGGATCTGAGAGGACGCAACTCCATCACCAGGATCCTGGCTCCGAGAAAAACACCGATGCCACTGGGCCCGGTGGCCCACGGATCAGCTCGAAGCGAGCAGCGGTATCGTGTGGGAAGTCCCAGCTATGCATGATTCTTGTCGCCTCAGTGCCGCTCACCGCACCAGCCCAGAGAGCAGGCGCAATGGCAGTTGGTCCATCGGCTGTACGCGACGTCGGCTGGGCCGTAGGTGGAGGGCGATGCGTTGGCTGTGGCCGGTATTATTGAAGCCCTCCCCACGTCTGCGCAGCAAACGGAGATCACCAGGGTCTTCCTCAGACGCAGACCAGAGCATGAACGCATCTCCATGATTGGCAGCGGTGATAGGTGGAGGAGCAGAGGCCGCTAGTTGACAGCCCAGTGCTGCCGTAATCAGCTGGAGCCGGAAATGCGTCGTGTAAGAGAGCGAAATCCCACTGGGTCAGCAGGATTTGGGAGACGCCCTCCAGTGATCGGCGATCGAGGACCTATCGATCGTGCTATGGCTCCGACGGTACCTTTTAGGGAAGTTACTGTACAGTACAGTACAAGTAAGCTTCACTTACCTCTCACCTAATTATAACAGTGAGACGAGAGCAACGCTGCCCAGCAGCACCAGAGCAACGTTGTACGGGTACGTCCGCAGACAATTGGCACAACGGAGCTTGGGCGACAGATCGTTGCCACCACACACCGCCGTGGTTCGAGACAAACCGAGGACTGGACCGCAGGTTTACAGCGCGCATCCCAGGACAGCGCATTCCACACCTTTCTGTGGCATCCATGGGTTATCTACTTCTCCTCCGTCACAAACAAGCAAAGACCGACTGCAAGCCACCAATGACGAGCCCGCGCCCGCGTTGACTGCCTTCCCTGGGTTGGGGCGTGTCTGAGAGCGCTCACCGTACGTGCAGGAGGCTGCAAGGAATTTTAGCAGGATTGCCCACCTTAAAGATATGTACCGTTGCTGAGTTGCATCGTCCCAGGTTCGTGACCATGGGCGCGCAGGTGGAAAAGCTTGATGGGGGCAACTGCAGCTTATATCCAGTTGGAAGAAGCGTGGGAGTCGGGTCTCGAACCTACTCACACTGCAGAAGGTTGTCATCCAGCTTTCGCTTTGCTCCGTTGATCTGGTCGAACAGTTGCCTTTGTTAGACTTAGCAGCGCAGCTTCTGGTGGCCGATCCGGCTCGCAGCGTGAGGGGCCCGACGATAAGGCGAAGGAGAGGAGAGGGAGGTCTGGGTCTAGCACCGGGCAGCTGTGCGTGAGACGCCCCGGGCGCGCATCATCCAGCACCCGCCGCCTGGGACGCGGGGTTCTGCACGGCCCACAGGCGAATTCCCAGCGCCGAAGCGGCAGTTGGCCCATTGGCCCTGGGGCTGAGGCTCCAGCGCAGAGATTCGGCAATGAACATAACCATGATGCCGCTTCCTCGATCTTGCGGGAGCTGCTGGTGAAGACTCTGCAGAGTGTGGATCAGTCATTGAGGCCCGGCACCACTGTTGGGCAAGGTCGAGTCAGGAAAGTTCATCGAGAGGGCAGTTGGTGATGGGCTTAGCGCCGGAAGCCATAAATGCCGCACGCAATCGCGTGACGTGCGTCCGCTTCGGGAAATAGCAACAGCTGCGGTAATAAACCATCAGCTCTGGACTCTGGACCGAGCTGCCGATTTCACTCTAAACCTCACATATTGCAATGATAGCTACGAGCACTAAATTATACATACATACATACATACATAAAGTGTTAAAAATCCCTCTTATTAGAATAGCTCAAATTGGGTTTAGCTGTCCGTATTTACAGTGTGGGAGATTCGGGTCAGGGTACTCGCCATCTGTCCCCCCGCAACTGATTACGAGGCGATACGTTACATTGTTCACCTCGAGGTATAAAATATGACCTTTATGTCCAGATATATCATGGTTACGAGACCTGCCATTTACTTCAACGAGGCCTTTGAAATACGGAAATTGGCTCGATTTATTCCTTCCGGATTCTGTGCGTGGTTAAGAGCAGGGACAACACAGTTAGGGTAAGAAATACATGGCCTGGGTTTGACTATCAGCTTAAAACTCTCCAAAACTGCGCATTTTTCTTTTCGCATGTATACGGCCCGAAAGTATTTTGTGTCCGTAGGCACAGAATTCATATTTTCTTGCAGTTTATTTCTGAACTTCGCTTTACACTAAAAGCTTCGCCTTTCGCGGCCTTGAGGACTAGCTTGATCTCATAACATGTAGAAAGATCAGACTCGCCGCTCACTTCGAAAGATCGATCTTCTATACAGGATCCGGCAGCTTTTTCGACTCTCTATCTATGGAACACTCGGATACGGAACGGCTGTACCGGATGGCGTCTCGAGCTTCATAAAAACTTGCTCTGGCGATCTATGAAGTAATTATCGTGAGATTCTCTAATGTCCCAATAATAAGCGTCCCCGAGACAGTCCTGCCTTGCCGTTTCAGGCATTAAGGCACACGATTCTCCCAGACCGGGTAGTGACGTCAATGCGGCTGCTTGTCCCGGGAATCCAGGGACTGTATGCCGAATTGGGACATTGGGCTACAAAACATTCAGACCGCACGCTTCACACTCGCGTTGGCCTGCAGCATTCCTGAGGTCTGTAACTTCCCAATTCTGCTCATACACGAGGCACTGCGATATACCAGACTCGGATTCTATCCTAATTAGGCTGCGCTACACTGGAACGCAAGGAAGCATGCCGCTGCCCCGAGTTTCACTGCGTTCTTTCCTTGCAGCGGCTAAGAATAGCCTGCACTCAGCCTCACCCTCTCCGTTCACTTTCGTAGTGGGTAATGAATCAGCAGGTAAGATTACTGTTATTTAGCGCACATTCTCACCTTACTCGTCCATGAGCTAATCAAGCGCATGCAGACCTCGACTCCATATGCAGCGCACTGGTTCTGGCTTACTTGAAAACATACGCTCCGTTCTCTTCGACTGGTTCTTCCAACCCACCGCAATCCAGGCTCTATATTCCGCTCTGCAACCTATGGCCTGCTGACCTCAATCTGCGACCAGAGCTGCAGCCCGTCCTCGAGCAAGCGGACCTCAAACCCAGCGACCTCATCACCCTCTCCGACTTCCCCTCTGAGTTATCATCCTCGAAAGGCGTAGCGCCACCTTTTGACCCTGAGAACACACGATGGCTCTTGGTAGATCACAATAGTCTTCAGAGCGACCTCGGAAAATTATACAGCAACAGGGCTGTGGGATGCATCGACCACCATGATGACGAGGGAAAGATACCACCTTCACAGGTTGAGGAGATGCACATAATCAGACCTTGTGGAAGTTGCACGAGTCTCGTAGTGGAGTATTGCAAATCTGCATGGCAGTCATTGTCTAGCTCTCAAGAAGACGAGACAAAAGCGCAAGACACTAAGTTGTGGGATTCTCAAGTAGCCCGAGTAGCTCTAGCACCTGTCCTCATCGATACCGTGAACCTGACGGCGAAAGAAAAGACAAAACCTACAGACACCGCGACAGCCGCTTTTCTAAATGACATTATTGCGTCGACAGGGGATTCAACTTTCTCTAGCGATGAATATTTTCATACAGTCAGCGCAGCTAAAGAGAATCTTGATCCGCTGCCACTGCCTGATATCTTGCGAAAAGACTACAAGCAGTGGTCCGAATCCCAGCCTGATTCAAGCGCAGCGATAGAGATCGGGATCGGTTCAGTTGTCAAGAATGTACAATACCTTATTGACAAAGCAAGCTCCAAAGATGAATTCTTTAAGACTGTTGAGGAATTCTCGAAGCAACGGAAGTTGAGTATTGAGGGCATCATGACAACCTCGCATAATGGTCATTTCACGAGAGAGTTGTTGATCTGGGCCTTCGATGAGAAAGGCATCGAGACAGCGAAAAGGTTTGAGAGCGAAGCCGGTGAGCAGCTGGGACTTAAGCCTTTGCGGAATGGCGAACTAGATTCAACCGCTAGCGGCCTCTGGAGGAAGTGCTGGGTACAGGAGGAGGTCAAGTATAGTAGGAAAAAGGTTGCTCCTCTTTTGAGAGGTGCTGTTCGAAAATGAACTGCTGTGGAGCGCTCTAGAACAGTTCTGCTGAAAGTATGAAGTACATTTCTCGAATGTTAGACTTTATAATTTCCTTGGAAACACGGTAAATCGACCACCACATGAAGCTTTAGCTGACGTTCCTCTGCAATTGAACCTGCAGACAGGCATTCCAATTAGACTCATTCTCATGAATCTAGCTTAGAGCAGAGGGATATTGAAGCAACATAACGGATATAATGATTTGATGACAATGAGGTCAAGATAAATACAAGGAGCATAAAGCATCTCCGTTTTCTGTGATTTACTCTTCAGTGCCAGTGAACTTAGATACCGACCGCATCTTTATCGTCGCCGAGCGAGCCGCCTAGAGCCAATCAATATGTTAAATATGATCACAATTTCCATTGATCCCGAATACATACGGCTCAAACGGATAGAAATGCTCTCTCTTTTCCATTGTCCCACAAATTCAAGGTGGTTCGAGGCCGGAGTGCGGGTTTACTTCCGCGAGCAACTGACCCGCACATCCCAGCTTCATTGCCGCCTTCCGCTGCCACCCCCACCCCCACCGGCTCCGACCTCACCCTGCACATTCTCAATATCCTCGACGTAGGTGGAGAACGGAACGCTTCCATGCATCAATGACTCGTGCCGTATTCTTGTCTCCATTCCTTCGCAGCACGTAGAACCGTAGTCTCTCTCTTTATTGGAAGAGCTAGCCACATTGAATCATACCCTATGGGTTGGCGTTGGATGCCCAATAACAATAATATTCACAAACTTATGGTAACTTTGCATAGAGATGGGCAGAATTTGTTCAAGAAGTTTATAGAATTAAACATTGGTAGATTCTCTCTTTATGTGCATACATTGAAAGAAGATAACCTATCTCATATAACGTAAAAACATGTCTGTAGATTCCCATCGGGAAAAGTAATACCGAAGAAGAATAATAATACGCCTGGCTGCAGCTGTCCCATCTGCAGCCCCAGGACACCGTACAATCGTTAAATTTAAACAATACTTGTAAAAGCTCGAACACGTCCAAAACTCATATGTTACAGAGGCATAAATATCATGCTTATTACCTCGACTCCTCCGATTTTCGCAAATACTCGGTGGGTACCGGTGGCACCTTCGGTGACGGTGATTTGGTTTGGGCACCTCGTCGGTCTGCTCTGAAGGCATCTCGAAGTCGCTCGCTCTCCTTCGTCCGTCCCCCGGTCAAGCGGCGAATGCGGGTACGTGTGCCATGTGCTACGGGCTTGATCATGTTTTCTAGGAAGAACGAACTTTCTCCGGGAACTGCCGGTCTTTCATCGTCACCTTCGGAGAACACCTCTTCGCCATAATCATCATCTGACAGGTAGACGCCAGAATTTCCTTGCACGGATGCTGGTGCTGATGGAGATGTGATCGAACGAGAATGCATGCTTGGTCGAGTTCCGAGACCAAAACTGAAGGCACCTGGATTCATCGCATTGGAACTGCCTTCACGGCTCATCGATTGAGGTGGTCGAAGATCTGCGAACCCATTCTGGAACGAGGAGGTACTTGTTGTACCAGCCAGTGACTGATGAAGGATGGGTAGGGTCTGTTCTTCGTAAAGCTGCGCGCCTGGCTCAAAACCTTCACCAGAGAATCCTAGTTCGGTAACCGTCTTCGAGGATCGGCCGTCACTGGTAGGACTCTGCAAAGTGTCTGCATCGTCGAAAAAGTCATCAAGGCTGTCAAGCTTCATTACTAAATCTCCAATATTTCCCTCTCCGCGGACATCATCAGACATCATAGTATCTGCCCGGTCAATATTTGGGAAGTCGTAGTGATTGAAGTTGTCATCATGGAATTCCACTTCTGGAGTGGGCAGTGGTCCGGTATCTAGATTCTCAGCACTCTGGCACATGTAGAATGCCGCATGGACATTGGCCCGAGTAGTTTCAGAATGTTTGGCAGGCATAGGTATAGACCAACCAGACTCTTCCGGTATGCCAAACAAACTCTGAGTCCTCTCATATTCTTTGCGTATTGCCTTAGCAGACGACCTCGTCATACTCATTCGTAAATGGTGTCGGTCCATTGAACTACCCGAAACCGTCATAATTCGATCCAAAACTTCTAAAGCTTCCATACAAAAGTCTGTCTGTAATAATCTGAGCAGGGGAGATATCAAATCTGGTCCATGCGAGGTAATCTCCGGCTTCTTCATATCGATATCTGGAATTAGCGTAGACAATATACGCATCGTCTTCGACTTGAACCACGCTATGCTGTTAGTTAGGAACCCCATTAGGAAAGTCATGCTCTCAAATTCCCATCTTGGAAAGAAGAATTCGCGAATTGCAGACAGTAGCTGGCTCAGAAAATCCTCGTTCAACCGGTATCTTGATGCCGCGAACCCCTTCAAAACTCTAGAGATTGTTGCATAGCCTTGTAGATCAGCTAAACCGGCAAGCATTTCAGCCGTCTGTATAATTTCCGCATCAATAGACTCTTGGTCCATTGCATGTAGAAATCCTGGGAAATTTGCCAATATGGCAAATAACAAACGACTATCATCTCCAACTAGGTTGCTGCTGGGAAGCTGAACCAACTTATTCACCACGTTCAACGAAGATTCAAAACACACCGAGGATCGTAACCCTTTCTGAACTAATGGCTGAAGGCCATCAAAACCACCCTCCCAACGGGGCGGTTGGCCTTCTGTAAGATGCAGTACTATATTAGGATCTGCCAAATCAAGCTTCAACAGAAGCTCCTCAATCATCCCTTCTGCTTCTAGAAACTCGCGTTCGTTGATAGTATCCAAGCAAGCGCAGGTAGTCCAAAATAGCTGTGGAAAGCTTATAAGCTCAGTTGGACTTAGCTTACAGATTAATGTCTTCAACGTAGTGAGAATCTCCATGGAGAAATTTTGGACATCGGAGTCCTCATCCGCAATTGTATTTGACAGTCTTGCTAGCATATCAGCGAGCATCGCTTGATCCAGGTTGATGAGAACACAGCGGAATATCTGGAAGGACCGGCAAGCCAGGTGTCGGACAGGACAAGATGTGGCCCAAGTAAGGGATAGCTTTGCCCACTGTTCTTGAATGGCTGGATACGTAATTGAAAAGCTCTTCACAACCTCGAGAGTGAGTACCTCCATTCCCGTAGGTACTTTGTTGTCTTGATCATCCGCCTTACCATTGTTATCTTCGTATGCCCAGACTACTTTTGAGTCATGCCGACGAACAGACTCAATGAAGTCTTCTATTAATTGCTTAGTTGGGACTGCCTGTTGATCATCCATTTTGGATATGACAAGTTCATGGATGAGATGAATAAGCATCTCACGAGCTTGCTCTTGCACAAGGGGTATGTAATGGTCCCATAGGACTGTGACTACTTGTAATAGCAAAGGTACACTCTCTGGCACGAGCTGTATTGGGGAGACCATTAGATCGACAAGTAAGATTACGGACAACTGCCCAAGGGAATACCCTGCTTGCTTTGTGCCAATGGGCAAGGATTCCGATAGATCTGCCACATATGGCATTCCTGCAGTATCCGGAGGTGGGGCCATAAATTCTCGTTTCTCATTTGGTATCATCGCTTTTGGGTTGATTTGCATCAATAGAAACTCCACAACCTTTCCACCACTAGGAGTGGTTGACAGAAAAACAACAATCTGTTTGGCATATTCCACAAAATTCTGCTCTCGACGATCGAGGCACAGATTTATAATGAAATCAAGGACTAGCTGGACGTTTCCACCATGAGGTCCTGTAGCTAAGGCCTGCCATAACGCTTGCACCTCGTTATGCAAAACACTGCTCGACTTAATGGTGAGTTCAAAAAGGTTTGATAGCAAAACATAGGATTGAGCGGTCGGGCCCCCATTCGGATCTATTTGCAGCTCTATAATTTGAATCCATGGGAGAATAGCTGCTACCATGTTTCGTTGCGCCCCAGGCTGAAGGTCTTTGAAATACGCTGTGAATTCGGAGAAGATAACAAATGCTAGCTCGGAATGTTGCACAGAAAGACGCTTGGAGATTTCAAACTGCGCCGACTTATACACTGCTTTAGTGTTGTCAGATATACTGATGTCATAATCTTGGATTTTGGAAGATCGCTGCTGTCGTTCCTCAAGTGTTCGCAGGACGTGTGCGGATTTCGAACGGATTTGGCTCGACTCACTTCCCAGAGTGTATAAGCCAATTGCGAGCATTTTCCAGAACTGGGTCGGGTATTCAGGATATTCAAGCAAAACTTGGGTTACGACTTCGAAGTAGCTTTCGAGAACCTTTGGCACTTCTGCCATGTAACACCTCGTTATAGAGTGCTCGAGAAGATATGAGTAATCCTTGTTATGCACGATGAGGTTCTTTAGAGCTCTTCTCCCAATAATATGCATCCTATCACTTGCTGTGTTGAAAATAGTATCAATCCAGGAGAGCATCCTACGTATATCGAATTGGAGATTTGCGCCACTCTCAGTGGTGATACTGATTGGTCCGGCACATAGAGCTGCCATAGCGCTCAGCGCCGCTGTCCGGAGGTTTCTTTTTTCAATTTCCATCGCAGCGGTCACTATCCCTCTTTCGCCCGAAGCTTGCTGGTCGATCATCGATTGACGCATGCTATCCTCTCTCTGGCGAATCTGTGCCTGATTGGGAGAATAGCCGCACCAGTCTTCCATCAAAGAAAAGGCAGACTTTCGAGACTCGAAACTCATCCACCGTGACGGATCACTAGTTCGATTAATGCCTTCAAATAGCTCCTCCATCAGGCCACAATAATGGCGACGAAGCTTCTGGAATTCCCAATCCATCTGGATCTGTTCATTTCCCAGGAATAATTTTAGGTCCCTGGTATATGTAACGAGGTTATTGAGAACCCAATCATCTTGATACACTTCTGCTTCCTTCAAGAAATGAGACGTAAGTTTATACACATTCGTAATCTCGGTCCGCAATAAGTCCGTCTTTCGATTTCCTCTCGGACTGCTAACAGTACGCTGATGGATGCGCGCTCTTGCTTCCTCATTACACTTTGCGACAACTCCTTGCAATTCTTCCAGCAACGTCTTATAGATGTTTACGTTGATCGACCCTAGAGCCACTACAACAGAATCCCGGATAGACGCCGAAGAAGCTGACAGAAGAGGTATGATATACTTGAACAGTGCTCTCGCGGAAGTGATCTTGTCTGGGCCTTGCACATTCCGAGAGCCTTTTCGAAGGTGTTGGGCTGTGCTTGGTAATCCTAGTTGTCCACCTTTATCGGATAACGTCGTGCAGGCCACAATGAGGTAGAGTTTCCATTGTTCAACTAAGACCTCTGGAGGAGTGGTAGTCGTCCTCGGTAGCAGCTTGCCATTGGCCGCCTCATACCGATTATATGCCCCGTATTGGGGGCCACGGGAACCTTCCGAGAGTGCTACAATTCCTTTGTACATCTGGAGGATCCGGTTGCATATGAGCTCTCGTCCAAGTGTGACGGCGAACGGGCATCGATCATAGCTGATTTTAATTAGATTTGGGAAGATCTTGAACCACAAGGTCGTGTCATAAGTCACTTCGCTACTGCAGAGTTCAATCAGAGCACTCTGAGAATTGCTCTTCCTCATCCCTCGCTGCAGTCTGCTTCGTTCTGCAACAGATAAATGTTCTTCGTTAAAGTCCATTACTCGGACGGAATCACTCTCTAGGATGTGAATGAGTCTGACATTGTCTTTCCCCAGTGCGGTATCAAATTCGATGATTAGGCGGAGCACATCCACTGCAAACGCACGGACTCTCCTTGACTGTGAACAAAGGAAGAAGAGGCCATGGGATTCTACTTCATCGACATGCGCCCAGATCCCGGAAAGATCTAATTGCATTCCCCGTTTATCAGCACTGCCTTCTGCAGAAGCGTCTGCTGCAGCTTCCCTTGTCTTCTGCTTTATTTCCTCGATCCATATACGCAGAAGTTCAACGTAGAGTTTAAGCGTGTTTTCTATATGACCAAGGCCTAGCATACCTCCATCTGACATTGTGGAGTATCGGTCGTCGAAATTGAATATAAACCGTGCAAAACCCATGGTGACTTGCTGGGCATGAGACTGTCTGGCAATAGACTTTAGAGACTGTGCAGAAGATTCAGCAATGTTATACTGCACGTGAGCTGTCCCTGTACAGAGGAGGTTCACTAGAGAGTGAAAGGGAATGTGGGTTGACAAGCAGCGCGGCAATGCTTGTACCGCAACATGTAATAACTCATAGAACCCTTGCTTTTGATCTGAGGGGCTTTGATGGTCATCACGTCGAGAGAAGTTGAAGGTCTCGGCAATAGGCGTTTTGGGCGTGGGCGAGTTAAATTTCTCATCTAGCACCGCCTGGCCACCAAAAGTGTTGTCGCAGATGATGGTTATCTTTCCTAGAATCTCGCAGAATCGGGTATAATATTCCTTGCCAACGTCACCCAGCGATGAAGTGATCACTGGACGAGACAGGCGCTCTTCACGAGGAGAAGTCGCTGGTGGATCTGCAGCCATGTTTTGTGGACTCGAGACTGTCGGTGAGCCAGGCATCCTGTCATAGAAGGGGAGTGGCTGATAGTATTGCGGAAACGGAGGATGTTCCCCGGCTTCCAAGTCTGACATTATTGCCAGGAAGGCTCGGATACCAATCACCATCTTCTCAGGTTCGAGCTGTTCGGGTCTCGGCTCTTTTCCAGATGTAAACAGGTCGGCATTGATCAACGGGAACACGATCGTTCTGAAACAGAAATCTTGATGCGCAAAACCGATAATTCGTATTATCTGTATCAACGGTTCTGCAACCGAGGGGTCCGTAGAGAGATATGTCTTCTTGCCTACAGGAAAAACAAGCTTTACTACCTCTTCAAGCTTCTTTGTAGTAGAATTGAGAGAATCAGTAGTCCGATAGAGATAAGTCCATAGGAGCTTTGAAATAACCTGTAGACATATTGGGCGCGAATATCGGTCTTTTAGTTTTGGCTGCAGAGGCAAAACAAGCTGCAGCCATTGAATGGAGAACGTCTCTGCTGGTGAGACGCAGAGCATGGTAGCGGTCAATGGAAATGCTACCGACCAATGGCGAGGTTTGGCGAACATTAATGCGAGTCGCGGACTAATAGTTTGGATAACTTGTGCCCACTTATGGACATTTAATTCTGTGTTCGCTTTCGCTGCAATAGGGAGGAGTAGAATATCGAGAATTTGACAGTAGGCATACTTCAGCCGATGCCCATGAGACTGCGAAAAGAGGCGACCCAGGGAAATCATGAAATCGCAAGATTGGTCCCATGCATCCTCAGGGTATATCTTGATTCGCAAATGCCTCATCCCACCTAAGACCATCTCCATTTTGCCCTCAGTCTCTCTATTTGCAGGACTTTTGATCACGAGTTCCCTCTGAAGTTTCTCTAGATCGGCAATAAAACGGTCCGCAAGTTTTTCAAAATTTATTTCGCTCATAACTCCAAGCAGCTGGCCAAATAAGTACCAATTTGCTAATCGGAGCGGGGAATTGACGAGAACTTCCGGATCTATATATTTCAGCTGGCCGTAAATTATACCTTCCAACTTATCCTCCATTTCCGGGGTTATTGATGCTAGAGTACTTTGGCCAATAACCTCTATCAGGACTCTGCAGAGTATGTAGATGGATACGGTCGATCGGCGCTCCGCTTGAGCCACAAATTCCTGGCGAGTGGTTGATGATAGTTGGCCAGCTACCTGTAGCGAGTCTGGGTCAGACATAGACTGGACGGGCTCCGTATTCCGTCGAAGAAGCTGCCCAGGAAGGGCATTTCCTGATGACTATACGCAGAATTAGCATGAGCAGCAAAGGCAACAACGTTTCCACGTACCTGCTGTAACTGACTGCGTGCTTCATTAGCGCTATCACTCTTGCTTCTACGCCATAGCATCATTGAATCTATCAAGGGCTTCGGCTTTTGGCTAGCAATGTGTCCCAATGCAGATATTAACTGATCAAACGCAGGATCTACACCCGGCCCGCATATCAACTCAATCTGTGGTTCTACTTCTATCGGGCCAGCGATACACTGGTTGATCTTCTCTTCGGCCTGGGCAATAAACTGTGACAATGTTAGCAAAATTGCTTCTCGAGAAGGAATTTTAATTCACTGACTGATGTGAACAAGACATGAAGAGCATATTCCCCGACCGTTTTGAGCTCTTCCTTATGATGCCGAGAGTGAGAGTGAGAATGACCATTGTATTGTCGACTCCTGCCACTATGCATCCGCTCTACCCTCTTCTGCATTACTGTGGGGGTCGGGTTCTCCATGGAGGTAGATGCTCGCTCCGCAACCAGGGTCGTATTCGAGCTGAAGGACGCCCCGCTGGCCATATTTGAGACGGAAGACGTAAAGGAAGGTTCTCTGTCGGCTCGAATGGTATTGAATGCATCCATGTCCCCGCCGGCACCACCAGCTGCGGCAATTATCTGCGGGCTCAGAGGGCTTGAAGTAGAGCTGGTATAACTGCCATTTCTCGAGTGTTGAATTCCATTGACGATGGAGGTCTGCCGGTGATGTAGCGTCCGGTCCACAGCTCTAGCTCCTCCCCTTGCGCTCCCAACTTGCAGGCGTGGAGATGGGATGCTCGTTTGGGACTGTTGTATATGTGTAACGGAAGGTTCCCGGGAGTGCGGGTTGGATCTGGAGGTCTTGTTTTTCGCAGGCTCACTGACAGCAGTAGGACTCCATACGTCGGTCTCAAGCGGTGGCAGAGCAACCCCCGCTCGCTCGCTCATGTGCTCTTGTGATAGAGCTTGAAACAATCGTCAGCAAGGGTACTCTCCGAATTGGGAGGCTACATTGATGTCGTCCAACTGCAAGGCTGGGGCTAACGCAGGAACCGACTGGGCGGCAACAACTTACACATCACGTGTTCAATTGATCAGTCTGCATGTTTCTCAGCAGCAACGTATATTTCGAGAAGCACCATGAACCAGGTTGCTGAGGATGCAAGCCATGATGCTGCGCTCCACACGATACTGAAGAGAAGAATAAATTATGTTGACGTCCATTATTGCCGACTTGGACCAATCAAGACGCGCGTGCCTCTAGGCATATGCAGGGCCCAATCTCCACCCCAGGGCCAAATGGAACCACGCAGAGTAGCATTGTTCCTTAACTCGGGCGGTGGACGTATTCGGATAACCAAGCGCCTCCTTACGCAATTATAAGATAGCTTATTCCAGAGTGATTAAACTTCGAAACTGCGTGCCTCGCCTTCAACACAGCAAAGGGCTGATGAACTGTGCCAGAGACTTAAAACGGAGAACGACCTCCACGGCCATACAAGCATACCCATCACTCAGCCTCTAAATAAGCGTTCTGGCCTCTTTGCATATTTTACAATCATTTACACCTTTGACAGAGAGTATACTGTATAATGAAGCTTGTGGATATCATTCCAAAGTACTCGTGGTATTAATAGCAAGAGGGTAGCCTAAGATAGCTGCAAGGTAGAATCATCGTATGCCAGCGAGCATTTTCGCATAATGTGAAGCGAGCACGAGTCGATTTCAACCGGCAGATGTCTCATGATATATTTTTATGTATCCTGGGCGACACATTTGCTGGGCAACTGTCGAGGAACTTCTAAGATTCTTCTGCCGTTTTCAGATGCCGCACAAACTTCGCACCAACTACGATCTTCTCTCGCCTGGGGGCGGCAAACGCCCACATTCTCCACAACGTTTTGCCCTAACATGTATCTAGGCTGGCCATCTTTCATGGCCATGCTGGTCATTATTGCTTACACATTTTCTGTTGAAATGACTTCCCCACGCTGCCCAGCGTGTGGGCCTTGAGGCATATTGACTTCCCGAATGCTCACAAGCGGCCCAATTCGATTTACTTCTGGGACAGTAAATTACTCATGAACATGTTAAATTAGCCCAACGGTCCCATAGCGCGTTCAAAGCAGGCCCCTAAGGGGTCGTTTGAGCCATCAATTACCAAGGGCTACGTTGCACAGGTTTCGCTGAGCAGAAAAACTTGGCTTGATTGAGAAACTATGTTAGGCAAAGGGAGCGCCGTTTTAGGCCGGTAAAAGTCCCGGATGGAAGGTCCCGATCGGTCTTGATATTGCAGTTATTTGGTTACGGTGCGACCATCGAATAAAGTGGAAACAACAAAATCTGATTCCGGATTTCTCATTCCTTTCTGAGGGAGAATGGTACTATGTATGATATATCTTATGCCATAGCATGCGATGCTCTCTTTGTAGTTGACCGTTTCGCGCTTCACAAGCCCATTACTCTTCAGCCTAGGTTTTCGAACGCCAGCTTTCCGACTTGATCCGTGCAGGAACGGTCTAGCTGAGTCAACTCTAGTTACGAGGGGCAGCGTTGTCTGGCATGTGACACATGCCACTCCACATCGGGTCGGCGCCCGGAGCATGCTGTGGGCGTTTCTTGTGTTTCTACCGAATGTGAATGCTCCGAATGCTGCACCATGATCAGAGCAAGAGAGCCATTCTTGAGACGGACATCCTTGAAGCCGATCGATCGACTGCATTGATTCCTTCACGTTCTCTCACGCCTCCGTGGCCTCTCTTTCGGCGGACACGCAACCGTAACTGACTCGTGACACGTGACCAGAAGACACCGGAAGTGCCGTCCTCCCCCACCGACAAGCACGGAATTACTGCGCGGGGTAACTCGAAATTTCTCGACTCCAATCTGGGGATAAGTCGGGGTTGAGGTGCCAGACCTCTGTGGATATAAAATCGCGGGACTTCGAGGAAGACAGCATTCTCGAGATCCAAGGAACTGCATCGGATCATTCTTGGCGGATCCGTTGTGGTATTTTTTCGGGATCCCTGGACCGCTTGCAACAGCCGAACTCCGCCTCCCTTGTATACCCTCTGATCCAGAAACCCACATCCCACATTAGGGGGACTCGGAGATATCCTCGTACACTTATTAAGGCCACCTCGCCCGAACTTTCGGTCTCTGGCTTGGTCCTGTACGTACTGTAGCAAGGGAAGTGAGCAGAGATCTCGCCTCAACATCACGTAAGTCGCAGCGGCAATTGGCCAGTTGGATCGAGTACCTCGCTGCCTGCCGACCGCCTCTCACGTTTCGCTTGCTCTGCTGGGGTTTTGCCGCTAAAAGAGAGTTTATCGTGCGATGTAAGTGTTGTTCGACTAGGGTATTCTAATGCGCCGTCAGCTGAATGAGATTCTCCCAGTTTCTTAGAAAATCTTAAGGTTTTGTGTCTTCAACACCTTCCAAGCCGATTTGGACCCCGCACCGCTATACAATAAGGGACCAGATTTGCCGAACTTATAGCCAAGTGGCTTCTTTGCCTCGATTTCGATAACGGTTTTTTCGCTATCCAGCTCTTCAACATGGCTCAGCTCGATGTTTTGGACATCGTGGTCCTCGCGGTGCTCCTCCTAGGCACTATTGCCTATTTCACGAAAGGCACCTACTGGGGAGTGCAGAAGGACCCTTATGCCTCGTCCTCATTTGCCGCCGCAAATGGCAACAAGGCCGGAAAGACCAGAAATATCGTGGAGAAGATGGAGGAGTCGGGCAAGAATTGCATAGTGTTTTTCGGATCGCAGACCGGTACCGCAGAAGACTATGCCTCCAGACTGGCGAAGGAGGGCAAGAGCCGTTTCGGTTTGGAGACTATGGTCGCCGACTTGGAAGACTATGACTTTGATACTCTTGATGCTCTGCCATCGGACAAGGTTGCCATGTTTGTTCTCGCAACCTATGGCGAAGGAGAGCCAACTGATAACGCGGTCGATTTCTTCGAATTCATCACTGGCGAAGATGTGTCCTTCTCCAATTCTAATGATCCCCCTCTTGGAAACCTCAAATACGTCGCTTTTGGTCTCGGAAACAACACATACGAGCACTATAACTCCATGGTTCGAAACGTTGATAAGGCTTTGACTAAACTTGGAGCCCAAAGAATTGGTGCTGCTGGAGAAGGCGACGACGGTGCCGGAACCATGGAAGAAGATTTTCTGGCCTGGAAAGATCCCATGTGGGCGGCTCTGGCTGAGGCAATGGGCTTAGAAGAACGAGAGGCAGTCTACGAACCAGTCTTTGCTATCACTGAACGGGACGATCTGACCAAGGAGTCTCCAGAGGTCTACGTGGGTGAACCCAATAAGATGCATTTGGAGGGCACTGCGAAAGGACCGTACAACGCCCACAACCCCTACATTGCCCCACTCCTCGAATCCAAGGAACTCTTCACTGTTAAGGACAGGAATTGTCTGCATCTCGAAGTTGACATATCTGGGTCCAATCTGACTTACCAAACTGGTGACCACATTGCTATTTGGCCTTCCAATGCCGGTCATGAGGTTGATAGATTGTTCGATGTTCTTGACCTTACTTCCAAGCGAGACACGGTTGTGAGTGTCAAAGGACTCGACCCAACTGCGAAAGTGCCGTTCCCAACACCAACCACATACGATACGATCATCAGATATCAAATGGAGATCTGTGCTCCTGTATCGCGTCAGTTCATTGCAACTCTCGCTCCCTTCGCTCCGAATGAACAGATCAAGGCTGAAATGACCAAGCTTGGATCAGATAAGGACTATTTCCATGAGAAGATTAGCAATCAATACTTCAATATCGCGCAGGCACTTCAATCCGTAGGTGGCTCTGAGAAATGGACCAACATTCCATTCTCTGCGTTCATTGAAGGTTTAAACAAGATCCAACCCAGATATTATTCGATTTCATCCTCCTCCCTTGTTCAAAAGGACAAAGTCTCCGTTACTGCCGTTGTCGAGTCTCAGCAGATCCCCGGTCGTGCAGAAGCTCTTAAGGGTGTTGCTACGAACTATCTTCTGGCACTTAAACAAAAACAGAACAATGAAAACGCAGACGTCTACGGTCTTACGTACAGCATCCTTGGTCCACGAAACAGATACGAAGGCTGCCGTGTTCCTGTCCATATCCGACACTCTAACTTCAAGTTACCTTCTGATCCCTCAAAGCCGATCATCATGATCGGCCCAGGAACTGGTGTGGCTCCTTTCCGTGGATTTGTCCAAGAACGAGCTGCACAGGCGAAGGCCGGTGAGAACGTCGGTCCTACTATCCTCTTCTTTGGATGCAGAAAATCAACTGAAGATTTCCTGTATAAGGACGAGTGGGAGCAATACAAGAAGGACCTCGGTGACAAATTTGAACTTATTACAGCTTTCTCCAGAGAGGGACCAAACAAAGTTTATGTTCAGCACCGTCTGAAGGAGAAGTCCAAGGAGATTAATGACCTCCTCCTTCAGAAGGCTTATTTCTATGTCTGTGGTGATGCTGCGAACATGGCCCGTGAGGTCAATAATGTTTTGGCAGGCATTATCGCCGAGAACCGTGGCATTTCTGAAGCCAAGGGAGAGGAGGTTGTAAAGAGTATGCGTTCATCGAACCAGTACCAGGTACGTATCACAGATGTTATAATAAAATTTCCAAGTCTGATGGCTAACGTAAATTTAGGAGGATGTTTGGTCATGATATGCTTCCGCTGTGCTGTGGTTGGTAGGGTATATGCAGCGCGTGGAGCTGGCAGGGTATTTTCGGCTTAATCTTCACTGGTGTCTGTATGGCGTACTGTAGAATGCATACGAGGTACATTCCTATTGTGTGTTGTCGGATTGACGGGAAGTGCTGTTGCAAATTGCATAGTCTTTTTAGCAGATCATGTGGCACGATGGTTAACTCAAGGCGTGGGCGAGCGGTCCAAAGTTTTTTGCTTTTGGATAGATATAGTGAATCTTCTCAATTTTCTTTCCGATAAATTCATTTTCTCATGGGATTACGGTTTATAGAAGCTTTTCTTGCAATGAGAAAGGGTATTCAATGTTAGTGCTTGTCTCTGATACCTAATGTTATTTCTAGGTGTGTTACTCTCTTCGGTTTCCTCTAGACGAGTAAGGAGCTAGCATGTCAGTCCAGCCTGAGTTTGGGAAGTTGATGAATATCCACACCATAATTATCTTACGTTTCATCAGACTCTCAGTTCATTAATTCACACTCCCGACATCAAATAAACGTAACCGAGCCGCACCTTGCTACATCAGGATCACCTACACGAAGCAAACAACAGTAATTTGCTCGGATGAAACTCTCTCGGAAAAGATGCGCCCGAAAGCCTTCGATTATGACAAACAGCAATATAAGTCGTTACACAAATGTAGGTCCTCTAGCAGTTTGTCATAAATCAAATATACCGAAAGCTTTTATGTGAAGAGTGTTTGTGGACAAGGATGTGCGTTAATTAAGAACAAGTTGGACGCTCACAGACAGTATTTCGATGATTTAAGACAAATACTTCTTCATGGGTCCATTGTTACACTGATCCTTCTTGCAAGAGTTTTTGCGGGCAGGCCCCATATATCTCCTAAGAGAGTCGGCTCAATTATCTGACCAATAATTCCTCAGTTCCCGCGAGGAAGCAAGGATAATTGGAAAGATATGACTGAGATCTAGATCCACGTCGGTTCTGCGTGCTATCAATAACATATCTTATTCAAAACAAAACTGACAATAACGTCCGTACCCACGGTCATTTCTTCTCAGATGCCATGACTTTTGGCCAATTGCTACCATTTCCGATCAAGTGAAATCTCAAATGGCTCAATATGCAAACTTGCATTGCGTATGAATTGTTTTTGGAGCCCTTTCTGAAATATCATGGTGATAGTTGCGTATCCATGATATCTCCTGAATAGTAAAATAGGAACTTTACTAATGTTTGTGAGGGATGGACTAAGGTAAGTGGTCTCCAGCTCACAAACCAGGTCCGGGTAAACCCTGGGAAAATCCATGGAAAGAGATGGACCGGTTCCTAATATACCAGGATGAGACTATAGTAGGGCAATTGTAGCCGTCCTCGTATTGAGCAGTAATGACAGGTGCGCTAGAAATATTATGGTCAGATATGGTGCTAGAAAGCAGGATGATAGGGATGAACTTTGAGTACAGCTATCGTTATATCAGACAAACAATATAAGTGTCAACGATGACATGTAGGTGTATTTTCTTACCCAATACACTTTCTCATAGTTGTTGTTCTAGTATCATGGAGGTGCCCAGGAGTCAGAGCATAGAGGATTAATCGCAATATGGGAAAACCCATGGTTTCTGGGCCCTTTTCAAACTTGGATTCTATCATTCACAGAGCAACTGCACCGATAACATTTTACTCATATTGTTACCTTATTACTGCTGTCGTCATCGTCTTCCATTTTGGCAGGAGCATTTAGCGTGCCTCCTCCTCTTCACAACCTTTTCCCGTGCTCACACTACATGCTTTTCCTTTCTTCACACTTACAGAAACAAACAGCCACGCTCTTTCCCGATTTTTATTGACGACAAGTTTCTCAGCACCGGTTCATTTCCTTCCTCTTCTTGCTATCTCCTGTCCCGACCATCATCGAGAGAGCAGTCTCTTCTCTATCTCTCCGAATTGAACAGCTCTATATCCCCTAGATATCAACTCGCTGGTGCCTCATCAACAATACTCTTCACCTTTATTGGTAAGTCATCGATCAGATCGTTACACCTCTAATGAATAGTTCCTTGACCTGCCTGTCAAAAACTCCATTCTTCGTTTTGGTTTCACTAGTCCAGAATGCTTGCTGATATTTATCTAGGCCTGAGTTTCCTATCGAAAATAGCTTCAACACAAATCTGACAGTTCGTGAGTTCCAATCTTTCTTAGGCTCTGCCTCACTATTCAAGTGGGATAGGGGTGCGAATGATTTTCTATCGGTCATCTAACTACCTCGACCTCAGTCTGAAATTATTGGTTGCAGATAGTGTTCTGATATGCTAATTTTATGTTTTTGTCTAACTAACATCCATCATTTCTAGGTCATGTCTTACCGACAAGCAGCACCACAAGCAGATATTGGCTTCAATAATCCTATGACAACAGCTATGTACATGCGACCCGATCCCTATACTCGTCGCACCTCTTATGGACAGCCATTTCCATTCCTGCAAGGTGCTACGGCAGTGGGAAAGATCGAACATCAAACAGTCGGAGGGGTTTTGGACCAATTCGCTGGTTTTAATATCCCATCTAGTAACATGGCAGTTTCAACTCCAGTTCCGGTTACCTCTGGCCAGCTTCCTCTTAGTGGTAGTCAGTACTTTTATACCGCNAAGTGGGCAGCTTGTATACGCAGGGCCTAATCTTTTTACGGGACCTTTCCCTCAGGCCCCGCTCAATGATAGCTCTTATGGAGGATATACTGCTCCTATGTCTTTAGTGCAACAGCAAGGACATCTTGGCTATATTCCCGGTTACCCTATCTTGCCGTATACCCCTGGACAAAATGGATACCACCTCGAGGCATCTGATCATCTTAGGAGAGAGGCTCAAGACCTCGACAACCGTAGTTTCTCCTTGTCTACCAATGAATCCACGCCAGTCACACCATATTATAACTCCTTGGCAAAACACGAACTAGAGGCGAAAGGTCTTGCTATGTCTCAGTCTCCGTTTGGATCTACTCCATCTCCAAACGAATCTAGCATATACTCAGCGGTTCCTAGGTCTATAGAGTCACTTGCATATACGGCAGCCCAAGCCGATGATGACATAGATACTCTCCTGCTTCAGCATCCTATCATTCCAAAAGCAGTCCCTGCGGTATTTACTCCTCGAGAGAGCATGAGGACTCTTGAGCAAAGCCTCTCAAACCCCATCCCAGGCAATCGCAATGTCTATATCAGAGGTCTCCATCCAAATACAGACGATGAGAAACTTGCAGCATATGCTTCACGGTTTGGCAAGGTGGAGACATCAAAAGCCATCATTGATACAACAACTGGAGCGTGTAAAGGGTAAGTAGCCATTTTAGTGTGTCTATGATATATTACGCTCACATAGTAGCAGATTTGGCTTCGCCAAATATTATGATATCAGAGACTCTAAAAGTTGTATCCAAGGTTTCTATAGACTTGGTTATGAAGTCGGCTTTGCAAGAGTAAGACTTTCAATTAACAGCGATGCAGCCTGATATTTATATTCATACAGGAGTCATTTAATTCCCGGCTTAAAGCTGAAGGCGATGAAACTTCAACCAATCTTTACGTCTCTAATTTGCCTAAAGACATGACTGAAGCCGTGAGTTAGCTCGTATAGCTCTATTGCTAGCCACATTTGTTGACTGATCCAGGAACTTGGGGCTGTTTTCATGGATTACAATGTAGTTTCCAGTAGGATCTTGCGTGATGGCCAAGGTAACAGCCGCGGTGTAGGTTTTGCTCGGTATGGATTCACTTGTAGTAATTTGATTAAACCCATATTTAACCGTTGTGAGCAGTTTCGAGACTCGTGATCTCTGCGAGGAGATCATCAAGAGATTCCACGGTCAACCAATTGGAAACGAAGGCCTTCTCCTTCAAGTCCGCTATGCAGACACGCCAGCACAAAAAGATCTCAAACGAGTCACCACTGAGCGTCGCCAGTTCCGTACTAACGAATATAATATTGGAGCCTATGGTGGTTTGATAGAAGCGAACGGGTCATCTCCCCAATTGGCTAGTCCCGTGCTTCCACGGGCTTCTCAAATAGCTCAACATCTACCTACTCCAAAGTCTTGCGGGGCTTTTAGAAGAGGGGCAGCCAAGAGGTACATCCCCCTTACTGCATAAAAGCAGTTTAAAACTGACATTTCCTTATAGTGAGAGCTTTGCCGGCTTTAAAGACATTAATCGACCGCCCCGAAACGGAAATCTTGTAGGAAATACGCCATCCAGAAATTTCAAACAAGTGTACGTATGCTAGATCTAGTTTGCTTTCCCAATCAGCCTAAGGTACATCAGAGAGGTCAGAGGATAACCAAATTGCAGAAAATCTAGCATGTCGACTCCAGCTGTCTCTGAGACTAGCTCCGGCAGCCTCTCTGGAGTTAAACCCAGCATGGGTCCCCAATCATCTCCATCTATTCGCAGGTCTCAGTTTTGCTAAAGCACTACCTTAACGTCGCTGATCACCAATACTGCCCTATCCACTATCACTTAGCCACACCCATTGCCTTTACGCAAAATTCTAAACCTCCCTCAAATCTGATGCGGCGAAACTTCTCACATTACGGGATCCATTACAAACTGGTATCAATTACTGAGGCTTGCATTACTTATATTGATCTGACAGCTATGCTATCAATGTTTCATATCCCTGGTAGAATATTGCTAGACACCCAGATACGCAGGAGACAGAGCTACTTGCAAGGTGTATTTCGATGCCAGTGATCTGGCGCTTTCCTTTTCATATTTTGTACCATCACAGTGGGCATTGCTGAACCACTTTCCTCTGTATTATCATATTGCTTTCCTCTTGCTACTTTAGTGGATCGAACCCACCACAATTTAATGCATTCCACCAAGTGCAGTTCCAGTGTATATGTGAACAATGACCCTTTCTTAACAATAGCCCTTGTTTTAATACCCTTACCGCTCACAGAGCATGGAGAGCGTGATCGTCTGTTAGCTAAGATTGCCGTCGCTTGAGATTTAGTTTAGTAGCAAGTAGGATATCTCATGTCTTGTCAGCAATTTCCAGCCGAGACATGGAAATTTCATTTTCCTTTGCAGAATCTGAGGGTAAGGCGTCCTCCGAAACCGCATCTATATGAGGAATATCTGTAGCGGAGTCTACGTTTTCTTCATTCCCACCTTCATCCTCAGACTGGGCTTCCTCGTCCTCTTCTCCCTCATACTCATCACTGAAATCGTCATCATGCCCCATAGCTTCGGAGCCGTTATCACCATCCACCCCAACTTCTTTCATGTATGCCTCAAGCTCTTTCGCCATTTTCTTCGAAAATCCGGATGCCTGTACAGATACATCAAGTCTTGGAGCGCCATCTTTACCGATCAACTTCCTAACATCGGAAAAGAATGGGCCTGACTCGTTGCTGACAAAGTGGAAACGTCGTTCAAAGAAACGCTTGATACAGTTCACATCACGGTCGAAATAATATTCAGCATTCGCATGATCAACAGATACCATCTGCGGGAAGTCAATCAGAATAGGAGTTAGCTTCACTAATTCTGTCGTCTCCTTCCCCTTTTCTGTCTGCAAGCTCTCCTCCTTTATTAATATATTAAATTCGTTAAAATCTCCATGGATCAGGCCATGTTGTGCTAGCCGTAAGATCATTGAAATGAGCTCTTCGTATAACGAGGCGGGATCTGGGACGGTTGAGATCTGTCTCAACGGGAAGGCATCGATTAGAGACATGACTATTGTATGCCTCGATTGCGATATAGGCTCTGGGACTGGGAAATTGCTTTCTCTGAGTGCAGAAAGGAATGCGTATTCCTTTAGCGCTGCTAACCGGNGACATGTACATCCACGAGCCAGAGCTTCGATTCCGCAAATAATCTCGATTCGCCTTAACCGTACGGAATGATATGCGCCCTAGGCGATGGATCTTGAGGACTCTCTGTGTGCCTTTCTCATCTGCGACGACAAAGATGTCGCTTTCCTTACCAACGCCAATCTGATTGCCAACGCTGTATACATCTTTTCGTTTTCGATAAGTATTTAAGGCGAGGTAATCAAGTCCACCATACGTAAGACGATAGCCATCATATGAGGAATTCCTTACTCGCGCAATTAGCCCAACCTTTGCCAGTGCAGATATACATCTGTGGACCCCGCCACGAAGACCAGAAATTTGCCCAATTAATGGAGTGGGAACGACTTCGTGATTTTTTGAGCCTTGTTCCACTGCAGTCAGAGTTCGCCAGTCCTCTGCGGTCAAGTACCGCATAGCCTTCGTATCGAGCCTCATGGCTGGAAGAGTTGCTGCGTATTGTGGGAATTGGTGCGTATCGAGCCCAAGAATTTTTTGGCTTTATCTAGGAATGACGCTTGGGTAACAATAATCCCTGTCGTCGATTTGGCGGAGCTAGGCTCGCTTAGTGAAAGCGGTGTCTCGATCGAATTGTACGCGGAAGCTCAAGCTGCCTACATTACATATCCATCAACAACATTCATCTGACTTATACTTCCACAAACTCTTGGTCTGAGATAATAAGGCCTCGGCGAAAGCTCCTACTGCTCATCTGCTCTTTGCCAGGCTAAATTTAGTTCTTTTTATCTTGTTCCATTTTACAACTTCTGCCAAATACCAGATCACGATGGCGCAAGATGGCGTTCCGCCAAAGTCTACGGACAAAGGCAAGGGAAAGGCGACAGATGGAGAGCCTAGCAAGGCAGAGAACCAGTCAAAAGATGGAGAGCAAGTTAACGGCAAGAATGAGGAAGCCATTATCGGAGGTATGTTCTCCGGTCTGTAGGCCCGGTAGTGGAGCTCTAACTTGTCCATTCAGCACCTGAAGAGCTCAGTGAAGAAGATCAACAATTGAAGAGCGAGTTAGATATGCTTGTGGAACGGTTGACGGTATGTAACATTTGTCGCTGATAGCTAAAATTGGGCTAATGGGGATCCTATTTAGGAGCCGGACACCAAGCTATACAAATCAGCTCTTGAAGCCATAAAAGACTCTATCAAGACATCAACATCATCCATGACTGCGGTTCCGAAGCCTCTGAAATTCCTCCGACCACATTATGAGTCGATGACGAAGCTTTATGAAGAATGGCCAGAGGGAGAAGATAAGACTTCACTCGCTGACGTGCTCTCCGTAATTGGCATGACATATTCAGACGAAGGTAGACAAGACACGCTCAAGTATCGATTACTAGCTCCAACTTCGGATATTGGTTCCTGGGGCCACGAATATACGCGTCATCTAGCCCTGGAGATTGGTGAGGTTTACAACAAGAGGTTAACGGCTGAAGAACCATATCAAGATCTTATCGATCTTGCATTAATTCTTGTTCCTCTCTTCCTTAAGAGTAACGCAGAAGCAGATGCTGTAGATCTTTTGAGCGAACTTGAGATCATAGAGGAGATTGCCAAGTTCCTTGACGAAAACACCTATCCCAGGGCTTGCCTGTATATGGTCAGCATGGCGAATCTTTTGACGTATCCCGAGGATCACACATTTCTCCGAACAGCACATGATATTTACTTGAAATATGACCAACGGGCACAAGCTATGGTATTGGCAATACGATTGAATGATATTTCGCTCATACAAGATGATTTCGATGCTACTGAAGATATCGTTCTGAAGAAGCAGATGGCTTTCTTGATTGCTCGCCAGCAAATCCGGTTACCAGATGCAGAGTCACAACCAGATGAGATTCTTGAATGCCTAAATAGCACTAAGATGCCAGAGCACTTCAAGGCTTTGGCCAAGGAGCTGAATATCCTTGATCCCAAGTCTACCGAAGACATTTACAAGAGCCACCTGGAGAGTAATCGCGTTGCTGGGCTTACGAACCTCGACTCTGCTAGACATAATTTAGCAGCCGGTTTCGTAAACGCATTTGTCAACGCTGGCTTTGGAAATGACAAGATGATGATGGTTGACGATGAGAAGGCCAGTTGGGTTTGGAAAACAAAAGAGGAAGGTATGATGTCAACTGTTGCCTCTCTCGGTATGCTGATGCTGTGGGATGTGGAAAACGGCCTGGACAGGATCGACAAGTATACGTATGCTCCAGAAGACCAGATTCAAGCTGGTGCAATGTTGGCCATCGGAATCGTAAACTCTGGAGTACGAATGGATTCTGATCCAGCGCTCGCCTTGCTTGGAGATGAGGATAAGCTTAACCATAATAATCCCCTTGTCCGAGTTGCGTCGATCATGGGTCTGGGTATAGCGTATGCTGGCTCTAGTCGAAGTGATCTTCTCGATATATTATTACCTATCGTCGGTGATACTTCTTCTAGTATGCAGATCTCGGCGATGGCTGCGTTGTCACTGGGTATGATCTTTGTTGGAACATCAAATAGCGATGTGAGCTCCGCTATTATACAGACCCTTCTTGAGGATGACCGAAAATCGCAACTCAAGGATAACTGGACCAGATTCATGGCGCTTGGTCTTGGACTGCTTTTCTTCGGACAGCAAGAGGAAGTCGATGTTATTCTAGAGACTCTGAAGGCTCTGGATCACCCGATGTCGAAACCGACATCAGTCCTGGCAGAGATCTGTGCATGGGCTGGCACAGGTACTGTTCTGAAGCTGCAGGAGCTTTTACACATTTGCAATGATCACATTGAAGACTCTGATGAGAAGAAAGGTGATGAGCTATTGCAGGCTTATGCGGTGATTGGTTTGGGACTAGTAGCTATGGGCGAAGAAGTTGGTCAGGAGATGGTTCTCCGCCAGTTTGGCCATCTTATGCACTATGGTGAGGCAAATATCAGAAAAGCAGTGCCTTTAGCTATGGGTCTACTCAGCCCCAGTAACCCTCAGATGAAGGTCTACGATACGCTGTCACGATACAGTCACGATAATGACAATGACGTTGCTATAAATGCCATCTTCGCAATGGGTATGTTGGGTGCAGGAACCAACAATGCAAGACTTGCTCAGCTTCTCCGACAACTAGCTAGTTACTATCACCGAGATCAGGATTCTCTGTTCATGGTCCGCATTGCTCAGGGACTGCTCCACATGGGCAAAGGAACTTTGTCAATCAACCCGTTCCACACTGACCGCCAGGTATTATCCAGAGTTGCCACCGGAGGGTTACTCGCGGTTTTGATCGCAATGATTGATGCTAAGCAATTCATCACTTCAAGCTCACACTATCTCCTTTATTACTTGGTCACTGCAATGCATCCACGATTTTTGGTTACCCTCGATGAGGACTTAAAACCTTTAACGGTCAATGTCAGAGTCGGACAAGCAGTGGACGTTGTTGGCCAAGCTGGTCGACCAAAGACCATCACCGGCTGGCAAACACAGAGCACCCCAGTGCTGCTGTCTTATGGTGAACGAGCAGAACTGGAAGATGAACAGTATATCAGCTTAAGCAGTACCCTTGAAGGCCTGGTCATTTTGAAGAAGGTAAGTTTAGCCTAATATTGTATACACGTTGCTGCAAGTGCTTACTTATGATAGAACCCTGAATGGGATGATGGAAAGAGTTAAAGGATGTCACATCAGTGAATAAAACCCTGTATAATAGTCGTAGACAAGATCTGTTTGGGCTTGGTCAACTACAGGCGACGGTTGATAAAAAGGCTTAACGGCAGTTGATGCTTAGTCAGAGTATCTGGAAATCTTTTGAGGATCACTCCGATGCGGGGCAGACGCATCTAGAACTTGTGGTTTAACACCTTTAAAAGCNCATCCAAATATTAATAAATTTGTCATGCATACGGAGCCCAAGCTTAACATCTCTCAAAGACTCTGTATAGTCCCTTCAAATTGGCAACCTCTAAAACGCCCTTTACCAAACTTTTTGTAGCGACTAATCTAGATTTAAATGAAGGAAATAAGATGTCTTCAA
Organism: Scytalidium sp. 3C; assembly: GCA_000743665.3. Taxonomy (NCBI): domain Eukaryota; kingdom Fungi; phylum Ascomycota; class Leotiomycetes; genus Scytalidium; species Scytalidium sp. 3C. Next base: position 65,907 of record JMRO03000002.1, read on the forward strand.
CAGCCTTGAGGACTTGTTCCCTCCTGATCTTGATCTCTTCGTCTAGTCCCTCAACATCACCATCTGACCCGAGCGGTGGAAGTTGCTCGGGCGCGTAGAAAGTTGCCAGCTCTCTTAGAAAAGTCTCAAAACATTCTTTCTCACTAGTCCAGTCTACGTATGGACCTAACCTGAGTAAAAATCGAGGAAGCTTCCCCAGACTTGGTGTGTACCCTTTCAGCAGTAATGGGATGCTGAGCAGGTCTCCTTCTTCGGATATTTCAAGGGAGAAGTACTCATTCAACATTTCACGACGTTCGACCAACTGGTTGTAAACAAGCTCAACCACTTCTCCCACATCGAAATCACTTTCTGGCCTTTCGGGGTCTGCAATGTTCTTCTCATGCTCTGCAGCGAGCAACAGAAGCTCTTGGAGTTGCAAGGGAGGATCGAATCGAATATAGCCAAAGTTCCCGAAATCGGTCAAGCCGATTTGATAAAAGTATTCGCTACTCACAAGACCATAGTCCACAAGGAATAGCTTTACGCCTCCTTGAATAGCTGCCAGCCGACGGCGCTCATCTACAATTCCCACAAAGGTATGACCAGCAAACATATCTGTTAATTCATTGTGCATATCGTCACGTACTTCGGATCGGAGTTCTTTGACGGTTAACAAGCGGCATACCACGGGCTCCTTATCGGAGACTTCGTAATCCATGGAGTCTTGCCGTGACCCTTTTCCAGGGCTGTTGGAATTGGCTGGGTCAGTTCCAGAGTTGGATAAAAGCATGGTGGTTATTTTTCGCATCTTGGCGTCAGTACGGACAAGGTTATTCTCGTATGGCTTCGATGTCTTCCGAGGGTCTTTGCTTGATAAATTACCAAGGCTCTCTTGCTCAGACTCGGGAGCAGGAGGTCTAGCTCCGGGTAAGAGCGATTGAGTCATATAAGTCCGGCTTGTATCAACACTAGCAAGCTGCTCACGGATATCGGTGCAAATAGTCTCGATGATTTCGTCCTCGTTCAAAAAATTAACCTCCCTCTTTGTTGGATGGACGTTGACGTCGACACGTTGCGGATCGATCTCGAGACTAAGATAAGTGAAAGCGTGACCCCCTTTCGGTAGGAATATTGAGTACATATGCTCGATTGCTTTTCTAATGTTTGAAGATTCTACCGATCGATTGTTGATAAATAGCAGAAGAGTCGTCCTCTTAACATGATAGTTTGCATTCGTCGTCCAACCGTGAGCCTTAAATCCCCAACGTTCATCAGCGGATCCGAACTCAACTAACTCGTTGGCAACTGCACTTCCATGTATTTGCCGGATACGATCAAGAGTGGTGGTACTTGATAGTGTGGATATTGTTGTATTTGGTTCTCCAGCTTTCTTGCAACTAAATGCCACCCCATTGCAATGAACAGCATATCTGCCCACTAGATCGAGAATCTTATTATACTCCTCGGAGGGAGATCTAAAGGCCCGACGTCGGGTTGGGACATTATAGAATAGATCTTCAACCGTAATCTGAGTTCCTTGTCTCCCAGCTGTCGGTTTTGGATCTGCACTCTGCCCTGGCTTCGCAGGGGAGAGGCGGCCACTATCATAGTGAGCCCGCCAGGCACAGTTTGATTTCTTTGTCTTTGTGGTCACAGTAAGATGAGCAATATGGCTGATGCTTGCAAGAGCTTCGCCTCGAAAACCATATGTGCCAATGGAAGACAGGTCTTCAAAACTCTGAAGTTTCGACGTTGTGAAACGTTCACATAGTATGGGAAGATCCTCTTTCTTCAACGTACTCAGCAGCTAGTAGTAGTCGGATAAGGAGAGAAGTGTAACATACATTAATGCCATGTCCATTGTCTGTAATCTGTAATAACTTTAACCCACCTTCTTTCACCAAGATCTCAATAGAAGTTGAACCTGCATCAACAGAGTTCTCCATGAGCTCCTTTAAGGCGTGAACTGGTGCGACAATAATCTCCCCCGCCGCGATCTTGTTGACGACATCTTGATCAAGTGCCTTTTTGGTTTAGCCTGAAGTAAAATAAAATGAGCGCAGTATAGTATTATCTTACTCTTATTCTCTTTGGAGCTGTGACTTCGATGGCAGCAGGATCAGCTTTCCGTTTAGTACCTCTGGGGGACCCTCCTTCCACATCCATGAGTTCGGGCATGCTAAGCACTGCCGCTCATCAGAATCAGGCTTCGAATGTTGTGAATACGCTATCGAAGACCCGCTATGCTGGATAACAAAGTAAAATGAGATAGATTACTTTATTACTAAGATAAATTAGTTGATATAGAGATCTCTACATTGTTTTGGTTCTGTATCTCTAGCAGGCGGTTTCAAGCGACTTCTGAGTTCTACGGTAACCGATTCAAGCAAGATATGTGAAAACGCGAATATATGGATCTTGCTTTTCTACAAGTGGCAAGCAGGTTCCAACATTATGGATAACCTTTGAATCATGTATGGTGTAAGGACAATTCAGAAAGGTCTTCGACCGCTTGGAGTAGCAGCAAGAGCAAGCCAGCAGCCGAAGGCCAGGGCCCTCCACCTTGCTCCTCCGTTCTTACTTGATGATTATATCCCCAAGTATCATCTTCTTTCGTCTGTCGACGCATCCAAGAAGAGATCAGCAGCATATGCTCATCTACGCAACTGTAACCTATGTCCGAGATTATGCGGAGTTAATCGATATGAAAAGACAGGGACTTGTCTTATCGGCGCAGAAACTGTAAAAGTAAACGTCATCGCTCCGCATTTTGGAGAAGGTAGGTAAAGTGTTTGGAATGTGCTTGAACCCACTGTTTACGGAATTGGTATTCTAGAACCCTGTATCCAAGGTCATAATGGCTCTGGCTCTGTCTTCTTCTCCGGCTGCAATCTCAGATGTGTCTTCTGCCAGAACCACGACATTGCACATCAACGGAACGGCCAGGACCTCACGCCTGAAGAACTTGGTGAATGGTATCTCAAATTGCAAGATGTGGGACACGTCCATAATATCAATCTCATCACCCCGGAACATGTTGTGCCTCAAGTGGTACTCTCCATTCTGCACGCTCGAGAACTAGGCTTACGTGTACCAATCGTGTATAATACCTCTGCATTCGATTCGTTGGCCTCTATACAGCTTCTTGATGGACTTGTAGACATTTATCTTCCAGACTTTAAAGTTTGGAACAACTCCACATCCAAACGTCTATTGAAAGCCGATAATTATGCCGAAACCGCAAAGGAAAGCATTAAAGCTATGCATGCCCAGGTTGGCGATCTATGTTTTACCTCCGACGGTATAGCCAAGAAGGGTCTCTTAGTTCGACACTTGGTTATGCCGGGGTACGAGGCTGAAGGGATGGAAATAATGAAATGGCTGGCTGACAACGTCTCCAAAGACATATTCATGAATATCATGGAGCAATACCATCCCGATGCTCATGTGGGGAAACCGAGACGTTCTCATGGGACTTCTTCGGAGCAACACAGTGATCATACGTCCAAAGAGCAGGATGTCAGGTACGCTGAGATAAATCGTGCTGTAACCCACGATGAAATACTGTCTGTCCGTCAGGCTGCTGAAAAAGCTGGACTGTGGAGATTCTGTGATCCTCCAAAGCATGACGGTTTTGCTCTGTGAGTTCCATATCAGGCAAAATCGCAGAATTCTTTGATAGAGAAACCCATGCAGGTGTGGTCGCACCCTCAGCGCGGGTAAAGCCATGATATAATATAAAATGGCTGGTCTTTATACGTCTCGGAGAACTTCCATAGTTTGAGGATGTTGGTTATATTCACCTGGAGGCTGATGAATCTATGGAAGAGTTAATCCCAGCCTAGAAGGTACCCCCTTGGTCGATATATTCGGCGAGTATCCTAGCTGTGGGGTCAGAAGGACGGTTCAGCCACTGTTAGCAGGGCTCAATACTGCTACAATGACGGCACGGAAAATGTAATCATAATTGAAGTCTGATACGTGTTCTCAAATATTGATTTGGAATTAATTTTCAATGCGCTGGATATTGAAGTGACCTAATTTCCCTCCCGCCTTGAATGATGATTTTTCCTTAAATTCACTTTTGTGAATTGGTGGCCAGAAACAGGACACAGACTCCCACAATTGCTATCGCGACAGTCGTTAATACCTAATACACGATGAAATTAACTATGAGAACCAATATATCCTAAAGCTCTAGGAAGCTCTCAAGTGCTTTAGCAGTAGCCGTAGGGAGTTGAGACTTACGCTTTGAGTTTTCCACCCAGTTTGGACAATTGCCACTCTTCTACCATATTTATTAACAGTCTTCATATAATTTCCGAAACCTAGAGCCAGGCATGCTAGGCTGAGCACCCAAAATATGATTCCGAGAGGCCGAGCCATTTTCAATTCAAACTCCGTAGGCGTTGACTTTATGTGGAACGAAACCACTATAGCAACGCTGACGACTGCCATATACATGCTTAATCGAAGATACGACAAAAATGCTATAGAGAAGGTCAATACATGAGGGAGATGTCTTGTTTACAATCGCTAGGAGATGAGTTACTTCGTTCATTAGCACAGTGGTCCCTTGCATCACTATCCACGTTGTCGAACAATAATGGACCAAAAAGCGGGGGTAAACAGAATGCATTATCATCATGATGCCTATGAAACTTTAGAATGAGGTCTCTCTACCTGCCGGATACAGCGGGCCATCTCACTCTGAAAGGAGGACAGGCTGGGGAAGGAACGGAAAGTTGCCTGGAACATAGGTGTTCCTCGACCCCACTGCTTCTTGGTCGTGAGCGTAGGACATCTTCCCAGCAGTTAGATCAGCCAAGGTGCCAATAACGAAGCATCGGTGGTAGGGCGATCGAGAATATTAGCACTGGTATGTGCTGGCGCTGGAAGCTAGCCGGAGATATCGAGCGCCAAAAAATAATTCGCAATTCGACAAAAAAATTAGCTCAGTGATCAGGCTGGGGCTCGATCCCAGGACCTTCTCGGTATTGAATGTTAAAACATTGATGTTAACGAGATGTGATAACCAACTACACCACCCGACCATGTGTGAGCNTTGGCACGATGGCCCCTATTGAAAATTATATTCCATAATTTGAAGTGGGGTTGATTCGGCTCGTGTAGGAAGCGGTAGCGCTTTAGCCCAGCTAGATGCTGGGCTAATGCTAGACGATACCACTGCCTGTGGTCCTGCACGCTCATGCTAGTCATCTGGATAAGACGTGAATTTGCTTCCACAAGTCGCAGTGATCCAATCTCCCCAGTTGCCTAGTCTAGATACATCACAGCAATGTCACAGTGAAGTTACACATCTGTCATAATTCCATGGCTCTGAACGGCCCATGTTCTGCCCTAGCCTTACCGAAGTAGTTGCCCATTTCTCTTATTTTCCCCTTTTGGATATCTTTTTCTATTCACTTTTAGACTGGTATCGGCTGTCGGTTTTACAATTCTCTCTATTGCAAGCTCCAAATAATTCACTAAAATTGGTAGCTACTATTCACTTAGTCAGTTTTTATTATAACAGCTCAAAATCGCGCATGTCTCTAACCTGCAAGCAATTAGCTATGACTAACAACAAGATTCTTGCTATTAGTCTAACCCATCTATCATTGCTTGCCTTTCACTTTCTATTATCCTGAAGGCTAGATTTGTTCTCGGTATGTTGGTTTTCGGAGAGCCCTCCGGAGTCATAGACTGGTATAGTCTTGGTGAGCCTCTTTATAGTTGATACAACCTGAAACTTGGAATGATATTCCTTCTGCATATTTTCCCTTAATCTGTTAATATTGATCTCAGGTCATAAAGTGCAAAATGGCTCGGCTAGTAGAAAATACCAAGGATGATCTTCCGTATCCTAGATACGAAGGTACAGTTGTTCTGTCACTCTACATATTACAACACAGCAGTTGAAGTTAACATGTATTTAAAGCAACCATACAGGAGCACAATATGAAAGTTGACTTTTCGGTCACACCACCCCTCGCAAACAGAGCGTTCACAATGAACAGGATCATAACAAACTCTGAGAAAGCTGTCAGCAGATCGTTAAGCTCCGTCAAGGAGGAGTGTAGTGCAGCAGTGAAGCTCAAAGGCAGAATCGTCGTCATCTACGATCAGGGCTTACAGTTTGGTACCTGATTTAATGGCCTACCCCGCCGTGGAGAGCAGCTTCAGCTTCAGCATGGCGCCATAGTGACATTCGAGAACTCAAATCCAGATCTCCATGATGCCGTTGATTTAGCTTTAAATATGTTATCATATCGTATCAAAAACCATCGGCTGAAAGACTATGGCTCGGTGGTGAAAAACCGACGGACCACGTTAGTCGCAAAGCACAGGAACTGAGCATTGCGGAGTTGGCTGCTTTTATTCATACATATAAAGGCCTTAGTGGATGTTCCAAATTCCTAGATCTTGACTAGATTCTTCATTGCACGAAGCAGTCATTACAATCAAGATTCACCCCTATGCAAAGCATGGTGAGGTTCATGATAACAAGGACAGGAAGAGCTGGTTCAACTATTTAATTTACTTCATATTCTTATACAGCTAACCCCAGCGTCGAGAGAAAAAGCCTTCAATCATGCAATTCATGAACATAGCAAATACATTTGTTGACAACGAAGAAATGTCAAGTCAACTCAACTCATTATGCACACCGAATCTGACGATAAGACCAAGCTGAGTAGCGCCATGGAATTACGACTGGCGTGCAGGCGATATTGGGCTCCAGTGCATCTATGGAGGGATGGCGCCCTCTAACCATTGAAACTATTAATCCAGCCCTCCAAGCCTTCAATTTCGCAAATCTATCGTGCAAAATAATGGTATCTTAAAATGTCCCAGGAACTGACCTGCCCATATAAATGCGCTCAAACTTGAATACCAAGACCCTAATTATCGATACAGAATAAATCCTTCGCGCTCCCTTCATTTATCACTTTCTCATCGGAGTCTTCATCACACCCTCCATTCTGCTCTCTGAATACCTTTTTGTAGGCGATTGCTTCTTTTATAATACCTGGCGTATCGGCACTTGAGCCATCCCAACTTAAAATAGCCATGTCAGCAATATTTGGCACGATTTCTTCGTGGGGTAATATATTTAGAAGTGATTTTGAAGCCAACGGTTTCTCGGGTGAGTGTATAGAGATATATTGCGAAGGATCAGCGGTTAATTCATCATCGGACTCAGGTGGTCGAGGAGTTTCGGTCTCAGGTTCAGCGAGATATTCTTCCGGAGGTTGGTACAGCTCTGTATGTACTGTAGCCAGGAAATCCGAGTCAGAGAAGTTGGGATAAATCGTCAAGTAACCGCGTGCACGGGAGAGTTCCAGGACACGCTCAAGCCAGGAAGGATGTGTTTTGCTGACAAGTTTCCGGGTTGTGGCCTTGGAGCTGGATAACGAAATGGTACGGGACAAGAAATCATGTAGTTCCATCCACTTGTCTCCAAAATATAGTTCTGCATTGCTGTTTGGTGCTTGCCAGAGAAATGAGGACGCCGTGGAAGAGGTTTCTTTACTCCCGGCCTTGGCAGGCTGCATCGGTGGCTCGAAATGTGTCGAGTCATTGAGATACGTAGATGGTAAATCGAGGCTTATCCCGAAGAGATTTTTATTCACTCTCCTATAGGATAGAGAGTGCCTGTATTCAAGTACACTATACTTAAGATAATGGAAATATAGGGGCGAGACCTCTACCTGGGGTGAAAGGACAAGAACATGTGACGTCGAAGGGCGCGCGGGCCAGAACGCTTCCAGAAAGCGGACATCGCTCTCCTCAGGTGAAAGCTTATGCTGCGGAATCCGGTGATGTATGGCCAGCATATTTGGATCGCTTTGACTACGCTTAGGAGGCCACTTAAAGTTCTCGAGGTATCTGCTTGTCGCATCGTCGATTTTAGGGGGAAGTTCTATCGTAAGCCGCGGTGGAGGTCCCGCAGAGTAGTCACTCTTCTTGAGAGATTCAAGAAGCCTGATTAAGGAACCTGGGGACTCCGGCGGAGCGTGGACCAAGATGTCAATACTGATACTATTCCAGGCTGTCAAGGGTTAGCGCATACGTTTTAACTCTGAGCATGAGCACGTACCCTTTAATGCGGAAGCACTTAGACGGGTTAGCCATCTTAGAGTCTGATCTCCATTACTAGGTAACTCAATCAGAGTTTTCCAAGAATATTCCGCATGCTCTCTTGCGCTCTTCAAAAGAAAAGTATCCTCGTTTCCAGACCCATCGACGATTACAACAGGTTGATCTAGGAAAGAACTTATGTGACTGAGTCCTGCGGCAACGCTCACTTCCATTCGAAAATCCGTGCTTTGAGCAGAGAAATCTGGCCGGGCATCTAAATGCAATTAGTATTTCCAGCGATAATCTTTGCTTGCGCGATCGTACCATGAAAGTTAATCTTGCATTCGTCTTTAATCCCATTTATATCCTTCAAAACCTCCAAGGATATCTCGTCCCTCCCCATTAGAGCGAAATGAACGTGGTTTATGGCTTTGATGCCCATTTCACAGGCCATCGGCAGTAATATTGAGGCACTCTTCAAACTTGCAGCTGCAAACACCTAACGGGAGAATGTCAGTGAATTTGTTGACGCATTGGGTTTATGATTTGGTCAAGCATACCACATTACGATTAGCAGGCCCCTGTTGCACCACATTCCCATAAATAAAGGCTCGCAACGACGGAGCCAATTGATAAAACTTTATCCGTCCATTGAAAGAGTGTCCTTCCTCGTCTGGCTCTCCACCATCGCTGGCTGAGGGCGGTTTCTCTTGGGTGGCAGAGTTCCCTATTTCACTACCGTGCAGATATCTTGGACGCGGTCTTGGGTTCCGTAAATCCGTAGGCATATTCTTGTAAAAGTAATAGAGCCCAATCAGCACAATTATGCCTATCACCACCTTCTTCCAACTCCTGCGATGAGGCACGCGTCGACGTTGCCAGAATTCGCCGATCTGACTCTTCGGACGGGGCTTGTGGTCGTCATCTTTCTTTCCTAACTCCTCATCCCGAAATATAGAGCTATGTGGGAGTGGCATTTTGCTGCTCATTCCCAAGCTCCTTCAGAGCTCACGTCCTTCCAGATACTGCCATGCAGATCGACGAATTTGGTTCGCGTCCGCTCGCAGATAACACATACGCTACCTGAAACAGTAGAGAGCTCCAGTAACTTTTCGCAGGTCGACAGGTGGGAGGATAACACGAAGTCGGATGGAATCAAAAGATATTAATTACGATTATGTGGCACCTAAAGATAGTAGGCTCTCGGATGACGAGCATGAGCTCCACCTGGCACTGGGCGCGCTATCTCGTTATTATGGTGCAGTATCGAACTTAATAAGCTGCCGTAATTTACGTCGTGCACAGGCCGCCGCACAGCCAAAGCGCGACAAGCCCGTCGTCTTTCGGTTGAACCAATGGTTGGAACTGGCCGTACCTGTATCGTGGTGTCTAATAAGTGTACCTCAGATACATACCAAGAGATGGACACCCCAAGGCTGTATCCGGATGTATGTTTTGCTTTGCTTTGCTTTTGAACTTATTTCACACAACACATGACTTACACGAGAAATATCCTTGACCAAAGGTAGTATTGGTTCAAGCCATCGACTTCATGTTGTTGGTCCCCTTATCGATCTTCTTTGTATTCGGAGGCGGGGTCGGCGTACCTTCTCCAATTGAAGAGCTAATGGATGTGTTGGTTTTGATCAAATGATATCCTATTAGGATATATTCTGCTATCTATAACTAGTTCTAGAGCACACGTATTTGCTTTGTTGTATCTTTGCTTAAAAGTCAATGAAAGTCAGGCAGCCTTCTAATATTTGATATTGTCTTTTGTACCTTAGCGTGATAATTCCTTTAGATTTTTTTGTCTTGCCTACTATAACCTCTATGCGGTGATGATATCTTTAGGATCTTGTTCCAACACGCAATGAAGCATAAATACATGGATTTCAATAGCCTCAGTTCCGAGGACATAGCAGCCTAGTGAAGTCAAACTGACGACAATTGGAGAGAGCCAGCCCGTTTAATTAATAGAACAAAAAGTATGTTTCAAGAACAGGAATGTTTCTCAAGAGTTTAGATATCAAACCGTGGACCCCGTTCAACCTCCGATTTCGAAAATCCAACGCTTGAAGCAGTTCTTAGGATGAGTGGCTTTCAGATTTCCAACGATTTAGTGAATCAGCATGCTTATAATCCAACTGGATCTATCTTTGCAGAGCAGTCTTACCTTCTTTTCCAGTTACAATCTGAAAATGACAAAGCCATCAACATTCTCAGACAAATTTCAGCCCTTGAAACGAAACTTCCAGATCACAGGCCAGCAAAGTTGCACAAGAGGACAAGACAACAAATAGTTTGGCTCAATAATAGACTGGATCAGATTATGAAGCAGGAAAAGTCTATCCTAAATAGGCTGAGCTGTGTCACCTCTGGCATTCAAAGTCAAAGTGGGTGGATACCACTTGCGCCTGATCGTCCAGCATATGTGCAATGTCAGAATTACGAACCCCGAGATAGTAGAGGTCAAGGTGCGTTCCATTTAATTCCAGAACCGCCTAAGAAGCTTCCACTAACATATATAAAGCGGGAGTATCACCAGGATATCTTCGCAGCGGGACTTCCGCTTCTACCTACCGACCTCAATCACTAATGAATTCGACTCCACAGCCACAGATTTTGATGGCGCCAAAGGAAAGAGACTATCAACCAAGAAGCCAACGAACACAGACTAAAGTGACTCCAAGAAATCCGAATTGTACGCAAGAGGTTTATCAACAATATAACTGGAACACGCCCGTAATTCTCAGCTGCATGCTTCCCAATCAGACACCGATCCCGCAAACGCCTCAATTTCCGAAGATAATAACTCAGTATTCTGGCACAACATACAGTAACCCAGTACATCTGCTTCCTATATTGCCATGTGAGACGTACGGATGGCCCGCTCTACCAGCACAGGGGGGCTATTGGCCCGAGAAGCACCAATATAATAAGAGCTTCACACAAGCAGCTCATAATCAATATGAAGAACCAAAACCAAGGACAACGTTGATGGACATGTGCCACGTAACGGCTACAACCATATCAGAGCAAATACCTGATATTGAAATTAATGTAAGCCAAGATGGAGGGGACGAAACATCACAATACCGACAGATCTCGGGATCGCAGAGCTGTAGGCCTGCTTCCATGAACGAAGCAAGTTTGGAGCGCCTTACAACTCAGGTTGAAGATATGACGGCCAGCGAGTGGAAAAATAAGAAAGTGATCCAAAGAAGGGCCAGTATGCCAAGCTTATCATCTGCCTCAGCTGACGAGAAGAGTGGTGCACTGGGGGAGAAGACAGCAGCAGACACGTTCTGCTCAGAATACGTAGGGTACTACATTAGAGGCGAATCGAACGATGAGGTGGAGGGTAGAATTTGAATAATGGAACTTTTCTAGTGTTGACGGATTTCGAGTGGCAGTTTTATCAGTCCATATTAAGGGCTCATTGTAGCTAGATTAAGATAACCTCAGCTCCGATATATTTCAAATAGGTTGGGCTAATTGCTTTACTTATCGCTTCCGCTTAAGCTATGGTTCTACCAAATCAATCAAGATTCTTTTGCCCACACGGGTTGAACCGCAATAATCTTGCACCTCAGCTTTTCAGAGACCTGAGTCAATGGATATTGGTTCTTGCAGCCGTATCTGGGTTGGTAGCTAGCACAACATGACGTGGTAATGAAACCAGCCATTGGTAGTTGTGGATGGCAGTTCATATGCTTGCAAGCATCGTGCTATCCTCGTGACAAGTCACAGAAGGCACAAAGTCCTTCCATGTACGTATATATCGTGTCATACATGGCTTCCGTCCAACTACCCTCGGGAAGCAAAATCAAAGCATTGTCTGGGGGAACATCCAGGACAGCAACCTAGCTGATCTAATACCATACACTGATAAGTTCTTCACTGACAGCACTGGGAGTCAGGACACCAGTTTCCGTAATAAGCGCTGATATCAAACCTGGAGGCTAAATATGGTCCCAGAATTAGCATTAGAGCAAAAGTTGCGGAAACATTGACTTACCGTAAAATCAACAGCATCCTCTGGGTTTTGTTTATGCTTTTGCTTCTCGTTCGGCGCGACTGCGAAGTAATCCTTGGAGTCTGACTCCAGGACTTTTCGATCTCCATTCGAGAATACTTCTTCATCCTCCGTGCGGAACTCAATGACATCTTGTTCAATTCCCAGATCGTACTGTCCCAAAGGATAAAGTCTGACAAACTTATGACTCTCCGCGGCAACATAGAACGGCTTCCCCGCTGCTTTCGCTAGCTGCGCAATCTGATAAGTGCCCATTCGCGAAATGATTCCCCCATTTTCAACGACGCCCTCGGCACCGACAATTATCAGATCGACTTTACCCATGGCATATCCAACAGCACCTTCACTTATCGTAGCAACTGGCACACCCTTCGCCCTCAGGCTCGACACAACTGCTCTGGATTCAGAGCTCCTTCCATCATTCATCACATAGATGACCTTGAATCTGACACTTCCGGTGCCGGAAAATGCATCAGCTGCCTTGCTCAACAACGCTCCAACAACTCTTGAGCCACCTTGTGTAAGCACGACAGTGCCGTCCCTCACAAACTGCCGACCGTAACTGGCGATCCGATCTCTGCTGGCCTTGGCTCTGCTAACGAATAGCCTCCCGTTACTTAGTAAATGTTGACGCACAGTCTCAAAGTTCCCTGTGCTGCTCGGCTTCAAACTCGAAATTATATAACGCTGGAAGAGATCGGTTCCTGCGGATAGAGAAATGGAGTTGGGAATTTGCGATTTCAGGTAGTCGGACTGATCTTTTATCAGGTCCAAGGTCTCGTAGATTGTTGCAGCATGAGATTGCACTAGAAGCTCAATTAGAGCTTCAATGGCGGCGACGGGCATCGTTATATCAGGGTCTTCGGCGAGCAGACGCTGGTAGGTTTTCACGATACTATGTACATGAATCAGTCTACCCTGCCGTTAAGATGTAGGAGCAGAATAGAATTTACTCAAAATTAGCATCCTTTTCTTTGGGGTTCCCACCTCCTGTCGACATTGTGCCTAGCGTCTGGGGAGAGATATTCGTCGAGTCTAATGTTGGTGGGTTGGTTGGAGCTACGACAAATTCATCAGTATTGAGGTTGAAATGCTGGCTTGACAGCGCAATTGAACTGGTGCTCGAAAATCAGTGGAGCTTTAACTTGTATGACATACTGGAAGGTACTGGGCTTTCCATTCTGGGCGTCTCTGAGAGCATATACTAGCTGTGGGACGTTGTGGTTCTATTCGCGAAACTTTATTGAGTCATGATGCTAAATACTGCTGCACCTCTGCCGCAGCCAATGAAAACCCACAGCAGGGACGCAAGGCTAAGGTGCGACCCGATAGGGGCTTATCGAGCTTACCTTTCCAAGGGTCGCATAAAGTTACAATACAATAAAAACCTCGCAACCTTTTAATACACCAAATCAGTCCACCTAAATCGGACGCGGGCCTGCTCTCCAGAGGTACTTTAATATCTTCGTCTCCTCATTATGAGAAACAACCGGTAAACCTTCAATCCAAACAGAAGTCGAACCACACATCATAATGGAAACCATCGACCCCTCCACGGGCAAGCCCCTCCCTCCCGATGCGATTCAGCGGGTCCTCTTCATCTCACCGAAAGTTCATATTTACAATATCCCACCCCTAACAAGCACCAAAGGCTATGTCGCCGCACAATGGACAGAAAATAACAATGCACGCCAGATCTTCACTGCGCGGTTACGAATACTTGAGACAGCCATACCAGTCACATCTCCTAATTCCTCCGAGCCCGAGGGCGAAAATGTGAAGACGGATATTGTTCTTGAAGATCCCAGCAATGGTGCTTTATTCGCAGCCGCACCATATACAAGCACGTCAGTAGTCGAGCAGGTACTTGACTCCAGTCGATTTTTCGCAGTGCGAGTCCAAGGTGAAGGGGGGAGAAAAGCAGTGCTTGGCATAGGGTTTGAGGAAAGGAGTGAGGCATTCGATTTCAGCGTGTCTCTCCAGGAAGTGAGAAAAACTCTGGGCATCGACGCGAATGCTTCAGGGCCATCCGCTGCAGGGAAAGGAAGAAGGCCAGGCGCAGGAGCGGTGAAGAAAGAGGAAGAGAAGAAGCAAGAAGAAAAGAGGGATTTCAGCTTAAAAGAAGGCGAGACTATCACCATTAATATTGGAGGGAGGGGTGCAGGAAGAAGAAACAGAGAAAGAACCGATGAATCCTCGTCGTCGGGCGTAGGAGGCGGGTTTTCATTACCTCCTCCGCCGGGCTCAGGAGGCGTTTTCTTACCTCCACCTCCTAGCACCCAGGAGCTGAAGGCAGAGAAGCGGAGGAGTCGGAATTTGGAAAGAGAAATGCAGAAGCCTGCTATTGAAGAGATGGGTTTTGACGATGGAGAGTTTGGCGAGTTTCAATAAGTTCGAAATTAGAACAAAAAGAAGCAGGCTGACGGGAATAGCCTGGTAATAATTTAATGATATCATGAGCTCTGTATGCAGAGACTAAGAAAAATGAAAGCTTGGATCCTTGATCAATGATTAAGAGCAATAGCTTATACTGTATCGCGTACCCAAAATGCAGATCTAATACTTTATTTCCACGGCCTCGGGTTACCGCCATTAGTTGAATTCGGTCTTTCGATTTGCGCGAGCCAAACAACAAGGTATGATCGCAAAGAGGGCGCAAAGTAAGACAGGATAGTACAACGCGATTGTGGCAAAAGAGAATACCATTGCATATAAAGCTAGAAAAGTGCCCGTACGTTGTTCTGGTAAATACAATGAAGACCTGAGGTAGGCGTCAAGGCAAACTAATCGTATAATTAAACGAGTATAACCTTCTGGCAATCATGAGCCTTATGGCTTGATGCAATTGGCAAATATGTCCTAGGTAATACGTTCTCCTCAAAGAAAAATCTTATAATTGAGAGAGTGAACGAGCAAGTTCGGGTGCCCAAACCCTCTGCGAACCACTGGCACGGGACAAGCGAACGGTTGGATCCCTGAAGGCGTCACAGGTGAATACTATGAAAGGGATTGGGGTGTTAAGTCAGCTTTGGACACTTAACTTTGCCGAGATTGGCAGCAGGCAGCGGCACAGCACAGCGTAGCAACGGTGCTGAAGAAGCGGCTCCGTTGTTGCTCCACTAGCTTCTTCCCCCATTCCAAGTTTCTCCTGAAAGAACCTTGATTTATTTTCTCCTTCTCCCAGGATGGACGAATTTGATCTATACAGGCGGTCGTAAACTTTATGGCAGATCTCAGAGCAGATCAAGCTTCCCGCCCGGAAATCGGAAGCGTTTTAGACAAGGTACGGGTACGGGTACGGTTTACGGGTAATGCATGGACCACTGCGGAGAATAGGAGAATTTTGGTATTTTCTTATTTTGGGTTTATGTGTGTCTTGAACCTCAGGCTGCGCACCCGAAGATCCAGTGTCATGGAAAAGCTTAAAAGCTGTACGTGACCAAACACGATCCAAAACTGGAAATGCAGCGAAGACAGAGAAAGGCATGAAGAGAATTATGGTTGGCTCAATTCATAAATGCCGTAGCTTATGTTGATAGTGCATAACAAAGAGAACAAAGTGGCGATTATCTAGCAGTACTTTGCTTCTGTGGTTGGTAGATGTGCAGGTGCCTGGCTTAGAAACAGTGGGTTTCGATATCAGCTGCTCTTGAAGGCGTCAAGTCGGTTCGGGGGAAGGGAAGTGCTATTCGAGAGAGACATTGCAGCCGTACAGAAGACGCAAAACATAATTACACGAAACCCTGGAAAAGTGTGCTTGATATGAGCTAGATTGAGCATATAAAAGAAAGACAAACCCGTCAATGAGATCAGATACCCGACACCAGATCAACAATGCTGCAGATAGCCTGTTGCCTCCTGTTATTGGAGCAGTTCAGGCGGCACGTTCCCTCCACTGAGAGATCCCGCGGGATCGGAAATCCGGCCTGGGATCCGCTGAAGAAAACCTCACATCGGCTGAAGGATTGCGGACTCCACATATCCAATATACGAGAAACTCAAGCAACTGACTCTTCATGTGATGACCAGCAAATCCATTGGCTCTTAGGCAGCGGTGGTGTCAAATTGCCTCTCCCGGTCTTGTCTATCTTGACTGTCTCGGGTAACCAGCACGATATCTCGGGCTTAATAGGTATGTTATTGGACTATACAGCTAGGGTAGCGTGGGTAGTACGCGGCGGTAGGCGAGATGAGGGAAATAGAGGCGTCGATTTGCAGAACGACTTGGCTTATGGTTACTACCACCTCAGTGAGTACCAGTCCGGAGACCAGAGCACCACACACACGATTTCGCGCTATATAACCAATGCTTGGGTAAACCTTCTTTGTCGTTTACTCTTCATCTCATATCTCGCTGTATCATACACAAACAGAATACCTCCTGCGCCCGAAGAAACAGCACGAGCCGCCAATGCCAGAAAGTCATCCCGCTATTGCGATTTCGTGTTTTGGCGCGTAAGAAAATGCACCCAAGTAGCACTGCCGACCACAGCGCACGCATACAAAACAAATGTGGTATTTTGAAAGAAAAAAGGGGCCAGGAGGAGAAAATTGCCCATGAAGCAATATATGTACAGGGAAGTATCATTCATGAACACTGATGGCAATTGGCCGTTGATCATCATCTCATGGCGGAGGAATCGTAGTGGCGGTGTGAGGACCATATC
The DNA here is from genome assembly GCA_000743665.3 of Scytalidium sp. 3C. Lineage (NCBI taxonomy): Eukaryota > Fungi > Ascomycota > Leotiomycetes > Scytalidium > Scytalidium sp. 3C. Next base: position 82,680 of record JMRO03000002.1, read on the forward strand.
GAGCAAGAACCTAGCAGACGGGCAACGAGAACACTCAGTATTCGTCACCGCGCGGTATCCACAGATTCAGTGAGCAACATGGGTATGCCGACGGGCTGGAGAGAAGGCACATCGATGTTGGGGATCGGTGCAATCAATACCGGAACGCTTCTACGAGCGTATCCATTATCTCCTCGCAGTTGAGTCTGGCTTCTCGAGAAGACCACCGATATCCACCCGCCCTGCCCGGTCATCTCTGCGTCGCGATAACTCAGACTCTTCACCACGTTGATCACGGATTGGTGGCAGCTGGAGGTCATGTTGCAACGGGGCTTGGGTTGACGTGGTATCATTTCGCAGAGGCTGATAGGAAGTCTGACTCTGAATATACTCCGTCCTCGGTGGTACCTGGGAATGGGCCAAGGACGGGGCGGTGGTTGGAGGAGGCGCATTGGAACCAAGTGTTGGTGGTGCGCGATACGCTAAGGCTTCCCCACGATGATCGGGGTATGATGGGGTGGACATATACGATGATATACCTGGAGCTTGAGAGTAGGCATGCTGGGAGCTCTGATAACCATACTGCGGCTCTCTGGAATACTGATCCCGCGGGAATGGTGGTGGCGGGGGTTGGTGATACGCCTGCGCACTAGCAGGTACATGCAATATAAAAACAACGAAATAGGTGGATTCTCTCTTCTCCAGACCATAGTGGACCTGAAAAGTCCTCTGCTGCCCATCTGGTCCTTGAAACGTGAATACCTCGGACCGATCCGTCCTGAACTGGGATATGTCCTCTGCAGCGAAGCCCACCGACTGAATGACCCGATCTTCTTCGAATTTCAAATAGATTGGTGGGAGATAATTTGGCTCTCGATCTCGTCTCTCATCTTCAAACATCTTCTGCAAGCGGAATACCTTGTCACGATCGCTCGGACTTACAAGATCATGAAATGCAACCGCGTTGACGGACTGGCCCCCTAGCGCCTGGCCAAATGCGGGGGTTGATTTTGCTACCTGCAATTCCATCGTCAAGTACGCCAGAGCAGGCTCCCGGCCTGATGGTAGACGCGTGCTTGACAAGCCAGCAGAATATCCACCAGCGTCTGCTGGCGATGTCTGGTCGAAGTATCTGGGGGCGACCGGACCGCCCCCTTGCGATTTCAAGACTCTATATGGAGCAGATCCTGGACCATCAGCATATGCTGGATTCTCATTTACCGAATATAACGATAGTGGCCGCCTCATCACCCCGTCAGGTGGACCGGGCGGGTAGCTTAAGCCATCATACCGTGGCTCTCGTTCATCTCGCAAACGCGGTCGTCCTCTCTTCTTGTGTTGAACATCAACACAGGTATCCTCCTTTCCATTGCTCTGGCATCGAGAACATGGGCGTTGGGCTTGTTAAAAAAAAGTCAGTTGATAACCCCTAAAATGTGACAGAGAAAGCTGATTGAAAGAGCTTGCATTGTCTAGAACGCTTAGTCCCCCTAAGAGGAACCAAGACAGTCTTCTGGTGCGATGACGCAACTGAACACCACCATTCCAGCAAATTCGGAGCACACTTATGCCACTCGGATATTTTTGGCCAGTCAGCATGGCTGAAGAATAATGCAATCATGAGTAGCACCTGATGGATTGAGACTTCTTGAGGCACAACCTCCAAGAACCGTCAGGATGGCGCGATACTATAGCTCCGGCCGTATTCTCGCCAGTTTCAGCACTTGGGGTTCTGTGGTCGCATTGTCTTATCCAGAGTAACCACGTCTGCGCCGTATAAACCAACCCACAAGCTCCATTCAGGTCGGCATGCCCAGCATCGTATTGGAATCTGACCGGACTTGGTGCTACGCGTTTTCTTCCGCATCACTGGAACTTCCCCGAGGCCAGGCACCCGTCCCAGCAGATCGTGGTGGATGCTACCCTACCCAGTTGGGAAGGCCACGAGCTACGGCACAGGCCCGGACAGCAGTGATTGCTGCACAGCACATGGTATCACAGGCCGCGGTCGTATTTTCCCTATGCGCTGCCCTTGCACGGAGCCTCGGTTGTTCCGTCGGGGGCCAGCCACAGGCGGGCAAGATCCGCCAATCGGGCCGGCACCCCGCGGCTATGGGGGGGTATGGATCACCACAATCACACTCACGGACCTTCGCTCTCGCCGAAATGCCCTTATTCTTCCTCTGCTCACCGCCCGCCCACCGGCCCTGGCCCTTGCTGGAACACTCGTGGTGAGATCGGTACTGGCACCTCGGGATAAGCAGACGCGGAAAGATAACTGCCAATATTGACCCAGCATGAACGCTGCGCGGTGGCTTTCCCAGCTTGCCCAAAGTTACCACAGGTCCCATTGGCACGTGGCTTTTAGAGTGTCGCGCTCGCTTGAGCGGGGTTGGGTTGTGTATCGAAGCAGCACCAAAGTTCTAGATCTACCTTATTTCGCAGCTCGAGGTTGGTGGCACAGTTGGCCCTCCCCTCGACCCAACACAGACTGCCGCATTGGGCCAGAAGGAATGTGAGAGGCAATCGAGAACCTGGGCATGGTTGCTATGCCTCAGATTATGATCTTCTGGGCATGAGATGGTGTACAAGGGCAAAGGAAGAGAGGGAGACTTAGAGCAAAGAGCCAGAAAAAAGAAGCAGAACAGCTGGAACCGGCACAAAATGTATGATAAATGCGTGCTCGCATAATCAGGCAACAGAATGAGATTTTGAAGCATGAAAACAAAAAGCGTATGAGACGTACCGTCGCACCTGCCGGTCTGGTTAGCTTCATGGTTGCACAGTCGAAAGAAGGATTGCCTTGGCTGCTAGCACTTACCTGAGATGTGCTCTCTTACATGGCACGCACGCTGAAGCTACGTGCCCTTTGGTCTTCCGCTGAGCCTTGGGAGAGGGATAGCCGCTGCCATCACTGATTGCAGGTCTGTCCGATGTCGAGTATCCAGTTGCCGGTGGTTCGGGGTGTGATGCGTAAGGGTGTCGCTCGGCTGCTCCATGTGCTCGTTGCTGTTGATACGGCGTGGGCGTCCCGTCTGCCATTGATGGTAACGAAGAATATGAGTGCGGTTGATGCATCTCCTGGGAGTATGGTCTCATAGATGCTAGGCTCTGATCAGAATGTTCCGACTGTGGTGTCTGGTTCCCACGGTACATGTCTTGTGCAGTCGATCCATAGCCCCCGTAATTGATGTCGCCTGAATCTGGGTTGTGACTTGGCGGACGCGGTGAGGATCCTGACATCGGAGGCGAGGGATATGCCCTTGGATGAGCAGTATCAGGCGCCGCTCGATTCCAGCTTCGATCTAGAGGTGGTCGGGTTTCCAGTTGTAAAGGTTCCCTCAGTTCACTAACAGAGATATTCGAATGGCCGGTTGAGGGGATTATTGATTGCATGGACGTGGTGTGACTGGGAAGATTGTGGTTTCTATTCAGAGAAGGGGCGGCTTTTCTGATCTCTCCAAGTCGTCAACTTTCCGTAGGATATGGCTTCCTTGCGTCGCAAGATCGGCTCAGTTAACCATATCTCGCCGGCAGGAAAAGACAGTCGATCTCCTCAGGATGCTGCTTTCCCCGAGTTGTTGCGAGTTGAAGATTGCGCACAGGGTTAGAGGAGCCTACGGCAGCTGGGATCTCAGACGGGCGAATCCAGCTTTCGTACAAGAGACTGAGCCTTTGTCAACAGGCTCCCTACCACATGGAGAAGCCCTAGTTGTGCGCGGATCAGGGCCCAGATGCTGCACCACCGATATCTCGACCAGGAACGTCAGTAGCGTGCGCGGGATCCCTCTCGGAGTACAGTCTCTGATAAGTGTGGTCGGTATATCTGTGCCAACTGCGCGTGCCGTTAGAAGCGGGACAAACCAGGCCAGAAGCACCCCGCGAGATCGGGAATTTTAAGTAACAGGACACACGATGACTTCAAGACTAACCATGCAAGTATAAACGGAGCTGTTGTTTTGTGTGAAAGATGTCAGGAAGCTCCGGTGGCAGCTGGCGCGGAGATATGTGGAGGTGGAGAGGGCTTACTCAAGCAACCCAACCTGCAGCGGAAGAATAGCTCTGGGATGTTGCACGACCAAGGGCCGTCGACTGGGGGCCTGGGCGACAGCTAGATAGTGGCTCCGCGACGAGGATAGCTGCAAATATGCCGGAATGGCCGATATGGTCAATTCGCCGTGCTGCGTAGGTTGGAAAATCGTAAAGCTCGCAGAAAGGTGGGATCTGAATCTGGAAGTAATTGAGTGAGCATGGTGGCCTGTGAAGTTGTTGTGCGTGGTGTCGTCGTTTTGGGCCGGAGGGAAGGGTACCTCAAAGTTATTATTACAGGCTGGCAGGGAGTAGGGGTGAAGTCACCCACGGCGTGCAGGACCGGGCCCGGTAGCGTGTAGCGTGTGCTGGGAAGAGCGCAAGGGCAGGGGAGGGGGCATTTAGCATCGCGCGCCGGCCCTGGATTAACCTCAGCGAATGCGAATTTTTGGCCTTCGCGCGCCGCCGTCTCTCTAACGCAACGGGGGTTGATGGGCGCCTGGGTGGCGCGCAGCGAACAGCGAACAGCAGGAGGACCCCAAGCACCTGACGCCTGCGACGGGCCTCTTGAGCTGCTTGCCGCGGGCGCGTCTCCGACCAAGGGACCAGTGCGTGCGCGCAGGTCCGCAGGGCTTGACAGGTCCGGCCCAGGGCCGTCACTGCTTTGGCTGGGGGGGCAGCGGTGCGCGCCCAGCGGCAGGCGAGTTGGTGGCTCGTGGTACCCTGATACCGTCCAGGAGGGCAGCGTGGTCTGGCACGGTAACTAGGCAGGCTGGCAGGGTCGCCCACCGCCGTCAGAGGACGTGCTCTGCCTGGCGGGACCAGGGGCAGGATCTCAGGGCCTCGTCTGCCCGCAATCCTTGCCAGAGTTTAGTTTGGTGCTCCGAGCTCCAAGGTCTTGGGGGCCTGAGCAACCGCCAGAAGAGGGCAGGTGGAGGCCCCGTCGAGGCAGGCGAGCCACACTGGCGGGAGGCAAGGTGAGAGCATCTCTGGGGTTGCGTGTTGGGCCAAGCCCCGCCGCCGTGAGGAGGCGGATGTTACGAGTGCCCGGCGTGCTCGCACTACGGCATCGACGGTATCGAACCGTCGCCCTTGAGCAGCGTCATGCTCGCGCTGACCGGAATCGGGATAGCAGTGGTAGCAGCCATCCAGCACTACCAGAATAGAATAGCATCAGCGATCCTTCGGGCACGGCAGATGTAGGAATGGCCAAACCATCGGGTGCATGGGCCGGCGAGGGTTGGCAGGTCGGACGATGAGACGACAAAAGAAAGAAAAGAAATAGGGACCTGGCCCACCGAAGGGTCCAATCTGGAAGACGGCGTCAGATGGCGTAGCACACGTGAGAGAAGCACCACAGATCTGAGTATTATCCGCGTGCTGTAATTTGAAGGTAGGGAAAAGAGGATGGCTGATGTCTTGCAGGAGCCTTGTTCTTGCTTGACCGCTTTGGGATTCGATGGTGTACGACAGGCTGTTGGTGGGAGAGCCTGCAGGAGCGAGAGAGTGCACAAGTGAGACCCGGTGTTGGAATTTTGTTGCGTCACACGGAAACAAGCAAGCACGAGCTCGGACCTGACGCCGAAATGGCGAGGCTCTGCCCGGCGAAAGGAATTATTAGAAGGAATGTTAGAACAGAACTGCCCCTGAGAATAGTATACTGGCGCTGAATAATGTCCTCTACTGATCGATCGGGATGGATAGAAGAGTAGGAGGAGATTACGGTAGATCTAATACTTGAAGGTGCTGTGGTGCCGGTACATGTGAATATGTATACATCATGTTGTTTCGTCAAACCCGCGGTAGCACTTTCCAAGAAAGCACAACGCAATCCTCCTACTGATTCATCCGTGAAGTTGCGGCTACCCAAGAAAGATATTATACCCCATGCATATGAAAATTCCGAAGAGTGTACGGCGCTCAACTCAGATCCCGCAAAAACGTCGATCCGGCTTCCTTACTCGTACTTTGTGTTGTCGCTTCTCCTGCCCCGGTCTAAACTTGAAAATTGCCCGGCTCTGGTTCTGTGGATACGCGGGAGAAATGGCAAGTCTGGTGTTGGCAATGACATCGTCTTCATGACAACCAGGCTCATCTCATGTCTAGTCCTCCCACCCTTAGTTCGAGTTCCAAAAAGGGTGGCAAGATTTTCGGTGGCCGAGAAAAGCCACAACTGTCCCTCGTCTGCTCCACCAGGAAGACAGCTGTCGACCAGCAACTGCCGGAAGCTTTTCCCACAAGCTCTGCTCCATTATTATCGTTCCCTCCGCGCTCGTCCGCCGGAGATGCCGCTTAAGCTCTTCTACTTACCTTCACCAGACGATGCCAAGAAATGGCACATGGCTTCAAGCCGAGTCGTAACACCACAGGAAGTGAGATAGGGCCTAGTTCGTACGACCATACGATGCGGGCAGAGGGTTCCCTGATAACCCTCGACCGCCAGTCCCAGATCCAGGTCCATCGGTACTGGCGGGCACTTGCAGCTGTAGCACTGCAGCTACCCTCCAAGCTGGGCTGGTACCTGAAAACCCTACGGCATTTGCGCCAGCTGGGCGAGGATGCTACGGTCGCTGCCCTGACAGGCGACCGACATCAAGGCTCCTGCCTCGACGCCCGATATATCTGCTGATGCTTGAGATCTCCTGCCGAGAGGCATTATTGTGCATTCGGACTGACAGCCCTGAGACTTCTCCTGTCGGCTCCAGCGGCAGGCGCCACTAATACCAGCCCCCAATCTATCTGTCCGACCCGGGGCTAATATTATCGGACACGGTATCTTCGTTATCCCACGCGCCTTATCCATCCACTCGCTCTGCATGGAACAGGCCAGGAACGTTTAGATTCAGATCTCTCCCCAGTGGCGTTGCAGGCCAAACGAAAGGAATCTCACTTCGTGGATCCTCCAGGCTCTGCCATTCCTCACGCACGTAGCCCCAAAATCCCCACCTCATCATAGTAGCCACCCCGAATCGCTCAAGACACACGCGGTGCGAACTCTGAATCATCTGATGCTCTGCTTGTGCAATTGCTGGCTGATGTCCGGCCTACCAATGCGTTCTAGCTCCTAATCCAGCTAGCATCTTCGAGGACCCTGGACCCACCAACAGCAACCTCGTAACAGAAAGCAATATTCCTGACCGCATATGTCAAAGGGAGCAAGCCGGGCTATTATCCGCTCTGGACAGGCGCCGCACCTGAATGAGGGAGGAGATGCGTTAGTTGCAGCTACGAGGAGAAATTCAGAGCGCGCCTGCGATGTAAGTCAAACCCGACGTGGTCGTATGTCAGCACTTGTCGCTACCGCAGGGGCGAACCCTCCCGCAAGAGTGCACCTTTTACCCTTAATTAGCCCAGCAGCTACTGCACGTTCCGTCTTGTCGGCCAGCTTGACCTTCCACTTTCGATTAGCGATCGAGCCTTGGTCCTTTTCTATAACCTGCTCTTCGGGTGTGCCTGAGGGGCCCGATGGCGTTCCATCGTCCCTCCCTGGCAGAGCTTCCCAGTGACCGCACAGCTTCTCGAACATCCCCACAAATCATCACACCTACCATCCGAGGGACGATCACCGAAGCATTCCAGAGTTCCGCAAGCGATGAGACGACAATTGGCCTGACGGGGTCCAGAGGGCTGACCGGCGTATCAAGTCCTCATGGATTTCTCCACAAAGGCACTTCGCAGCTCCACACGAGAAGCCTTGCCAATAAAGTAACTCTCTGGAAGCACAGTGCGCAAGTCGGCTAATACAGTATGAAAAGTGCTGGAGCTGGTCCTTTCTGCCCAAGAGGAGCGGGATGCGACCTTTGCTCCTTTGCGGCTCCTCTGCGACGCGTTCCCCGAGGGCATCAATTAGACGCAGTTCACCTGTGTCCTCCTAGGTTGGGCGTTGTTGACGTTAGTTATCCATCAAGAACACTGCGCGGTGGTCCTGGCCAGGCACGAGGGGCGGAGAATCGTAGCCGTCGCGGAGCTGGCATCATCGTGCATGGCCAGTTCTCGGTTCCTGCAGCCAAGGACTGTGATTTAGATCATCGACCTTTGTAGCCAAGACACAAGATGAGTGAGAAACGGCCCACTTCGATAGCGGCCCTCCACTATCGGGGTATTATTTTGGTGAGCTCAAGCGCATTATGATTGACAGTTAACAGCATGTCCACAGGCCATCCATCTCCAGGGCGGTAGACCAAGCCGTTAGATTTACCGTATCAGAGGGTGTTATCCGGATCGAGCCGGTCACTCGAATGGTGCTCGGAGACCCAGCATTATGGATCATGGCTCGCAGCCAATGTTACCGCGCTAGGAGCATGTACACAATACGAGCCCTAATTTCTGTGATTTTTTACGCATATCCGGCAGTACAGTACGAGTATACACGGAAAATCATCCATTTTCAGATACCCGATCTCTGGGAAGCGAGATAATAATTAATCAACCCAATTCCCGGCACTCTCTCCCTGCTTTCTGCACCATGGACAGCTTGATGAAGCATTAATTTACCACCTGGGCGGTTTGGTTTCAGCTGTTGCTTGGATCTCGTTCGGGATCTTGGGTGAGGTCAGCCTCCTCTTACATGCGCGTAGACCCGGCTATCGTGCGTGTGGAAGGACCAGTACGACCATCCGAAGGTGGAGGAGTATAGAAGATTGATCAAGACAGCGGTTATTGCCTCAGCAAATCAAGCAAGCTGTCATGTTCATGTGATTTGTGCGGCATAACAAGTTCTCATTTCACGGAGAAATATGTCCACACGAGCCCCTAGGTGATCAAACAGAGAAGGGCAAATTTCCCGAATATCGGGACGCCCCCATCATGCAACCCGCTCCCAAAGAGATCGCTGACCAGATGACGGGCCACACTCGATCTCATATACGTATCATATCGTCCGCCCAGATGGCCGTCGGCCAGAGCAGCATCTCTGTCGTTCCTCCAAGAAGCGGACGAGAAAGCTGTAGGGAGAGATTCCCGTGATCGGCATGCGCATCGTCGCTGTCCCCTCAGCGGACGGGGCAAATCCTCCAATGCGATGCTCTCTCCGACATTCTGGTTCCTGCGTTCCCAGGGAGTCCCAAGCGTCGCCGATCGTGGCAGCGGGCAGCGAGCAGCGAGGAACGGGCTTACCGAAAGCGTGCTGGTGGACGATCATTTAAAGCCAAGATGATACCTGGTACTGGGCCAGGAGCCGTCAGCCTTTAAGGAAAATAATAACGAGACAACCCCGGCAATAGCTGGCGGGATAAGATGAGGCGGCCGTCCCCATGCTGCTTCCATGCTGCCATGCGCGACGACGAGACTCGAGCGATGACAGGGGGGAGAAAGCTGTCGCCCAGAGCCGGAGGAGGGCGATTCAGTCGATCAGTGTAGATATCGAGGCCTTCAAGTGCTACTCAGGCTCTTCTGAGATCTAGGACGTCAACATTGATGCTCTCCACCAGCCAGCGACCTTTCATGCAGTACCCGCCAGTATCGGCAATACTTGCGACTTCCAAGGCACGGGCAGAGAGTGACAGCAGCACCTTGTCTGGGTGACGGCTGTGCGCATGCCCGGTCCGGAGCAGCTTACGCGAGGGACTAGCGTGCCACCGGGGCCAGCGAAGGTTGACAGTTAACGCACTGGACGGACTGCGGAGGCCAGAAAGGGCAGAGTAGGTGGCACCTGGTGCGCATGGGCAGCGGAGCTGGCAACGCGCAACATGAAGGTGGAAGGATGGTGATGATACCTCTGCGGGGGGCCGTTTGAGCTGCCCCTCACGTTGCATTGCCCAATTTCCACATCCCATTTATTATCCTCTTTGCGGCGGATGCATCTGGCCAAAAAAAAAAGCCAAGACAAGCTTCGTCCAAGTGTTCTGTGTGCTCTGCAATCGCCGTTCTAATCATGCTTGAGACCTGCTTCCTAGGCCGGCCAGTAGCTACAGTTTCGATTGCCCGAGTGCGATCAACATCATGCGCTTCGCCATTATTGGGAGGTTGAATGGGCCTGGGAAAAGGTGCTGCATCCGCTGTCGACTGTGCCTGGTAGCTCTCATATACTCGCACACCCAACCAGCCAATTGTTAATTTATCCAGACCCAAACCTGAGCACACACCACTCTGTAAAGTGGTGTCCTACGTACTTTGCAACAGCCAGAGAACCCCGCGCCGGCAACCAACGACACGCAAACGATAATTATGGCACAGGTGATGAGCGTGCCGTGTTAGTGTTACGACTCGACGCAAGGTACCGTCGGTGTCTCCGCGACATGCTGGGTCCTAGCACCGGCCACACTTCTCTACAGTGGAGAAGAGGGAGAAGAGGTACATGTGGGTGGGTGAGCGTGTGCGTGTGCGAAGCGTGTATGTGTGTGTACCTCCCGTCACCGAGCCCAAATCTCACACCGCCAAACGTTCCCCGAACTTGGCTGTCTGTACCTGGCACCAGGCAATGCAGGTCCCGTGCGACTGGATCGGGGTTAGAGCGACCTGTGCGCGTCAGTCTGGGCGAGTGGCTCCTCCGCGCACCTCAGCGCCTGTTTCGTGGAATTTGTTGCCATCAGGCAGTGTGCTCCTGTGCTCGTACTGTAGCTCTCCTGCACGTCCTCGGCATATGAGGCGGCCGGTTGGCTCGAACTAGGTTCTTACGAAGGATGATTTCAGGCCAAGTTCTCAGACAGCGTGCCCACCTTCACCACAAATCCGTACTTCTAGAAAGTCCCGATCCCTGGCGAGTTTCCTTCTGGGCGTCTGCATCCTGCAAGAGGATACATCTCCGTGTAGAGCTAAAAGGGACAGGTCCTGGATACCCTTGCGCATGCGAGTGTACAGCGAGTGTGCGTGAGTGTGTGTGCAGTGTGCACGCGCGCGTGTGTGCCCGCATTTTTTTGCCCACGATCATTATGCACCACCCATTTTACACAGTAGTAATTTTTATCACAACAACAAATGTGCTCACCTTGGATTGCTGAATGCACTTATGATCACCATTAGGACCAAACCATATCAGAGAGAAAACGGGGCTGGAAATGTCCCTAAGAAGGACAAGAATAGGAGGGGAGGAGAGGGGTCGATGAGCTCATCAACTCTTGTGATGGCTAAGCAACGAGCAGATCCTGAGGGCGGAAGGTTGGGGTATGTAGCGCCTGGGTAAATGTGGGATGCGGGTGGTGTCTGGTGGTGGGTGGGTGAGTTGAGTGTGTGCGTGTGCGAGACCGCTCCTGGCCTATGGGTTTGCATCTGGGCCGGGACGGCCTCCAACCCTGGAGGGTACTCTACCCTATGTGACAGCAGGCAATTAATTACCGTCTGGTACGGACTGAAGTTTGGGCGTCCCTCCCAGCAGGCTGGGGGGGGCAGGGGAACAGGTGCTGCAGCGGCATATTCTCGCTGATGGTCTGCGCCTGGGATCTGCAGCATCCACTGACCACGGGGTCCTGTATATTACACTGCAGGGCGCGTTTCGGCAGCCCGTACGGGAGATGCTCTCCCGTATCAGCGTCACGACACTGATGACCTGCCTCCCGCCCTCGGCTCTCCCGTGCCTCCTCGAGATCGTCTCTGCCACTTGGAGCTGCCACACTTGGGGAATATTCTATGTCAATCACCACCATCTCCTGGTGGAGAGACGTTATCCGGTTTGGCTTGCATCCAGAAAGGCCTGGACGTGCCGCACTCCCGCCAACCAAGCCCACATCCAGATCGATCGGGCCTGGTGTGGGCTGGTGCAGGTTGGTGTAGTCTGCCGCGCTCGTCTCGACGGACTGGGACAAGGCCTGACTGCGGTCCCGAATGGCGGGGACCCTACTGTCAAGCTAGTAGCAGGCCAACGCTGGTGATTGCGACGCTGGCACGCTGGCGCTCCCCCCAAAGCGACCCGGCTGCTGCTGGGCCTCGCCCATGATTAGCCCGGGAGTAGACGAGATATACCGCCCAAGCAAGCATCGAACAATGTTACGGTGCCGTTCCAGCTCCTGCCCAATCCCCAGAAAAGGGTTACCGCCGCACCAACCAGCGCACGTCTGCCCGGCGCCCGTATCCAGTTGGATGGCTCCTTCCATGCTTCGATTCTTGCTTCCGTGGTGCTGGTGGCGTCCCTCCCGAATCCTACATGGCCCTTTGCCACTGGCTGCTGTACGGTGTTGTACGATTTGCATACGACAACCCGGCGCCGTGCAGAAGAAGGCCTGCAGAACGCGAGCACTATTGACCCGTCGTCATGGTCGTCCACAACCCTAAGGTGGGACGGTGTGTGGTGCTGGAGTGGTGCTGTGGTGCGGTGTTGCTGCGGTGCTGTCTCCCCCTCTGGTTCTCTTTGCCACTTGAGGAGGGGCTTCGTTACGGCATATTGCCGTACAGTGATGCAACACCGACACTATGACGGGCCTATCTGGCGTGTCTGAGATCCCCCGATACAAGTGCGATGACCCTGAACATCCAAGACACGGCCGTACCTGGGTGCTAATTCTAATTATCCGACGGTCTGGAGGGGAACGGGGCCTTTTGTGGGCCCGTCAAAATTGCCACGTTACCAGCAAGAGACGAGCGCGACCACTGCTGTCCAAGGCAAAATCTCCCGACCCTCCGGGGAGATAGTCGGTACATGCCGCGGAACTTTGTTCAAGTGCTTGTTATTCTCCGTGGCCAGCGATGATGGAGTCCGACGGGTGCTGCAGCTCAGCGCATCTCCGCACCCACGGAAAGCGGCGCTCTGTTTTATTACAAAAATTTGTGATGGCTTGAAGTCACTTGCGCTCAATCGGGAAAGCAGATGGATTGGGAGTCGACTCTCGGAAGAGCTACTCCCTCGTGGCCACGTGGAGCCCTTCCCGACCCCAGATCCCTTATTCCTCTGCTGCGGTTCGCTGCGATACACGAGAGCCCTCCGTCCCTTAGCCGAGAGCGAGTCAACCTGACGGGTTGGAGCCGCAATGTCAAGTCCTCACTGACACCCTTTCGGACCGTCTCAAGTGGGTGGTGATGCTGCTGCTACTTCACAGGGCCACGGCGTACTGAGAAGAACGGGACGACGATCTTGCTTTGCATGCTTCCGGAGGTTACCGGTCTCAAGCACTGCCGAGCTGTACCTACGAGACCAGGAAAAAAAGTTGCTGCAGGGCTCGAAACTTGACACCGCAACTGGGGTAATCCCATGTACGGCTACAGCAAAGTGGACCATCTTGGGTCATTGCCCCACTAACATCTGGTCGAGAAATTCGTGGCTTAGAAGCGCTAAAAAAGAAAAAAATGGGATGAATTGAAGGCGAAGACATAATCACTTAGGAGAAGTAGACGAAATACCCACACGTAATAGTTCGAAGAGAGATGAAGATCTAAGGATCTAACGGAGAATATTTTCCGTGAACCCGGGACAGGCTGTGTAGAGATGGAGAGGTATGACACCATGCTATCTCCACTAGGAAACAAAGAGCGAAAACGAACGTTAAAGGCAAAAAGAGGGAAAAGCAAAGAGAAACAGGGTAATGTTAGGAAAAAGAAAAGTCCATTTAACCATGGTTCCAGCAATTGGGAGCTGTTGGGGGTGGCGACTTTTCGGTACACGGAGCACCACTGTGAGCGTCTCACGATGTTCCTAATTCCTGGGTAGCTGCACCACCACCACCATCATTATCTGTCATATGTTCAAACGCGGAAATGGCTCCGCAAATCTGTGGCTATTGTCATTATTTTTCCTAGCGGGGTCTCGGAAGATTACAGCTTTTAAATTAGTGGGCGCAATATTGCTTGGAGTTTTTGCTTTTTCTTTTTGCCAAAACCTTACTTGCAACTGTGCACGGAGTACTAGGCTCGTAAGTGATATTACTCCTGTGTCAGTTTGTTGTTACTATTCTTCCAGTGGACTTGCAAAATCTAGTAACTACAGGGAATATGGGATCATCCGTCCACTACGATGGTACGACTACTGCATAGCTGCTAAAGCCAAAACTTGATTTTCCGTTCTGCCAGCCACTGCTAGAAGGAAGCCCCGAAGATGGTCGTGTGCGCTGTAAGATTAGCTGTTAGCAAATGAGCACAACGCCATCTACCTCCACACGAACACACACCACGCCGAAACACATACCCATATATCTAGCTTGGAAAATAATATCCATCAATCATATGTTCCAAATCTCTGCGCCAAGAAATTTACGCCGTAAACGTATATGATTTCATGATTTTTCTCTAATGACCAATATTGACCTTTTTTTTACCCAAAAGAAAGGCTTCGTTTATTCCGTCATACTGCATGGATCCAAGCAAATCTCACCGCTCATTTTCCCTTCACATGCATCTATCACATGGGGCAAATACATAGCTAGTTGCATAATGTTGGGAGTCATAGAAAGCCTAAAATGATTTTTGTGCTTTGGGAGCAATTGACCTCTCTGCAAGACTCTCTCCCTTTCGATAACGTGCCTTCCTTTTCCAGTAACCTGTGACATAGCGTAATAGTAAAACAGGAAAATGGGAACGGCAGAAACAGAACCTACCAAATTTCATAATATTTTTGATTCCAGAGAATTTACATGTAGAAAAATTAGACATTTGATTTATAGCTGCTAATTCCGCCTGCTGTCACTCAATGCTCACACATGGTCGGGTGGTGTAGTTGGTTATCACATCTCGTTAACATCAATGTTTAACATTCAATACCGAGAAGGTCCTGGGATCGAGCCCCAGCCTGATCACTGAGCTTCGAATCTTTTTTTCTTCTTGAAAGAAGAATTTTTTTATTTATTTTGCATACTTCTTCTTCTTCTTCTTTTGCAAACAGCTTATCAGAACATATCTACATAGCTAGCTACTCTGCTTAAAAAGAGAACAGGAGGAAAACTGATCTTCCAGAATGATGGAGAGACGGGAAAGAGAAGATCTGGTTTATATATCAGCATCCTTCAAAAGTAGCCACTGGGTGTGCATTTTGCGTAGAATATATAATCACATGCCTTCGTGAAACATCGTTCTTGCTCGGAAAGGCTCAGTTTTTCTCCTGTTGCAGGAAAAGAATCTCCTGCTTTGAAATACCTAAGCAAACCTTAACAATCGACTAGATCTTGGACGGAAAGGGGAAAAGAACGCAGAGCTGCGGTGATATTGGTTTCTTTGGTTGCACCTAAAACCTTTGGTGTCACACTACATTGAGCCCTGTATCACTGATGCATGTAAACTTGAGATGCTGCACATCATCATCAGCAGGGTCGAAATGTCGTGGAACTGTGATGCATATAATGCTCAAGGGGTTAATTTAGTGGAGCGGTGGGAAGCAACACCAGCTGAAAAAAGGTATCGGAAGGTCTAGCAAATAAATTTATGGTACTTGGAGCAATTATATTTTAATTATGTGCGCGAGAGAGTATAAATATACAAACATGGGATACATGAAAAAGAACGACAATATACATAAATACAGATTATGTAGCATCAAAGAAAAGCTTTGAAACGCCTGTTGCAGTGCTACAAATCAAATGACCATGATTGTTCGTCGAGATCAATAAATCATTAAAACGACAAGCACAACTTGTTACAATCTGCTCTCAATGCCTGCAAAGTTTTCCTCACCCGGCCAGTGAGCGTCTGGCCAAACATTGCGCATTGCCTCCCAAATATGTCTGTAGAACCATGTCAGCTTCTTTCCGAAACATAGTCATACAGGTGATTATATGGAGCTACGGTGAAAATTCGTACGGGGCTACGTAACACAACTAAGAATTGATACATACCTGACGTGGATTATCTGGAGCCCATCCTTAACTTCTTGAGGCAAATCTTTGACACTTTGATAGAGTTAGCAACTGTGGTGGTTGACAACACATGTCTGAAACTTACTCCTTCTTGTTCTGCGCAGGTAGGAGCACAGTCTTGACTCCAGCACGCAAGGCGCCAATAAGCTTCTCCTTGATACCTCCTACAGCGGTTATCCGTCCACGAAGGGAGATTTCGCCCTATCAGAAGTTAAAATCAGTTTAGTGAGAATATCGCGGAACATTGCTTACTGTCATGGCTATAGTAGGTGGCACAGCTTTGCCGGAGAACAGAGAGATAAGCGCAATTGTATGAGCAACACCGGCTGATGGTCCATCCTAAATATTGTCAGTATCAAAAAATTATGTGTGTAACAGAACATGATCTACCTTTGGAATTGCTCCGGCAGGACAATGTACGTGAATGCTTCTGTTTTTCATAATGTTTTCGGAAGGATCATGTGTCAAGCCTAATTCGTACGCGTGGGCTTTCACCCAGCTGAGTGCAACCTCAACGCTCTCCTTCAACACGTCTCCCAGAGTTCCAGTGAGCTGCACCGTGCCGTTACCGGGCATGTCCGCAACCTCGATGAAAAGGATGCTGCCATTACCGCCAGAGCTGTAAGCCACAAGACCTGTTACTATACCCGGGCGGCTGCCATAGACTGTTAGTAAACTGAAACCTATTCTGGTATCTCTAGTAGTGCAGACATACCTAGTTCGTTCAGCAATCTCGTCCTCAAACTTCTCAATGCCTAGGATCTCTTCGATATCTTCAACTGAGAGGTCAGGTTTATACTTCTCTGTATCCTTGTTAGAAATGCTGCATAGCGCTCCGATTCTGGAACACATACCGACGTGACTGGCATCCTTTGCTTCTGCATATTCCACAGCTTTAGCACGGCAGACCGATCCGATTTCGCGTTCAAGATTTCGAACTCCAGACTCGCGAGTATAAGACTCGATGATCTTAGCCACAACTTCGTCATTGAACTTGACCTGGCCATCCTCGAGTCCATCTAAGCATAATAAGTATCTCTTGTAATGTAATGTGTACTCTAAATTAGAACTTACTTGAACGAATCTGTTTTGGGATGAGGTGGCGCTGAGCAATATGTCGCTTCTCAAGGGTAGTATAACCTGATAGATAGATGGTCTCCATACGATCCAGGAGTGGTGGGGGGATTGTATCCAAGCTGTTTGCAGTTGCGATGAAAAGGACCTTGCTCAGATCAATGGGGATATTTATGTAGTGATCTACAAAGCTGTGGTTTTGCTCCGGGTCCAAAACCTCAAGCATTGCCGCGGATGGATCACCGTGGAAGTTCGCACCGCTAACCATAATTAGCTTCTTGCACAGTAGACGATTATTCCAAAGATAGATATACTCACCCAACTTTGTCTATCTCATCGAGCAGGAACACTGGGTTCGCGACCCCAACTTTCTTTAACCCATTTACTATGAGACCTGGCATTGCAGCAACATACGTTCTACGGTGGCCGCGTATCTCAGCTTCATCTCTGACACCACCAAGAGAGATGCGGTGGAACTTTCGGCCTAGAGCTGTTGCAACAGACTTAGCAAGACTAGTTTTGCCAACACCTGGAGGTCCAACAAGCAGCATGATTGGTGACTTGTCAACCATACGCTTAGACTTCAAAGTATCAACTTTAGCCAAAGGAGCGTCTCTATCAGCTTCTTCAAGCGCGGCAGCTTCTTCCTCAGCCTTCGTTACCTGCGCATCGACGTTCTCGTTGATCGACTGCTTCAGCTTCAGGACCGCCAAATACTCGAGTAAGCGCTTCTTGACTTTCTCTAAACCGTAGTGGTCATCATCCAATTGCTTCCTCGCACGGCTTAAAGTATCGACACCAAGGCGATCATCAGTGACTTTGCTCCAAGGGATCTCCGCCAGATTTTCCAAATAGTTTCTTATGACCGAATACTCTGCCTGAGCAGGTGACATTTTCTTCAACCTCTTCAACTCTCGATCGGCAACCTTCGCTGCCTCTGGTGACAGCTGTGCCTCATCAAGTTTCCGTTTGAGTTCATCCATTTCATTTGGCTCCTTCTCATCTTCCTGTGGGTTACCCATTCCGGGGAGGCCCTGTGGAAATGAGAAACCTTTTGGCAGAGGATACCTGACCATTCCGTTTGGCGTCCTCGCGCGATCCCTAATAGACCTGTTTCCATCATCCTCGGAGTCAGATGGTACACTCGTCGTAATATGAGTTACAGTGATGTTCTTCTCGAAGTTCTGAACCTGACGTTCCACAAGTTCAATGACTTTCTGTAGACGATCCTTGATATCCAATGCTGCGAGTATCTGTAGTCTCTCCTCAAAGGAAGCATCGATGATATTTGCCATAAAGTCTGCAAAGAACCCCGCATCATTCAATCTCTTGCTTCTGATGAAGACTCCCAACCTTTGTACGACTACAGGCGATAGGTTCGTACTTCCGGGGCCCCGTGAGAGAAGTGAGGTGAGTCTCAAAAACGTTGCAAGCTTTAGAGAGATTGATTTCAGTTGGAGGAATAACTTCGCAATTTCGGCGTCATTAGGAGCAACTACTTTCCAAGTGTTAGCGGGTGCAATCATAGCCATTAGAATTATGGAGGCATATCTTACCTGTATCGTATTTATATGTAACCTTGCCCTCGAAATACGGTGTCTCTTGTTTGATCTTATCAATCTGCACCCTCACGATCCCCTCAACCAATAACGAGAACCCCTCATTGCCACCTCCTTCAACACCGAGTATCTTTGCAATCACACCATACCCAAACACATTCTCCTTTTTGGCATTCCAAGGGTCTATTTCCGGCTGCTCAACTGCAGTTGAAGCCTGCTCCTCTTGCGAGATTAATCGCTGCCCGCTCTGGTTAAGGAAGGGCGAATTTAATGGCGCACACACAACATGGATGCCTTCCGATGGTCGTCCTGTGTTCTTCGATGCTGCTCGACTGTATGCACTAAGAAGGAGAGCTGGGATATCGGGCCTATTAGTCGGTACTTGTATCCGTAACTTGACGCCTGGTAGCAGAACGATATTCTTTGCCAGAGGAATGATAGGTAGCGTAACAGACTTGACTGGAGCCATCTTCTTCATCCAACGATGAATGTGAGATGAATTATCTGGGGTATCAAAGTTAGGATATAAATGAGAGAGGATGCGGGGGGATGGAATTTGATAGAATCGAGACAGATGCCGACAACCCTGCGCCGATTGTCACCTATGACATTCGTAATCGCGATATGAACAACCTCGGCTCAGCCGCGTTCCCGGCACTTTTCTCTCTTCGGTCATTTCACGCGTGATTGAGTTACTGATCGGATTTCCGATATTATAACCAAATTCATTGCAATACTTCAGACATCCATATGCAAATGAATTGTCATTGCTACATATCTTATATGTCTACAAATATTGAGATGATTTAACATCTAAAATATCGTTTCTCTAGCCATCTCTCTTCGGAATCTCCCACAACCTTGCAGACTACAACTCGGATTTTTGGGAAAACTTTGGTCAACCTGTTTAATCCCATCTTCCCAGCAAAGTACGTTACAAAAACGATCCGTTCTTCTGCAACTCCGTGGTCAAGTAACACTTGCACCGTCATTAATGCAGCCCCGCCACTTGACATCTGTGGGTCTAGAAGGAGGACACTACTATGAGAGCTGATGTCTGTTGGTAATTTGAGGTAATGTAGCTCCGGTTCACCAGTCCGAACATTTGATTGTATAAGGACTCGTCCCGTCCTGCAGTCAGGGATAACACGCTTCAATCCCGTTTCGAAAACAGCACCTCCTCGAAGAATTACGACCGCACTCGTTTCCCCAGTAGGAGTTAATCCATGGTATATGTTACCTGTAGACGTTTCCACAGACTTTGGAGCAAACCGAGCGTTATTCATAGCCCTTCAGATGTCAGCAGAAAAATAACAGATCTTTGAAGCCTTCTTACTGTTCTACTAGCAATGTCGTCATCCGATCGAAATAGAATACAAATTCCTCGGGATCGGTATCGATATCCTGAATGATTGTGCTCATGCCTTTGACCTGTGGTGTCTGTTCAAGTACCTGTACCTTATCGGAAAGGGGATCGTCTCCAAACGCGAGCCCTAGACTTTTCAGGTGAGCCCGATGGCTTCTGGACTTCTCGATCAGCTTTCGTTCGATATATTGGATGACCATGTCTAAAGAATCAGCATATGTATTTGTAGATGTATATAGTGGAATACATACTTAGCGCCACCCGATTCTGAACTCCTCTAGGGACAATTATATCTATCAATAAGCAGACCGAAACGTATGCTGTGATGGGTGACGCACCTGTAACCTTTCGCTGTGGCTCAACATAACGCTCAAAGTTTGGTTTGACGAAAGCAAACCATTGCTTGATGCATCCCTCAATGTCTCGCCCACGTTCCTCGACATCTCTTAGGACTGCGAAGAACATATTAGATAGAACTATGAGTGGCTAGCAATAGGTAATCGTACTTCTTCTAGATAAGCAGGTGTCTGCGTCCGCTTCGCAGAAAATCTGTCATCCTACGTGTTAATTGCGGTTCTGAAATCAAGTTTGAGGCATCAAAGAGAACGGGAGGAATACCCTCATGTCAAGTAACTCAAGCACTCGTGGATCATATAACGCAAATATTCCCTCCAGAATCAGAACATGCGGTGAGTATATGGAGGTGGTTTCCTTCTCCCTAGCATGTTTTGCGAATGAATATATGGGAATTTCTGCCCTTTTGCTGCATTTTGTGTGTTAATAATTTCATACATAACAATACATGAAGACGCATTCAGCTAAAACAGGGTAAGGCATAATCTATTGAGACTCACCCTGCCTTCAGATCTCGTAACCGCTCTATCAAGACGTCGAAATCAATCGCTTCAGGAGAGTCAAAGTCATATTCATTCTGAAATGCCAGCCTAGAGTTTTCTTCACTAAGGGTTTTGTAGAAGGAGTCCTGAATTATTAGCGAATATGAAATCCTTGTGTCGAAAGGATGGTTACCATAGAAAGAATGACCACCCATGGGAGATTTAACGCTGCCACGATAGCATGAGCTAAGGTCGATTTTCCAGATCCCGAGCTCCCAGCTATGCCAATTATAGTGACATCAGCCCATGGTGGTGAGTAATGTGCCTTTTCCCTCTCATCTTGAACACTATCTACCATGGTCTCGTGCTCTAGACTAGAAGGTGTGCTGAGCATGAGGGCAGCTTAGGAGGGACTAATTTAGAGTTTGGAGACCAGTCTCATTAAAGTTCACCTACACATATCACACAAAAAAACAAAAAAGAGCGTGAAATACATGAACTAAACACAGCTCCGCGCTGTAGTAAAGGAAGTGCGCAGCAATTGTCCCTCAGAAGGCTCCGTGATATTACTATCCCTAATCAGGATTAGGGCAGTCTTCTCGCCTATGAGACGCAAGCTAGTGGTTTTCGAACCTCAACCCACAATCATCAGCTTTAAACTTCTCCTTCCTCCCTTATCTACTTCAGAAACAGTGCTGGACACTGCTTCGTCCTGCAGTGATTGGCATTTTCCTATGGGGACTCTGAGCAGTGGTCTCTGTTAGAATGGTGAGGAGAACTATGGATACTCTGTCTGATTTTGCTAATTCCGACGCTAGGCCTCTTCAACTGCTTCAACGGCAACCCCTTCGCGTCATGCGTTTGATAGACGCGCTGACGAGGTTAAACCTCCTAAAAAGTACGTTTCTATGTCTCATGGTCTCCTATAATGTCGCATGCCCTGGCTCGTGGTATTCGTTTATTACGAGGCTCGACTACCGACAAGGCATCCTGATGTTTTTTCAATCAACTGGGAATCTCTCCTAAAACTTCTCCTGCGGAAAATTATTTAGTTGTCTATCTGAATGCCTACCTTACACTATAAATGGCAGATATGTCCAATTACTTCCCATCTTCATGGCTGACATGAATTCATTAGTGAGATCAACGCTTTGATCCTTGACTACCTTACGACTGAAGGCTATACTTCTGCTGCTGCCAAATTCTCCAAAGAAGCCAATCTTCGTCCGCAACAAGATGAGGAATCGGTTCGGCCCAGACAGCAGATACAGAGCTATATTCATCGAGGCCGCATCCAAGATGCGATCGAGGCTTTGAATGAGCTTGAGCCCCAGGTTAGTAAGCAATCACTGTATTAGTGATATTTCCTTGCGATGATTAGATCCGAGTTCATGCACCACTCATAGCCTTCGGGTGTTGATGAGAGACAACTACAACTTCAGTCCTCAGAATGAGCAAAATTTTTCCCTGCCCCTCACAATTTCGCTCTTTAGATGGTGATGTCGCTAATCATGGCTGTACTCATCAGATTCTTGATGTGGATCCCTCACTGCATTTTGCGCTCCTTCGTTTGCAACTTGTTGAGCTTATTCGACAATGCAATTCGACACCTGGCGGGGATATCACACCTGCCATCAACTTCGCAACCTCTGAGCTTGCACCACGTGCACCTACCAATCCTGAATTTTTAGAGGATCTGGAGAGAACCATGGCTCTCCTTGTATTCCCAGCAGATAAATTAGAACCTCAGCTTGCAGCGCTTTTAGACCCAGACTTGCGGCGATATGTTGCCGATCGAGTGAATAAGGCTATTCTGAAATATCAGGGCCAGAAGCGTGATGCAGCAATTAGAAGGCTGGTCCGTCTGCGTGCATGGGCAGAGAATACAGCACGCGAGGGCAAGAAAGATCTGCCTGACCACATTGAGCTTGGTCTGGACAAGGATAGCTGGACTGCTCAGGGTGGTCTGGCTGATGAGAATGGCCACGAGCCTATGATTACATAATGACACAATACCAGGGCAGGACGGGCGTTAGATAGTTCTTTGCTGTACTTTGCACGGTTTTCATTAGAGCCGGAGTTTCTGGGATGGCGGTGATGTCAGGCGTTTCTGGTGGCAGGGCGGGGCTCTTTTATGCCTGTATCGGTACGGGAGATCATGATGTTTCACCGCTGGGGCAGCTATCAACTGCATCTAATCTCCATAAATGCTATTAACTCAAACCATAATACCAGTATGCGTACGCTCCCCCTAGCATGTGCGTCATTCCATTGTGTTTCTGGAAGAAATTCTGCTCTTGCCTCTTTACATCACCCAAAAATTTGGCTTTTCGTGGCTTGCTGGTGGACGTTGCTCCGTAGATCCCGGGCCAGCCTAGCTCGCTGGGTGGACAGACGAACTACGTCAGAACCGGGCCGGCACCCCTGCCACTTGCACTGCTACGCCTGCAGTCAATTGTTTCCAGCTTGCAGCTGCGACGGTTCGTATTGCAACAATCGTCCGTATCATTCTTTTCTTCGCTCGTTGCTCAATCGCGGACAATGATTTTGTATTCTACCGCATAGATGCTCGCCTCAAGGATACCTCAATTGGGCCCTACCATGCTGCCACAGCGGCCCCTAGCTTCTGTCGCAGCACTGGGCGCGCGATCCTTCATACCAGTTGCCCGGAATCAATCATCGCGGCTAGCTGAGAATTATCTCGTAAAGTCCTCCTATCACACAGCATCAGAGCGAGTGCAATTCCACCCTTCATTACGGCCTTTAGCCATCCGAACATATCCTTTGATATATGGTATTCGATACGTCTCAGGCAGACCACTCCCGCAGCGCCGGTCATGGCTTCTTAACTTCTTGTATCGCTCTGCAGCCTGGTTTGGCGGCTCTATTGCATTCGTGAGTATTGGGATTGTGGGATTTTTTCTATACGATGCATCTACATACAAGGAAGATCCGACCCTGAACGACATACATGTCTCCGAAAGAGCTCTGGCCCCAAGGACGGGTGGTCCCAAAAATCTGCCCATCATAGAGGTACAACTGGACGATGATGATTGCGAGGATATGTCAAAGGCGAAAGATAAGCCCAAGCTTGTTGTTCTAGGAGGTGGTTGGGGGACTGTGGCACTCTTGAAGTCGCTGACGCCTGGGGACTACCACGTCACCGTGGTGTCTCCAACAAACTACTTTCTCTTCACGCCCATGTTGCCATCCGCAACTGTGGGCACTCTGGAATTTCGCTCCCTGGTTGAGCCTATCAGGCGAATCATATCTCAGATCAAGGGCCATTTTATTCGGGCTACGGCAGAAAATGTTGACTTCTCAGAAAAGCTGGTGGAGATAGTGAACAAGGACGCTGCTGGGAACGAGTCACGGTTCTATCTTCCCTACGATAAGCTTGTCATTGCCGTTGGTTCCACGACGAACCCCCACGGCGTTAAGGGGCTCGAGAATTGCCATTTCTTAAAAGATATCGAGGATGCCCAGAAAGTTCGAAACCATATTTTAACAAACTTGGAGTCGGCGTGCCTGCCTACAACAAATGACGAGGAACGAAGAAGATTGCTTTCCTTCGTAGTAAGCGGCGGCGGCCCTACTGGTGTCGAGTTCGCAGCAGAGCTATTTGATCTGCTCAATGAGGATCTATCGGAGTACTTCCCCAAGATCCTCCGCAATGAAATCTCGGTACACCTGATTCAAAGCAGAGGCCATATTCTGAATACCTACGACGAAGCGGTCTCAAAATACGCTGAAGATAGATTTGCACGCGACCAGGTACAAGTCTTGACCAACGCTCGAGTCAAAGAAGTTAAGCCCGACAAGATCATATTCACTCAGAAGGACGAGAACGGGGAGCCTGTTGCGAAGGAAATACCGATGGGTTTCTGTTTGTGGTCTACCGGCGTCTCACAAACCGAGTTTTGTCAGCGGCTTTCAGAAAAGCTTGGCTCATCCCAAACCAACCGGCACGCTCTGGAGACGGATACGCACCTGCGCTTGAACGGTACGCCTCTAGGAGATGTTTATGCTATTGGTGATTGTTCGACTGTTCAAAATAATATCACTGATCACATGGTTACATTCTTGGAAACTGTAGCATACGAAAAAGGCAAAAACCCAGAAACCATGCAACTGACGTTTAGGGAATGGAGGGAAGTAGCCTCAAGAGTTCGGAAGCGTTTTCCTCAAGCCACTGATCACTTGAAACGCCTGGATAGGCTCTTTGCTCAGTATGACAAGGATCAATCTGGCACGCTGGATTTTGGTGAATTACGAGAACTCCTTCAACAAATCGATAGTAAACTTACTTCCTTACCCGCCACTGCACAGCGTGCTCATCAGCAAGGCCAATACTTGGGCAGAAAACTGAGCAAACTTGCAAAAGTAGCGCCAGTGTTAAAACTCAACGAAATCCGAGACGGTGACCTGGATGAAGCCGTATATAAGGCATTTGAGTACCACCACCTGGGTAGCTTAGCGTATCTGGGAAATTCTGCCGTCTTCGATCTCGGCGGCGGATGGAACTTTACCGGAGGTCTCTGGGCAGTCTATGCCTGGCGAGGAGTGTATTTCATGCAAAGCGTTAGTTTCAGAACAAGAATCCTTCTCGCAATGGATTGGGCTAAGAGGACACTCTTCGGGAGAGGTAAGCTTGAACAACCAATACAACTACTTCTTATGAGATTATAATAACTAATTCTGTTTAGATCTTATGAATTGGTAGATAGCATCCTAGATAAGGGGTGGTCGGTTCTGAGGGATCTTTTTAAAGATGGGAGGGCGTTCATTCAGTGCAGATTCAAGGAGCTAGTGTTCCAATAAATATATACTTTTTCTATATCCTTATATCCCATTTTGTACGCTTCCGAGAATAGATTCATCTTTATCAAATGAGAGCTGCATCGCCTCGTAGATGAACGAGATCCGTAAACACTCCAACTATCCAATCCATCATTAATGCAACATGAAATCCTTGTGACTCCATTTCTCAGTCGCCTTCCGTTTGGGTTTCTTAGCAAAGCTGATCCGCCGTCTGGCTTCCAGTTTGCCTCTTAATAACAGATTCCTATATCTATCCTTCAATAGATTGCCTTCTGGCTTCAGCAATCTCAACGATTCTTGTAACTCGTCTGGCAGCACCAGCTCGAGGTCCTTCTCGGGTATAGCAATTTTACCCAGCTTCCTTCTCCGCAATTCAACGTCATCTCCCTCGCTGCTGAGCTCATCATCGTCCCGACGAACCAATGCTCCGGATTTTTCTTTCTCAGCTAAAGCCTTAGCAATCCTCTTCGCTTCCGCTGCCTGTAATTCCTTCTTCTTATTATTTGCGGCCATTTTAGCTTTCCGCTCCTCCTCCTTGCGCCTCTTGATCTTGTTCCTCTGTGCTAGCGTCTTTCTCTCTGGTCGCTTGACCTTCAATCCAGCCTCTTCGGTGCCGCTCTCAAACCCCTCCCAAGCAGAGTCTTCCTCCCACTCAGATAAATCTGCCCGAGCTTCAGCAGCAATGGCTTCAGCAGCAGATGCGGCGGCGGCCTCTTGCTTTCGCCGTTCTTCCTCAGCTTCTGCTATCCGCTTCTGTTCAGCAGCGACTTCTTTCTCTCCCTCAGCAACAAGACGTTCTTCGTAGTCTGTATACATTGGGTTATAACTGTAACCTCCATCGGGCTTCTTGAGAGCCGCAATGGGTTTTCCATTCGCAGCGAGAGAGATGGGCTTGTGTTTTAAAGTAGCCGGGGCTACCTTTTTCTTAGGTTTTTCCAGAAATGAAAACCTTGGGTCTTGGGTACCCTCCGGCGCAGCCACTTCCATATCCCAAGGATCGTAATTTGCCTCTGTAACTTCCACTTGACTATCACCTTTTCCATCTGCAATCTTTCGCAGGCGCTCGACTTCTTTATGCGATACATACGCCACTCTCTGCCTCTTCTCGCCCGGTCCGAGGATACCATCTGTCGTTTTATCACTTGGTCGTTTTCTCATAGATACAGCAGGGACTGCAGAGCGTTGAGCAATGATTTCATCGGCTTTGAGAGGCTTCGAGGCCTTCAAATGTTTTTTGGGGATCGCAGCATCGCCGGCAGTGTCGACAGCGAAAAGCTCAGAAGATTCTTTTTCCGCAATAACACCACTGAAATCAAAATGTTAAATTGATCCAAACTGAAATGTAATAAGTTCTCTAACTTACCCCTTGATCACTTCCTCCCGGACTTCCTCGAGACCCTTTTGTACTTCGGTAATATCGACATTTTTTCTCCATGCTTTTTTCCCTTTTCTTGATGGTTGCTTATGCTGAGCCGGGGCGGCTGGTGACCCGGAGAGCCCTTTTAAAATTGGCATTGTGGAAATCCTGCACGATTAAAATTTCGTGGCTTTCCACGTCCTCATAAAAAAAGGTGTGTATCGATTTTGAAAATTATCGCGGAGAAACTTGCGGCGGTGGCATTGCAGCGAGACGAATTGCGGGCCGCCACAATCGCTCTAGCGCACGGGACCGTCTCCATTGCTCCAGACCGACTATCCCACCTCCTTTCTTGCATTGTATCATTATACCACGTCTTCCGCATACTAAACGAGTCACGAATTTCTTGGTATTCGCTCCTCGAAATATATGATTCACGAGAATACGCTAGTGCCTCCATTTTTACGACGAATATATTAGCAAGATGGCGCAGGCTGGGGCGTCTGGTTCATACAACAATCCTCTGAAGAAGTACAAGTATGTTCGCGCATTATGATTCTACCATTTTTTTCGATTTGCCAGAAGTCTAACAATCATGCTAGGTTGGTCTTCCTCGGGGAACAGAGTGGTACGTAAGAAATTCGGGGAGAACGAGCGCCTGGGAATATCAAGCCGATTCTGATTCCAATATCATGTAGTGGGAAAGACCTCTCTAATCACTCGATTTATGTACGACTCGTTTGATAATATGTATCAAGCGACAATTGGAATAGACTTTCTTTCGAAGGTAGGGCTGGTGAGGTTGGGATCGAAGACTCAACTGACAAACGCCACAGACGATGTATCTCGAGGATCGAACGGTGCGATTACAGTTGTGGGATACAGCAGGTCAGGAGCGCTTTCGAAGCTTGATTCCTTCATACATCCGAGATTCAAGCGTAGCGGTGGTGGTATACGATATTTCAAGTAATTAGCCCTTTCCTTGGAAGACGACGGTGAGCCTTTTAACATTCCATGTAGACGCCAAATCCTTCCAGAATACCCGAAAGTGGGTTGATGACGTGCGAGGAGAGCGAGGGAACGACGTTATCATTGTGCTGGTCGGGAACAAGACTGATTTAAATGATAAGCGGGAGGTTACCACCCAACAGGGAGAGGAAGAAGCCAAAAAGAACAACCTGATGTTCATTGAGACAAGCGCTAAGGTCGGCCACAATGTGAAGAACTTGTTCAGGAGGATAGCGCAAGCCCTTCCTGGGATGGAGGGCGCTGAAACCGCCGCAGCTGCAGGAAACCAAAGTAAGTCACTTGAAAACGGATAATCGGAGACGCTATTCTAACAGGCTCTGTAGTGATTGATGTCAAGATTAATCCCACCCCAACCAACCAGGATGGATGTTCCTGTTAAAATCACCAAGGACGAGTTGGCTTATTATTCTTATTCTCAGATGTTAGCAGATAACGTGCATAGCGAACTAGCGGATTGGCGGACGTGTATTATAGGAATGTCTGACTATCGCTGCATGACCTGAATAATGTAGTACTAATAATTTACTCTGTAAAAAGTGCTTTACGTTGTGCCCTGCTCTTTCACAAGGACTTCCGCGTAGAATTTCATCAGAGATGAATGGAGGGGCACTCTGGAAAACATGATTAGTAAGCCTTCGAGTAATTCACGATGGCTGCAAATTATTGCTTTTTAGAAAATTATGGGCCACAGAGGCGGCTTATTCGCTGGAACAAAATCTGAGTAGGTAAACCCCTTTTAAAAAGAGGCATAATGATGACATATTAAGGGTCCACGGGATTGGCCAGCGGAATGGGATTTATGGCCAGCAATAGCAGCAGGAATGGAATACAGTAAGCCTTGCCGATCTCCCTCTAGCCAAATCCCGTATGGCGAGCGCCGGCAGTGCCGGGAGGACGACCAACAACCCATTTCACCATAATAAGATCCTCTCCTCTCAATAAGGCTCGAACAACACACAAGAACCCTTCTCGCACCACCTTCAAGTCTACCATTGGTGTGAGCTAGGCGAATCTGCCTTGATAGTTTGCATTATGGCTTCTTTATCGAGATATTTGCGCCTTCCGCGCCCCAAGGTACGTGCGACCTGCCTGGCATGAAGGTTTTGCGAAGCATTGGGAGTCGCAGGATCTGCCAAAGGGATTGGAGATAGAATACTGAGATATGACTGCAGAGATTCCTGTATTTCCTGTCGCTGCGGACGGGCACAGAAATGATCTTCCTCACCATGATCTTCAACAAGCTCTCGGGCTTCTATGGTCTACTGGCGGTCCTAACCGGCTTCCAACTGTCCACCCTCCAACTGTCCATGTACATCTACTCCGTCGCAGCGCTCATCCTTCTTGCATTCCTCATGCCACATATTCGAAAGCAGAGCCCTCTTGAGAATCTTGCACTTGCCTGGTTCTATCTCCTCGACACCGTTGTCAACACGGCTTTCACAACCGCTTTTGCCGGCACTTGGTTCTTGGCTGTAAGTGCACAGCAGGTTGACACATTGAGCAATATCCCAAGCAGTGCACCCGGCAGTGGTACTATTGTGGACACAGCAGGGTTCAATATTAGTGCTTCTGGTGGTGGACAAGAGGCTGTGACATATGCAGCAGGAGCCAATGTTTCTCCTAGCTTAGGACACGGCGTTGCGGTCGAGGAGAGCATTCCTAGCATTATAGTAGTGAGCCTGCTTACTGCAATTCGCCTTTACTTTATCTTCGTGGTCATGGCCTACGCCAGACAGGTTATCCGCCATAACTCCCATGTGGAATCTTCGTCAAAGCTGTTCCTCCGCACTGACAGCAACGGACATTCTCCAGTAGAGAATCCGTTTGCTGTTGATGCTCAACTAGGTCAAGGCTGGAGAGGCAAAGCTGGTAGATTTATGATTAAGATCGGCGAAGGATACTGGCTGGAGCCGGAGCCTCAAGCAGATGATTCCTGGTCTCGGAACTTGGAGGGACGATTTAGGAGCGCAAGGCCTGTCTCCGGACCTCCACATACTCTTGAGAGGGAGAGGCGTGCGAGGAGTGGAACCGGCCCCCCACCTCCACCTCCACAATTGAACACTGTATCAAAGGCATGAGCTTCCGGGTTGCTGATACATGACGCGACGGTTAAACTGGGCGGACGAACTAGCTGGATGAAGTGCTAGAAACACTGGTACTCATACGATGGAGACTTGACTTACGTTGCGGGCGTACTCGGCGATTATGTTAGGATCTATGGAGTCGGCTAATAATGAGGCAAATAATGTGGTTGATTAATGTGTCCACGCTTGGGTGAGACGAATAGAAGCAGAAAGCCACTTGTTATACTATGTCTAGTTATGTATTTAAATATAGATGGATAATATAAGGACACCATAGTGCATACTCTTCTATTTCCACAAAATCTGGCTTAGTTGCGCCTCCCCTCCCCTTTAAGCCCAGTACCAGCTTTCGGTTGATTGAGTTTATTTTGTTACTGAAAGGCGAAAACTTCCATTTTCCTCAATCCCCCACTATTTCTACAGAGATAATTGAATGAAAGAGAACTCAAGCAGATAATAAAAAGCCAAGCCTTTCCTTCGCAAATTTTGATATTGATTCCCTAGAACCTATTTTTAGCTCTTCCAACCAAGTACGCATGTCATGATTCTACATTTTGATATGTAGCCTCAGGCATCAACACCCGTCATAGGCCAGCCTGGAGCATTTGTCTACAACATCCCGCATTTTGTACAGTCCTGTCTAGTTTAAACTATAAGGACACTCGAGAACGATCCAGAAGATTGGGTGATTTGTTCTTCTTCCTTCCCTTATTATGGCAGACCTTACGCCAATCTTCAACGATCTTCTGAAGCAGCACAATGCAGGCCCAACCGCCAGCCCAACCGTAACGCTACAAAACATCGACAGTTTCTTAAAAGAGGCATATAGAATAGTTCGTACTCCCGCGTTCCCTCTTCGCCGTTCTATAAGCTCTTTTGCAGTGGAATTACACACTGTGTATAAATTAGATTTTGAATTATTAACCCGAATGGTGGTACACAGAACTCCCACATCTCCTCTTTGAACACATATCTGCGCTCAATCAGGCAATCTTACCTGTCCACCTCCCCACCGCCCCGGCGCAGTACGCAGCACGGTTCAAAGTCGAGCAAGCAATGGCGGCATCTAACAGACCAGCAACGAGACGAGATCGACGCTGAGACCAAGCAGCTGTTGCGCGAACTCAATGCCTCAATTAGGAATCTGGCAGACGCCGAGCAGTTACGGCAGGACACCGAGTCTACTCTCCGCCGGAGGAAGTACCACCGAATGGGATTGGGAGCGTTGGGAGCCTGGGCAGCTGGCAGCGGCGAAGAAGGACGCAGGAAGAGTCCCGAAGAGGAAGCAGAGGAGGCGAAGAGCAATGCGATCAAGATGCACCGGGAGAGCGTGCTCTGGTTCCTCCGGAGCAAGTTGCAGGAGGCGGGGCAAGCACAGGCCGAGATGATGGAGAAGAGGATCCTCAGAGAGATGGAGAAGAACAAGAGCGTCTTGGCTCGGACGCGGAGGGCGAGCATACCTGGGCTGGGAGGATTTGAAGGAGGCAGTTCGGTGCCGGGCAAAGCGGCTGGGTTCAGCAGGAAAGGATCGAGTGCTGGAGCTGGTGGATTGAATGCCGTGCAGCTCGAGTCCCGGGAGCTGAATCCTGAGGAGGAACTCAGTGAGGAGCAGATTCAGATGTTTGAGAAGGAGAATCAGGATATGCTTAAGCATTACGAGAGCACATTGGATCAAGTCAGGTATGGGAGATTCATTGCTACTGAGTGCTATGTTTTCTGGCATTCTCTTTTTTCCCCTCACTTTATTTTCTTTTCATTCTTGTCATCTAATGCTCTTTTCACCTCTCTTCTTGGGACTCGTACAACTAATGCTAATCATTTCGCGGGGCTTCAGGACGGCCGAAAAATCCCTCATTGAGATCTCAGAGCTCCAGACGCAGCTGGTCAATAATCTGGCCACGCAGTCGGCGCACATCGACCAGCTGGTGGCGGATTCTTACCTGATGACGGAGAACGTGGGCCGAGGGAACAAGCAGCTCAAGAAGGCGACAGAGAGGAAGAGCACGGCCAAGTACGTGTTCTATGCCAGCTGCGGGCTGAGTCTGTTTCTGGTGGTCTGGGATTTGGTGATCTAAAGCGGTGCCCGAGACTTCGGTAGAGTAAATTCTTGTAGAGCAGTCTGGGACGGCCCGGGAGAGCTTATTGGGCTGGGGAGATGTTGCATGACATGATGCGATGAGAATCATCCGAGTGGGCCGAGTCGAAGGCCAGGCACATAGCCCGACATGGGGTTAGCTCTGGCGTTCCCCAGAGGACAGGTCGTCGCAGGCAGCCCAGATGGGGAGTGCTGTGCTCCTGCCATCTCACCCGCAGCCGGTGCGGATACCCTGCGTAATTGTTCCTGCGCTGGTCGCCGCGGTATATGCGTCCCAATGAGAGGTGTTTGGCAGCGCGGTGATCACGTTCGGAGGTCCTTCCCTGGCGGGTTCTGGTGGCATTTGGTGTAAAACAGGCCGGGCAGCATGTGCCCTCGCGCGCCCTTAGGTCGGTCGTAATACAGGAATAATAATTGGAGAAACATGGACCTCGAGACACGCAATGACCCTGCGCATGTGAGCAACAGCGAGAAATCTCCGGGTCCTTCCTGGCTACAGTGATTGCTGCCCCAACTTTCCAGCTCCAGCTTTGGGGGAGCCCAGCGCCGTGAGTTACCTCGGTCCAGCGGTAGGAGCGTGGAGATCGGGCCTGACTCTGACTGCGCGTGATATTGATAAGACATATAAAAGCCGCCGGTCGACCGAGGACACGGCAGTGTCCACAGTAATACGATACCTGTACTTCTACCGTTTTCTGCTTTCTCTCTGTATCATTATTTTTTTTATAGAAGCCCACAAGCGCGCCGAGCTTACGTGTGGAGAGCGACGCAGAAGAGCGAGTTACCACCGAGACAGGGGCAGCGACACAGCAACCACAGGGTGCTGCTGACTTTCTCCAACACCTTTAATTAGAGTGCAGGAGGATAATACTGCAGGAGGCAGTTGGGAGCGCAAGCCTTCCCCATCCATTGAGCCTAAGCAGCAGAGTGTAGCCGGATCAGCCGCCCCGCCGCCCGGCTGCGTGCCACCTTGATCCCACCCCCTCCAGCAGGCACCGCATAGGGCCGCCAAAACAGCGAAATGGCCAGAAGAATAGCCTCATCAACATCCCACCCCCCTTCGACTTCCGTCTCAGCTTCTGCTGCCTCTCCCTCCTTTACTTCTTCCACCACCTCTTCTTCTTCCTCTGCCAAAGCTCGACTCCAGAGCATCGCCGCACACATGTCTCCCTCCACATTCACGCCAGAGGCCGTGCCCCAGGCGCCCGAAGATCCCCTCTTTGGGCTCATGGCGGCTTATCGCGCAGATACCTTCGAGAACAAAGTCGATCTGGGCATCGGAGCATACAGAGATGACAATGCCAAGCCATGGGTGTTACCAGTCGTTAAGAAGGTAAGTTCAATTTTTATATTTGGATATTCTGTCCAAAACTATCTGCCCTCTAGAGGGGCTGAGAGAAAACGTGGGAGAGATGCTGATATCGAGCCCCTCAACAGGCTGATGAACTCCTCCGTCAAGACCCCAACCTCAACCACGAATACCTCCCCATTGCCGGTCTCGCCGACTTCACCAGCGCTGCTGCGAAGCTGATTCTCGGAGCCGACTCACCCGCTACAAAAGAAAACCGCGTGAACTCGGTGCAAACCATCTCAGGCACCGGTGCCGTCCATCTCGGCGCCCTCTTCCTCAAGAGATTCTATCCAGGCACACAGACAGTCTACTTCAGCAGCCCAACCTGGGCCAACCACAACCAGATCTTCACCAATGTCGGTCTCAACATTGCGACTTACCCATACTTCTCCAAATCTACCAAGGGCCTCGACTTCGAGGGTATGAAGAAGGGTATCGCGGAGGCTCCAGATCGCAGCATCATCCTGCTGCACGCGTGTGCGCACAACCCCACTGGCGTCGACCCCACGCAGGAGCAATGGAAGGAGATTGCTGAGTTGATCCGCCAAAAATCCCACTTCCCCTTCTTCGACTGCGCATACCAAGGTTTCGCCTCTGGCGACCTGTCCCGTGACTCATGGGCCATTCGCTACTTTGTCGAGCAGGGTTTCGAGCTCTGCGTGGCCCAGTCCTTCGCGAAGAACTTCGGTCTGTACGGCGAGCGTGCTGGCTGCTTCCACTTCGTCACCTCCCCAGCCCCTGATGCAGCCAGCACCATCAAGCGCATTGGCTCTCAGCTAGCGATCCTCCAGCGTTCGGAAATCTCCAATCCCCCAGCATATGGAGCCCGCATCGCCAGCCTCGTGCTGAACTCCCCCGAACTCTTCGCCGAGTGGGAGGACAATCTGCGCACCATGTCTGGCCGCATCATCTCCATGCGGAAGGCACTGCGTTCGAAGCTGGAAGAGCTCGGCACTCCCGGCAAGTGGGAACACATCACAGACCAGATTGGCATGTTCAGTTTCACCGGTCTGACCGAAAAGCAAGTGGCGAAACTGCGGGAGGAGGCACACATCTACATGACCAAGAACGGACGCATAAGCATGGCTGGCTTGAACACTCGAAATGTTGAGTACTTTGCGCGTGCCGTGGATAAGGTCGTCAGAGAAACAGAGGGTGATGCGAAGTTGTGAGCTAGCAGTAGGCAAGGTGTTCTAGTTGCCACGTTATTCTAGTCCTTCTATGGGTGATATTTATGATGGGGAGAGGAGTTTTGCTTCTTGGCTTATACCCGGGAGGTACCGGGACTACATATGCTTGAAGGGGTAGTTTAGATAGCTTTTAAATTTTCCCTTTCTCCATTTTCCTTC
Organism: Scytalidium sp. 3C; assembly: GCA_000743665.3. Classification (NCBI taxonomy): domain Eukaryota; kingdom Fungi; phylum Ascomycota; class Leotiomycetes; genus Scytalidium; species Scytalidium sp. 3C. The sequence goes on from JMRO03000002.1 coordinate 117,317, forward strand.
TGGACTAGAGGATAGGGGAAAGGTAGCAGGGAGGATTCCGGCCCGGTTTAGAAAAAAGAAATGGAACACACGTTGTTTACACTATATATATGTCATGTTTGTTTAAGTAGAGATATCCACTCAATTGAGATGTTTCTGTTTTATATGAAGACAAAAAATTAAGATGTGAGGCTCGGTGCTGCTGAACGATCAATAAATCTGTCACTTTTTTAATGCTACTTAGATGAATATATTTATATTTGTGATGACATATTACTTTAGCCATAGGCCAATAGGTATCATCCATACGAAAGAAACGCCAACTCACAAAAGTTACTAAAGGACTGAATTTGATCTATCTTGCGGGAAAAAACCCCCGGTTTCATATGGATTTTGCTGAAATGGAGGGTGTGTTACCAATATATTCGCTATCATTGGGTCTTTTGTGGGTATGTGATGATCCGCGCTTACAGTGGTCAGCCATTTGAGCCATGTGTAAATCAATCAACAATACCCAGATTCGTCATCCCTGGCAGAATAATCAATAAAGAGTAAAATGTAGAATATATATCTTCCACAGAACACATTGAGTTGTTTGCCAGAGCCTGTTTGGCAGGATCATAGTCACATTAGTTGCTTTGAAAAACACCAAATGAATTCTCTTGATCACTAATTATATTATTCATATTCCTAGTTTAAAAAATGAAACTATACGCTTGCTTGATGAGGCACGTCAAAACGCCCTTTGTAGCTTGTGCCCTCTCTCTCTACTTCGGCATGCACTTAATTGATTATGGTAAGACGGACAGCGTCTTGAGGCCGTATATAAAATGAGCGTACTATGTGTATAACCCATGACAGCAGAGACGATTTTAGACCAGACGACGAAGAAAAAAAAAACCAAAGATTTTGGAAAACACAGTGCAAAAAAGCAGCCAAAAAAATGCCTGTCAAAAATATCAAACTTCACAACGCCGCATAAGAGTGTTCCTTCCACCTAGTCCCATATGCAGAAGATTACAATATTCATATCTTGTTTTTCTTTCTTTCCAAGATGTCCTGGAAGGAAAACAAACTCCTCAGAAAAAGTAGAACCTGTTCTTATACGTCCCCAAGTCTATCACCTTCACACATCACCGTTACATATTAGCCAGCTCATTATCGATTCCTCTGTCTAAGAACGCTTTCCTCTCTCCAACAAGTTCCGTCTGCAGTCTCTGCTCTACAAGGGCGCGGACTTGCTTCTTGGTAACGCTGTCCAGATCTACCTCTCTCAGACAAGCTCGGATTGCTTCCGTGATGGTGGCATCATCGGGTCCATTGGCAGCGCGAGTGAAATCAAAGGCCGAAGCCGGGCGAGTTTCTGGTGCTAATGGTGTACGCGCACCGCCAGAAAAGCCAAGTGTGGAGGCACGCAGACCGGGTGAAGGAGTGCCAGAGAGGAGATCTTGTGATGAGTGTTGGTTTTGGAGCACCACAGTGCTGTGTCGTGGACCAAGCTGTTGAGTGCTGGCGCGGGGGTTGTCCTGATACGGCGAGAATTGATCCTGGAGACCGCCTCCGAGCGACATAACGGATTGACGCCCTTGTAGATTATCGGAATAAGGAGCATTGGAGTACACTGTTTGTCGGTTACCGCCGAATGGAGCAGGCGACTGAGGAGGCATATAAGGAGCACCAGCGCCACGACCTGGGAAACCAGTGAGAATGGTTGACGCCGGTTTCACAGATGAGTACATCGATCTCATGTCATCCATCTCGTAATCATCGTAACCACCATTGTAGGCCTTCTCGGTCTGAACGCCGCGACGACCAGGGAGGTTGTTTGCGAGCGCATAGTCATCCCATCGTTGCAGTGGGATGCTTCGGGGGTCAAAGCCTTCGTCATCCACAGCCACCACCTGCTTGCCATTCTTCTCACCAACCACGATACGTGTGTTACCCCACGAGAAGTTGTCTTGGTTCCAGAACGAATAGATTGGAAGGACGAAAGAGTAGATGGGGTAAGCCAGCAAGTAAATTATCATCCATCCAATGTGCTGCCATTGTCGCTTAAGAATAAAGATGACGGCCTGTAGACCGTAGACACCAGCTAACAAAGCGATGGAGATGATAGGGAATTGCCCAGTATGAGTGGCAACTCTGTAGATAAGAAATGCAAGGTAACCGCAGGTTGCTGGGAGAATGAGTGTACCAAAAAGATCGACGAAAACGACGAATCTCATACTGAAGCAGCAGAAACCACACATCTCTTTGAGCCAAACCAGTTCAGCCAAGTTGTGGACCGTAGAATTAATCCATCTTCTTCTCTGGGAAAGGAGCACACTCCACGTTTCAGGAGCAGCGGTGCTGGCATATGCGTCTGGAATGAACTTGTATGACATGTACGGGAAATGCTTGGTCATCAGCGTTGTAAGGTAACGATCTTCACCCAAGGACAAAAGATTCTTCTTGTGCAGAGTATCGACGTTGCAGTCGCTGTATTCGCTGATCACAGCATCCGATATGATGAGTGGTTTACCCTTGTCAGCAGTTCGAAGTCGGTACATGGAGAAACTACGTGGATCAATTAACATCGGTCGAGTGTAAAGATGAATATGAGCGGTTTGCAAACTTACCAACCAGGCAAACAAGTGACACTTCCAAAGAGAGATTCGAAAGCCTTGGCGAGATGATGGGAAATATAGTACTCGTAGACCTGGATCATAGTCCACCAGGACCGCTCCTCGTTCTCAAGACTGGTCTCACCGCATATACCAGCAATCTTGGCATTATTGGCACAAGCAGCAACCAGACGATTCAACGAGTCCTCCCGGACTTGCGTATCGGCATCTACCATGAGAAGGTATTCGTACAGTTCAGGGTCTACACCAATGATATTGTTGATCTGGTGGAACATCTCCAGTTCTAGCGGATTCATGGGCGCTCGGTGGTGAACGCGGTTGAGGAAGCTCATGAGCAGAATTTGAGAGTCTCGCTTTCCACGGTTACCAGGCTTAGTCTTGTTCTGCTCAGATTCCTTGCCGACTTTCACAATGACTAGGTACGGGACAACATTGCCCTCATACTCATAGAGACCAGAGTAGACCTTTCCATAGTTGAGTTGCTCGCTGCTCTCACCAACCGACTTGAAGGGAAGTGCCGGGGGATCAATCTTGGGATCAACTCCCAGGATATCCAGGACGATCTTCGGTGTAGGTCTGTCATTTCCTCCTCCAACGATCATACCGTCGCAGATAACGCAGATGAGTTTTCTCTTGTTGTCATATTGCAGGGCAGTGAGCGAATCGAGAGCTTTCCGCAGCGAGTCTTCACCCTCAGTATACGCAGGGACTTGGCAAATGACGAACTTGTCTTGTGGCGACGGGCGTCGCTTTGAACCAAACTGCAAGGCTGCCAAGAATTTGATGAGAATAACTGCACACAACAAAATGGTAAAAACAAGCAGAAGGTAGTTGTTGATCTGGCACCTGACACTGTCTCTGAAGTCGGGAATTCCGATGTAGAAGGCATTGTCGAAGCAGTTCTCAGTATTTTGTATCAATGCGCTATAGGTGGAGTTAGCGGTGGCAAGGTTGTTGTCCCAGTCGGTGGTAATATCAAGACCCGGATTGCCCTGAATCATTTGAGTAATGGTCGGATCAAGAAAATCATATGTGTTTAGGTTTCCTTCGAGCTTCAGGGTGTAGAAGTAATCTGTCAGGTCGTAAATCTTTCCGTGAAGAATGAACCAGTAGTGGTTGTTGTTCTGGCCATCGGATTCGATGGTCTTCTTCTTCGTAACTAGATTACCCTTGTAGTATTCCTTAATCTTAGGCAAAAACGTGTCTGGATACCAATCAATGTTGTAGAGTTTGCTAGTTGTGTAATGTTGGAGCGGTCCGGAAGTGTGAACGGCTTCCGGATACAGCACAGTATTGTTCGACTGGAGCACGAGAGTAGTTTCAGAGGAAGGTACCACACCTTGACAGGCGATGGTAAGCGGTGGCATGAAATACTCGTCAAGGTTCATGCCTCCAAACGGCTGCATGTTGGTCGAGGAGGTCTGGATAACTGTGTCGCTGTGCTGGAGTCTCCAGAATTTCGAGATATCGTAAACCTTGCCGTGGATACTGACCCAGAAATCGTTGTCGCCGGTATGTTCAGCAACTTCTTGCGAGTCCCAGGCTTTGTTAAAATTGGGACACAACAGATTTCCAAAACCTATGATCCAGAAGAGAACGATCCCATTAATCAAGGCAATGATTCCGCACAAGACCAACTTTTCTCTCCATGCCATTCGAATATCGGGACGCTTCATGCGACCGACATACCGAAGGACAAACGAGGGAATCCAGAAGGTCAGGGCCCACACGAAGGTGGTCCAAACACGACGACCGGCTGACACAGTCTTGGTAGTGATGTTCTTGGGCTGTCCGATCTCAGGATCGAGACCGTTAACGATCTCTCCCATGTCGTCGTAGTATGTCTGACCCCTCGTGTCATCACCCTTAGTGCCCAAGCCGTAGTCACCGGCGCTCACATTCCGGGATTGAGTCATGATAGAACGTGCTCCCAATGTACTGCGGGCTCTCGCGTTGGGGTTGGCCTGGGGCTCGACGAGCTGATCTCTGCTTCCGTGCGAGGCCGCATCAGCCATTTGGCCAAAAAAGCCGCTCGCGTTGGGGTTTGCGGAATAGCCAGTATCCATCGGCGGCGTTTCCACAGCAGAGGCCATGAATGGGTTGACGGGCTTGAGATCTAGCATGCTCTCGGCTTCCCACCAGGCACTTTCTCTGATCCAGATACGCTCTTTGCCGACAACCACTTCTCCGTTGCTCCAACCGCGTTCCATGATCCAGCTTTCGATGCCATCTCGGCCGTCTTTACAGCCAAGGGCAGCATATCGCTGCACAAACTCATCATAGTCAAAATCCGCGGTGAAATCAAGGTTCCGGTTCCGGCGGTTTGACCATTCTGGGAGACGCCATGCTCGGAGCTGCCGAGAGACTGTCCCAGCAGACCAGGCCGAAGTTGGGGAAGGCAGGCCAGCAAGGCTTGCAGCTGGGTCATCAGTCGGATAGAGAGAGAGGTGATACCAGACTCGGCTGCTTCCAAGAACATTGGACAGACTAATCCGTCCAGCCCGACCTAGGTTTATTCCCTCGCCCTCGACCGGGAAAAGGAGCTTCTTCAAGAAGGCATCATCTTCCGCCTCGAGTCCCACCTTCTCAAGGATAGCTTCTCGCTTCTCTAACTCGTGCTCACGGTCCCGACCAGCTGGGCCCGTCATGATGCCAATATCCGGCCCGACTTCACTGATCGCATTCTCCATCTCCCGCAAAACCGAAGATCCGGCCGGGACGACATCCACACCATCCTCCTTCATCTCAGCATTGATTCCCTGAGTGTCATCAAAAACACCACGCATGGCGGCAGCCTTGCCAAGAGTCGGATTTGGAACCTCGAGCACGGTGATAACAACGGTATCACCATTATCCTCGTCCGTGTTCGGCGTTCGGGCTCCTGGCCCGCCCTCGGAGGAATCACCATCCCTTATTCTGGCCATTTCTTCTGCGATAGCTTGGTTCGCCTTCAGAATGACCCAGTCGACCAATGCTTCGTAGAGACCGCCCAGAAGCGTCTCCCGGTCATTTGAGGAGCACTGCTTCTGGAGCACCTCGGGCTCCAGTCCAAGGAGACCTCCGACGTCTTCACAGATGTCCTCCAGCTCCTCCTCATCAATTGCGAAGTTCAGGGTGTCTCCGAGTTTCAACAGACCGGCGAGAACGGAAATAAAATTTCGGTGGTCTGAGCCTTTAATGCCCATCGTCTTCAGAGAGGTCCGGAAATCATCGGCGGCGGCGGCATCATCCGCGGTGGGCAAATAGGAAGGAGGATCATAAGTGCCGGATTTTGACAGAAGAGCATAGTTGGAAGCATGTTTGAGCCCCAAAAACTCTCTCTCGGCGGGGGTGGAGGCTGATGTCAGGAGGTAGTAGAAGATATCAAATGCTCTGTATCCGGCCTCGCTTGGGATGTTGAGGAGACCCCGTGACGTATTAATTCCGCCTTCAGCCAGAGCGAGGGTGGCTCCGGTGAGATTACCCGCTAGGCTCATGGTTAATGTGATTCCCAAAGCGGTGTGATGAGGAGCAGTAGGGTTTTTCGGGGAGACCGAGTACATGAATGGCCGCAGGACGTTGAGAGCGTTGAACAGAGCTTGCGGAATATTCAGCGGAAGGGCAGAGAGAAAAGGGACTAGAACCGAAGGCGTAGATTCATGAAGGGATCTAGGATGGAGGGTTAGCTCGCGTTACCAGAAGATATCTATTTGCAATGGTTATTTACCCCAAAAGGATGCAGCCATCTTCCGCACGACGCCTTGCATGTTCCCATGCTCGCGTTGCCAGGCTAGGATCGATGGTGCCACCGACTCTGCCTTGATGGTCGGGTTGGGAGGCCGTCAACCAAGTGTTCATGACCAGGCTGGTGCTGGCATCTAGTGGGAATGGCTGGCCCGACGTGTAGATGGTATGGACGGCATTAAGCAGCGTTGTGGTGGAGACCTGGGTCGATTGCTGTCCAGGATTGTTCTTGAGACCACCGATCCCTCCAGCCGAGTTCACCGAGTACATGGACATCCTGTTGATGGAAGACATGGTTGGTGGTGAGGAGAGGTTCGGCCCTCTCAGGCGTTTAGGATCGTGAAACTTTTCCCTCGGTGCCGTTCAGCACAGCGAATGTCGAAAGGGACGCCTCCAAGGTGGAAATTAATAAGTGCAAGGCCGCGAAAAGAAAAAATCACTGCCAATTTAGCATCTACTCCGGTTTTCGGATGCGTTGGGTGATGAAGAATGGCAGAGTCGAACGAGAGATGTTGTGGGCAAAATCCCCCGGGAGAGTTGCTACGCAACGAGTGAGAGCGGCAGCGGCTGGGGAAACAGGATTAACGAAGGTTAAGGAAAACTCTCCAGGATAGCGAAGGAAAAATCAAAGACCACCAAAGCGAATGAGGTGGTGGAAATGGGGTCCGGAGGAGAGAAGAATGAGTAGCAAAAAAACGGAGTGGCAGCGAAGGAAGCTGATGGTGATGGAAACACCCAAGGCGAGAGAATAATGTGAGGAGCAACAAAGTCGAAAAGGGATCTGAAGAAAGCGTCTCCCCATCCAGCCTGGTCGCGGCAGGGGTGAGTCCTGCACGGGCGCTGGCTGTGCCGGGCACCATCTACGGCCACCGGGACACGCCCATCGCGCAGTGGCCTCAGCCCCTGAGTCCCATTCGGGGAATTTATTTTTATTTATGATCCCTCTTCAGCTTCCTCGGCCTCTGGGTGACGTTTCTCGCACCAGGCCCTTGGGTTCTCCTCGTGCCACAGCTGGGCCATCACCATCGTCTTGGAATCAACCGCAACTCGGATGTACCAATGTAATAGCATCTTGCCGCCCGAGCGCCTGTGGCCCTTTGAGCGACTCGGCCTTCGGTGACATGTTTGACAAGTTGGGATACGAAGCCTGCGCTGCTGGACCTGCGACCTGGACACTGTGGATAGGGTCTGGCTCCTCCCTCAGCGCGGCCATTGGCGGCTCCAGCGGGGAGGCCCAGCGCGGCTCTCGGGGTTTAGGGCGGCGAGGGCAGTTCTGCTATTTTAAGCCGGGCGGGCTGCTCCCTTTTCGCCGTCGTCGCGGTCCCGGTGCTGCTGTTCGCTGGCCACGGGAGCTGCATCAGGGCGATGTCATGCATGCTCCTGGTTCGGTCAAGACCTTTCTCCACCTTGGCCACCGCGCGCTCGTGGAAAGTCTCTTCCGGCCTCCTTTTCTGCTGATCGATCGGAAAAGCTTGGAGGCTGGCCTTGGATCTGTGGTTGATCAGTTGCACCCAGATCCTTCAGACCGGCAGGTGGCAGGGCAAAAGAGTCAGTCTTGCTCGCCATCACCGAGTGAGTGCACGATGAGTGCAGCCCTAAGGCAATCCTTCTCACGAAGCAACCGCGTTGCTTTCATAGTACACAGTACTCTCTCGACCTTGAAATCAAGATCATGCGAGCAGATTGCCATTGTTGTCCAGGGAGCCAGTGTTTTCCAAGGCCAACTGCCTTTGTTTGCAGCCAGTGGCAGCCTCCCCATTCCGCCACGCCGCCCACCGTTGCCAGCCACGGCTGCTCGTAAATCTACATAGTACGAGCACCAGTCCTCTCCAGTGCAGTTGATGCTGCGAGATCTTGTTTCCGTGAGCAAGGTGGAGAGAGAGCCCCGGGGCACGAAGGCCGATGTACTTGCACATTCACAGTTAAGTAAGAGTTACGAATAGCGTGATCCCAAGCTCCGACAGCCCCCCTTGTCCAGCGTTGGCCTTTTTGCTTGCACGCAATTTTCTTTTGTCTCACTGATTCCACTCGGGGCTGACTGGAGCAGCGCTGTACTGTCCTACTCCGTACGTGTGATAAGCAAGAGCTAGCCGTCCCGTAAGTGCGCAGCAGTGAAAATCAAACAGGACTTCGTATTCGCCGCCCGTATTCCTCCCCCCCAGCGTGCCTGTCGAGTTTCCCACCTCGCCTCACCTCACCCACGCACGGCATCGGACCAGCAACGCAGTGCGGAGGTACTGCTGCAGGAGTCTCTCATCCCTCTCTGCTCGTGTTGGACGAAGGGGACACGCAATGCGAGCCCCGCCAGCCTCATCAACACGGGTCTGTAGGTGTGTAAAACCGAGTCAGATCCCACAGGGTCGAGTACCATCATCCCCGGACGTGCGCGCGGGAGCTTTGAAGTACCGTACAGTGTAGACCAGACGTTCGCGAGAGGATGATGGTGTATCTTTTTCTCCATCGCGATGCTGGATGGTTCTGGCAGCATGGCTGGAATGGTCCGGGCGTTGCCTCTCGCTCCTGAGCCTCGCGCCGCTTCAGCGTAACGTGCTGGCCCCAGCGCCCAAAAGCGGCGGGATGCTCGCTCTGGGCGGCCGTAGCGACGCGGAATGCGGTCATGTTTACCCCTGAAGCGCTGTTGGGCGAATGGCATCGGGGCCATCTTTTTTTTTCGTGTCCCTCCCGCCCAAAATAGCGTGTGGCAGGCCCAGCAACACGGGGCCTCGCTCCCAGCCGAACGCACCCAAAAATTTATGGCCCATCGCCCAGAGCCCAGCAATCACGACCCCCGTTGGCCAAAAAGCATGACCGGCTAAGCTGGGGGAGAAGAAACACGACCTCCTCCCTCTCTTCGTTCCACCAGCATCTGGATTGTCTTCCATCTTCTTCTCCAAACCCACCCATCGTCCTGGAGCAGCTTGGCTGATTCTCCCCGCTCGTCCTTTTCTTCTTCCTTTGTTTTCTTGTACCTTGTCACATTCGCTCGACCTTTTAATTCCACATTCGCTTTTACGGGGGGCGCGATCTTCTTGAGGCAGTGCTGCACCGAGCATCCCCTTCAGAGTTCACCACTCGTTGCCGTTGCTGGTAGGAATTACACAATCTCTGGATTCCAGCAAGAAAAGGCAAATTAACATTACGAAGCAGCCGAATTCCATCTTTCGTTCCCAGCTCTTACTCCGCTTGGCCGCAATAATAATCGATCAGGAGCCGACGGCCATTTACGATTTACCCATCCATCTAGGCATTTGATTGCTTAGAACGGAAGGAGAGAGTACGAAGAGAGAGAGAGAGGACCGCACCAGTGTTGGAGGAGGGTTTCGACCCACGCGTCCAGCAATCATGTCGATGCATCTCCAGCTCCAGCCCGGAGGGGCTCATTCCCAACCCTCGCTGCCGTCCTTGCCTGCACATCTTCAATCAGATACGCACATCACCGCGCATCTTGCCAGTCGTTTCCATGTCTCCCTGCCCACCGCGCAACTCTCGTCACATGCCTTGATCTCGCTCAACACGTACACGTCCTCGTCCAAGGGCCCCGATGGAGGCAAGGAGGGCAGTGCCATGGGTGGAGCGGAGGAACTCGCTGACCGAGCCTGGGCCAGACTGGGAGCTCGTTCCGAAAACCAAGCAGTTGTGTTCTTGTAAGTGGAAATTCCCCTGCGTGGCGGATATCATTGACTCGCAAGCTTGCCTGTACGAAGCACGTGGCTAACGAAGACGGAATTGTAGGGGCGAGTCCGGCTCTGGCAAGACCACAATCCGCTCTCATCTCCTCACGGCACTTCTCAACAAGTCCTCCACTCCCCTTTCCACCAAATTGTCCCTCGCTGCTTACGTTTTCGATTCGCTCACTACGACTAAAACGGCCACCACACCCACTGCATCAAAATCCGGCCTGTTCTATGAATTGCAGTACGACACCGCAGCAAGTTCAAACCCTACCCTCATTGGCGGAAAGCTCCTTGATCACAGATTGGAACGGAGCAGGGTGGCATCAGTCCCAACCGGCGAACGTAATTTTCATGTTCTTTACTACCTCTTAGCTGGTACCAGTGCCGCTGAAAAATCTCACCTGGGCATCGATACTCCCGGAGCCGCGCCCTCGGATGCCGGAAACCGCACTTCGACGGCTGGGCAGAGGAGATGGCGATATCTGGGACACCCGACCCAATTGAAAGTGGGCATCAATGATGCCGAAGGATTTCAGCTATTTAAGACTGCTCTGAGGAAGTTGGAGTTCCCCCGGAGTGAGATCGCCGAGATCTGCCAGATCTTGGCAAGCATTCTTCATATCGGCCAGCTCGAGTTCGAGGTGACCCAGGAGACCGCTGTCACCGGAGATGACAGCGGCGGATTCTCACACGAAGGTGCTCAAACCATTACCGCTGTTAAGAATAAGGATGCCCTGCAAATTATTGCCGCCTTCTTGGGAGTCAGTGCAGTGGATCTGCAGACAACGCTGGGCAACAAGACCAAGATCCTTCAGCGGGAGCGAGTCACGGTTATGCTGGATCCCAAGGGTGCAAGAGAGAACGCGGATGAGCTTGCGAGGACTTTGTACGCTCTCCTGGTCACCTACGTGATTGAATCCATCAACCAGCGCGTCTGTGCCGAAGAAGGGTCAATTTCAAACACCGTATCGATCGTCGACTTCCCTGGCTTTGCTCAGCAGGCTTCCACGAACTCGGTCTTAGACCAGCTTTTGAACAATGCGGCAACCGAATCCCTGTACAATTTCACCCTCCAAAGTTTCTTTGAAGGCCCCGCCGAGATGCTCGAGAGCGAAGAGGTTACAGTGCAAGCCAACAGTTACTTTGATAACTCGGATGCAATCAAGTTGCTTATGAAACCTGGAAATGGACTTCTCAGCATTCTTGATGACCAGACCAGACGGCACAGAACCGATATTCAATTCCTGGAGAGTTTGAGGAAGCGTTTCGATGGCAAGAACCCGGCCATCACTGTGGGTAGTGCCACGGCGGTGCTTCCGGGCAGCAATTTTGCAACACATAACACCGCCGCATCCTTCGCCGTCAAGCATTTTGCCGGAGAAGTGGAGTACCAGATTTCCGGACTCGTGGAGGAGAATGGCGAGGTGGTCTCTGCTGATCTCATGAATCTCATTTCTTCGTCGAAGAGTGATTTTGTTGCCAAACTCTTTGGTCAAGAGGCCCTCCAGAAAGTGGTTCACCCACAAGAACGCACAACAGTGATGCAAGCCACAGTTAGCTCCAAGCCCTTGCGCAAACCCAGCGTGATGCGGCGGAAGGGCGATCGTCCCAACAGAGCGGGCATCATAAATGAGACATTTGATGAGTCCACCGAAGATGTGTTTGCAGATTCGAAAAGCAAGAGAAACACCGAGCAAGGAGCCGCTGGCCAATTCCTGTCCTCTCTGGACAACGTGATCAAATCACTTACCGCTCCTAACACGAACCCGTATTTTGTCTTCTGCATCAAGCCGAATGACCGTCGCATTGCAAACCAATTTGACAGCAAGTGCGTCAGGACACAAATCCAGACGTTTGGCATTGCAGAAATCAGTCAGCGACTGAAGAATATTGATTACAGCATCTTCTTACCTTTCGGCGAGTTCCTTGGTCTCTGTGAGGCCGAATCCAGCATTGTGGGAAGCGAGAAAGAAAAATCCGAGATGGTGCTGGACGAAAAGAGGTGGCCGGCGAATGAGGCCAAGGTCGGCAGTACTGGTGTCTTCCTGAGTGAACGATGCTGGTCGGAGATTGCGAAGCTAAGTGAACGAGGCTTCGCTCAGGGTCGCTACCCTGCACCTTCTGATGATGGTGAGGGTGGCCTTACTCCAAGCGGAATGCATAGTGGATTCGGTGCATCCAAAGAACGCCTGATTAATTCCCAGTCTCCCGGTGTGTATGGATATGCAGGAGACAAAAAGTCAGGCTATTTCGGTGTTCAAGAAGTTGATGCACGGTCTGATGCTGGTGCATCTGCTCTTGGCCAAGGAGATATGTTCAGAAATCTCGATACTCGAGCTCAGATGGCTGAGAAAGGCAATGAGAAAACCATGGTCGAGGTCGAAGAAGTTCGTACCAGTGCTAGTCGCAAGAGATGGCTGTTTATTGTGTACTTGTTGACCTGGTTGATCCCCGACTTCCTCATTCGATGGATTGGTAAAATGCCTCGCAAGGACGTCCGAATCGCATGGCGAGAGAAGCTAGCCATCAACATGATGATCTGGTTCGCCTGTCTTACCATGGCCTTCTTGATTGTCGTCTTCCCAATGCTTATTTGCCCGCATCAGTACGTTTTCAGTCCTGCAGAGCTTTCATCCCATGATGGTAAACACGGACACTCGGCCTACGTTGCTATCAGAGGAGAGATCTTTGACTTGGGTGAATTCGCTCCTTCTCACTACCCGTCCATCATCCCCCAGAAGTCGATTCTCGCATATGCAGGCCTTGATGCCACTTCTCTCTTCCCGGTCCAGGTCTCAGCTCTTTGCCAAGGAACTGGCTCGGTCAGCGAGTGGGTTACATTGGATTTCACACCAACCAACCAAACAGGATCCGCAAACCAGATCGCGACTACTGATACCAATCCCAAATATCATGACTTCCGTGCTTTCACAAACGATAGCAGGCCGGATTGGTTTGCTGAGCAGATGATGATGTTGAAATCAAACTACAAAGTTGGCAATGTTGGTTACACAGCGAAGTATGTGAAAACGATGGCTTCTAAGTCCAAAGCTGTCGCCATCCTGAACCACCGCATCTATGATATGACCAATTATCTTGCGGGAGGTCGTCGTGTTGAAGTGCCTCCGGGTCAACCGACACCTTCGGATGTAGATACTAATTTCATGGATCCCCTGGTCGTTGACTTATTCCAGCAAAAGGCCGGTAGCGATGTCACAAAGCTTTGGGAAAATCTCCAAATTGACCCGGCGGAGCGTGCCCGACAGCAGCTATGTCTTGACAATCTTTTCTATATTGCCGATGTCGACACCAGAAACTCAGCCAAGTGCCAGTTCTCTGAGTACTTCCTACTCGCGATCACTATTCTGCTTTGCAGTGTCATTGGATTCAAGTTCTTCGCGGCGTTACAGTTCGGAGGCAAGAATGTCCCTGAAAATTTGGACAAGTTCATCATGTGCCAGGTGCCTGCTTATACCGAAGATGAGGATTCGCTCCGTCGTGCCATTGACTCTTGCGCGAGGATGAAGTACGATGATAAGCGCAAACTTATCGTCATCATCTGTGATGGTATGATTATCGGTCAAGGCAACGACAAGCCCACGCCACGTATTGTCCTCGATATTCTTGGTGTTTCCGAAACGGTGGACCCGGAGCCGCTCAGTTTTGAGTCACTCGGAGAGGGAGCTAAGCAGCATAACATGGGCAAGGTCTATTCTGGTTTGTACGAGGTCCAAGGTCACATTGTGCCGTTCCTGGTTGTTGTCAAAGTTGGTAAACCATCAGAGGTTTCTCGCCCCGGAAACAGAGGAAAACGTGATTCTCAAATGATCATGATGAGATTCCTCAACAGAATCCACTACAATGCTCCAATGAGTCCTCTCGAGCTCGAGATGTACCACCAGATTCGCAACATTATTGGCGTCAACCCTACCTTCTACGAATACTTGTTGCAAATCGATGCCGATACCGTCGTCGCCCCTGACTCTGCATCACGAATGGTGTCGTCTTTCGTGGATGATACTAGGCTTATTGGTGTTTGTGGAGAGACTGCTCTTACAAACGCAAAGTCCTCATTCATCACCATGATTCAGGTCTACGAGTACTATATCTCTCACAATCTCTCCAAAGCCTTCGAAAGTTTATTCGGCAGTGTCACCTGTTTGCCCGGTTGTTTCTCTATGTACCGCATTCGAGCAGCCGATTCTGGGAAGCCTCTTTTCATCAGCAAGGAAATCATTGAAGGATACTCAACGATTCGTGTGGATACGCTTCATATGAAGAACTTGCTCCACTTGGGAGAGGATCGATTCTTGACCACATTGCTCCTGAAGCATCACCCCAAGTATAAGACCAAGTATCTCTTCACCGCTCATGCCTGGACCATCGCACCGGATAACTGGACCGTGTTCTCATCGCAACGTCGTCGTTGGATCAACTCTACTGTCCACAATCTGATCGAGCTTATCCCTCTGCAACAAATGTGCGGTTTCTGCTGTTTCAGTATGCGTTTCGTCGTCTTCATTGACCTGTTCTCCACTCTCGTCCAGCCAGTCACAGTTGCCTATATTGTCTACTTGATCGTGTTGGTTATACGAAACGCGACTGCTGTTCCTATTACAGCATTCGTTCTGCTCGGCGCCATCTACGGTTTACAGGCCATTATTTTCATCCTCAGACGGAAGTGGGAGATGGTTGGCTGGATGTTGCTCTATATTGCTGCCATCCCTGTCTTTTCTTTTGCTCTTCCATTGTACAGTTTCTGGCATATGGACGACTTCTCCTGGGGTAATACTCGTGTTGTTACGGGAGAAAAGGGTCGCCAGGTTGTCATCACAGACGAAGGAGTATTCGATCCATCCTCTATCCCGCACAAGAAATGGGAGGATTACCAGGCTCAACTCTGGGAACAGCAAACTCAACATGATGACAACCGGTCAGAAGTTTCAGGCTACTCCTATGCCACCAAATCTCATTACCCACAGTCTGAGTACGGTGGCTATGCACCTTCTCGCCCAATGTCTCAAATGCCAGGAACGGCCGGCACGCCTCCTTTGCCCGGCTATCCATATGATGCCAAAACACCAAATCTCTACAACTCAACCTCGCGAATGTCGCTTGCTCCATCGGAGCTCGGTCTCGGAAATACTCGCATGTCGCAGTTTGGCGGCAGCCAGCATGATCTTGAGATGTCGAACCTGGCTGGCTTACCCAGCGATGATGCAATCTTGGCCGAGATTAGAGACATTCTCAAGACGGCTGATTTGATGACTGTTACGAAAAAGAGTATTAAATTAGAATTGGAAAAACGTTTCGGCGTTAGTTTAGATGCCAGAAGGGCTTATATTAATTCTGGTATGTTACTCTTTGCCAAGCTCCCCTGATTTTAGCGTGCCTTCTTTTTACTGACTTGCTTCCCTTTTCTAGCTACCGAAGCTCTCCTTTCTGGACAGTTGTAATCTTGTGTATGTGGTGGTAAAGAACGCATTTTAATTTAGCCTCACGGTCTAGGATATGACTCCTTTTTTCGTATATTTTTCTTTTTTCATTGCTATATTTTGGGGGACTGTTGGAAAAAGAAAGGAATTAGCAATGTTGTCTTAAGTGGGGAAAGCTCATTTTGCATTACAAAGGCTCGGAGTTTAGTCTGATCAATCGTAAAAAACTAATAATACAACTGCAATAATTTCACGTCCTACATTCTCTCCATCTTCATGTAACATGTGGTTTTGGTTCGGATTTAAGTGAGGATTATTATAAGGACTGTTCAATGGGAGGCAGGCCACTTGGAGGTGCATACGGTAATGCAATCCATCACCAGATGAGAAACGGTCGATCGACCCATTCAAGCGTTTGAAGTGTATTCGATCTACCTATATAATACATACAACTAAGTTATATATGGTTCTCGCCAGTAACAACGACCATGCATAGATTGTTAAGTGACCCTAAAAAGCCCAACTCCCATACAGAGATATACTGACTCCACTATTGTGTAAAAGATCTTTCTAAGAATGACCAGAGGTCCAGCCTCAAGTACGCGTTTCTTCACGACTTCCATTAAGCAGAGGCGTCCTATCAGTTGCCTCGCCATCAACGATAGAAGTCGTGTCACCATCACCATTAAGCTTGGCCCTTCTTGCCTTGATTTCAAAGGTGATACCCATGACCAGAAGACAGACTTGTAACATTCCAGTAAAAAGCAAGATACTCCATGTGCTCCAGCCTTCCCAGCCCAGTCTCGCGGCCAGAGACCCGGCCCACAGGAAGCTTCCCGGAGCCTGGATAAGCATGGTAGGAATACTCAGACTTCCCACATGGCCGAGGTGATATGTCATCCAGATCTGTGGAAGATACTGGGTGCCTGCTAGAATTGCTCCCATGACACCTAGGATGTTGGCCCAGAGTCCTAGCCGGCTCGGGGCCGCGAAGATGAATACCGCGCTGAGTACGACGACCAGCAGGCCGTGGAGGACACAAACTACGGCAACGAAGACGGCCGTCTTCCACGTGTGTTGCTTCGATTCAGGGACATATGGCAAGGTCGGTTCTCGGGGGAAGAAGATAAAGAAGAGGAGTAATCTGGAAGTGAGAGAGCCCACATGTCAGCAACTTGTCGCATTCCCAAATCCGATATTACAGCCAAAAGCAAGCAGAAAATGCCCACGGAGAGGGTAGGAAGTTCATACATCACCCAGAAGCAAAACCACTGTACTCCGACTTGTGCTATCCCCAGTAACCCAGCCGCGCACTCAAACGCACTCACGGTCTTGCAGCAAGCAACATCGGCTCGGGACGCCGGCTGGACGAGGATGTTCGCGAAAGCGGACGTGCTGGAGGTGGTTCCTAGCAGGACAAAGTATGGTGAGATACCTTCGGACGTTCCACGCGATATGATCCTATGATGTTGTGGGAGGTAGGAGACGAGGATGCCGAGGAGGATGACTCTGGTGACATTGTAAGAGTTAATTAAACGATCAATTTTTGCTGACGAGTGGCTTGGTTATGCAGGCCGAAAACAGATATTGAAGAATTGATGCGTGTAGGGTTATACGTACACTGAGATGCTCAGATTCAGATAGCTGACAGCCTGCAGCTTCTCGCAGCGCTTGGAACCCAGATCGCTGGCTAGGCCGCTCAGATATTCCATAATGGCGGGATTAGTAGCTGCTAGGGATCCTCAGTCCATAAATAAAATGGCGTTCAACAATGTTTCTTTTGAGGCTGTATGATAAAGGAGGAAGCCTGAGCTGGCGTCGGGGGGTTGTTGGGGCCTCATCACGAGTCTGACTGCGATAGGGTGACCAGGTGACGTGGGAGCTCACCCCTGCACGGAGCTGCGGGCTAGACTGCTTACCGTTAGTGTTAAAGTTAAAGATCCTTATCAGAGGCGGTCTAGACCGGCAGTATCAACATCCCCGTGGGGCTCTCTGAAAGCTGTGAGCTGAACATTGGACGAAGCTTGCAATGATTAATTTCTGTCCCTGGAACTCAGATAATTCAGGAGAGCTCTAGGAAAGTGGAAGTAGTTTGTAACAGGTCTTTCTGTGTACGCTTTCTACCTTAGGCGCTGTACAAGGGAGGATCCTATTGAAAGCGGTTATTTGACCTTTCTGCAAGCTCTGCAATATTGAGGTTTCGTGCCGGGTGCCTTGAATACCATTACTCTCGTGTCCTGGCCACTTCGTCACTTTTGGACCTTGAGAAGTGATGGGTACGGTATGACTTCAACTACTGATGGTGATGGACCGCAGCTCAGGCCGAGGATTGTTTCCTCAACCGGTAACACCTACTTTGGATCTATTGAGCAATCGAGGTTGCGAGAGTTAGAGTTGCTACGACAATCCGCATCCAACGAGATCTTAGAACCCGTAATTCCTGATTCATTGGATAGATTGGAGTCTAATTATTTCAAAAGCGCCCAATGGTACGTAGCACATTAACGGATGCGTGAAGCAAAGCTACTTACAGAGTTCCAGGACTGCAGATGGTTCTACCCTGATTACATCTAGCGCAGATAATACAATCCGAACATTTATAGTGCCACCTAATATTCTCGATGAGTTAGATGATCCAAGTGTTGTGCCACAGATATCACCATACACCATACACAGCCACCCAACATCCATAAACTGCGTTGCACCTTACCCTCATTTCCTCCTCTCCGATCTATCAACCACATTGTACCTCTCTACACCCACTGATCTTCCGATTCGGCTCAATAACAGTCTTTCTGGCACATCGAGTATCTATTCTCCACCTAACCCGGTCTCCACATATCCTCTTATTTCGCCAACTACTGAAGCATATCTTACTCCATCCTCTATACAATGGCTCGCTTCTGGCTCCCACTTCCTGACGGGAACCGACTGTCTAATAGCATTATTTGACGCATCAAGGAATGGTGAGGGGCCTACTACGCGGTTACCCACCATTCCAAGCAAAAGACACAAGATGAAAGGTGGTGGAGTTGGGATTAGGGGAATAGTTTCTGCTCTTTCGATGCAGCCCGACGTATCTGGAAATGGAGATTCGATCTTGGCGGCTGGGACATGGACACGCAGTGTAGGACTTTACGACGCTGGGGGTCTAGGTGGTACCGTATCGACATTTTCAGTAGCAGATGCAGCGGATAACATTGCAAAGGTAGGTGGTTCTGGGATCACACAGACAATGTGGAGTCCATGTGGAAGATATTTAATCGTAGTCGAAAGAAAAAGCTCAGGAGCATTGTGTTATGATGTTAGAGTTACAGGAAAGTTGCTCAGTTGGATAGAAGGGCGAAAAGCAGATACAAATCAAAGGTTAGGACTAGACATTTTTGACGGGCCACAAGGCATGGAAGTTTGGGCTGGGGGTACTGATGGATACGTGAACATTTGGATAGATCTTCTCCACACTGAAGGAGCGGTCTCTCCGGCCTGGAGTTTCCAGGCATCTCAAGGTACGTTTGTTGCCATTTAGATGTTGGTGACGTCCATTAACATGCCACAGACCCTATAGGATCTACTGGAGTCCACAGTTCAGGCACAGTTATAGTCACTTGCTCTGGACAAAGAGTTATCGAGAAGCATGTCCCTGCAGATGAGCAAATAGATACGGACGAGGAAGATGCTGAAGAGCAGTACGCCGATCGACCCAAACCTCTTAGAAGCCGAGATAATGCCTTAAAATTATGGGCTATATAACACCTAGCTATAGCGAGTATACAACCATTTTGTCCCCTATTGTTTTTCTGGAATACGCCAAACACTCTAGAACCGATGCACTTGTGAAGCAATTTTCAGAAAAGCTCACATTATTTCCACCCAGCGTCAATGACATCGCTCACCCTGCTCAAGATCCTCTTCCCCCCTAGAACCTTCTCAAACTTATCCATCCTCTCCTGTTTAGTCATTGTGACGAACGCAGTCAAACCCGATAATATAGTACACTCAGAGTCAGCGTTATCACAACCTTCGGCAGATTTCAATTGTGAAATAATGATCTGCGCAGCAAACGAATTCAACCCAGCTCGACGAAGGAAGACCTCCCAATGGGTTTCTTCTTCTAGGAGAGGCATGCCAAGACCATCTCCTCCAATGAATCGGTGCTGTGCTATACAACTAGCTATCCATTTTAGTAGTGTCTCCTGTCCACCTCCGACGAAACACAGCGTAAAATGGGCATCCAACCCTTGCGTAAACCCTGTCAATTGAGTAATAGCAAGACAGCTATATTCTTCTAGTCCATATGTCGCCTCGTCCTCCCTTCCTTCGCTTATAAGAATAATAATTTTCTCATACTTTAAAGAGACCTTCTCCAGCTTATCGTAGAAGGCAGATTTACAACCTTGACCCGGAAGTGGCTTCTGTTGTATCTTCTGAAGAGAAGTAATGATAAGCCCAACTGGGGGAGAAATAATGATATCCACTTCAAAAACGAGAGAAGAAGTGGCTGAGATGATGCTGGGATTCGAATTCCAAGATATTCCTTCATATCTTTGGAAGTCCCTTTCAATAACGGTTAAGGAAGGTAGTAGATTATAGATACTTCTGACTAAAGAACGATTATGCCTGAATATATCCGACGATACGATGATGCTCGTTGGCGTTTCTGGATTAACGATGCTTGGTGCTGGTAGAACGATATTGCTCCTTTGAATCACCTTTTGTGTCTTAACCAGTGGCCCAGCTGAATGCGTAGATTCATCTCTTGGTGACTTGAAGTTGAATTCTCGAGCAGAAGATGTAGAGGTCGTGACCTTTTGTCTCTTGACCCCTCNTTAGNTTCGAGGAAGCTATCGAGGGAATTGGTTACTGCGAATAGTCCATCTAGTATGTCTCCTCTACCAGGCGATAGCTGGCCCAGCTGTGAAGCTCCTACAGGGAAAGTAGAAATATCATTTTGTGACCGTTCGGGGTTTTGTCTCTTCGTTGAGACTTTCTCGGCCACCGAATGTAGTGTAGGTCCACTGCTATGGCCCGAGTCATCGGCTGATACACAAGTGTGTGTATTTCGTGTTGATTTTGAGAATAGCTCTCCTTGTTCTATCTCTGATTTTCGCAGTTTGACCAGATCGCCGATATCAGAAATAGCCGTGGTGGTGAACAGGTATGGCTCTAATTCTTCCTCAAGGTCCTCGTCTTCTTTGAGTATTCTAAGACCCGATGGTTTCCAGGCTAAGTCTGAACTTTGGGTGATACATTCCGCAGTCTCCATTGATAAATACGATTTGAAAACGTTGTCATCATAGTCAATTTGATCTACAAGGGCCATCTCCCCTAAGTTATGGGGAAAGGGGTTCCAACGTAGCATGGCGTGTGGCATCGTCGCGATCCATTCAGGAATAGTGGATGGCATTAATTCTCTAACCACGACCCTCTGTGTCAGAACCGTGGTATCTGTATCCATAGAATGCTGAAATATCCTCCATGGTGGTCTTTCCGCTGAGAAGTCCATGAGTGGAATTTTAACGCGTCCAATGGCATCGGCTGTTATCAGTCTTTCTTGCTCTACCTGCCGATTCACTACTTCTGCTATAGCACCAAATGCTTCCTCGAAGAACTTGGGAGTATTGACGTCCAATGAAGGGGAAGACCACGGATCCAGTAGCATTTGCTCAACAACATCGTTGAATGTAACTGTTTTAGACAGTACAGGCGCTGGTGGAGGTGTCAAAGGACCTTCAATTTTAAGATCTTTTTTCTTTATACGCGCATTGTCGATCTTCGGCGATGAACTACCATCATGAGATCCTTGAACGAGATATATTGATTGTGGTCCCTGGACCCAATCATTTGAGGTCGTCTCCGAAAGCGCATACTTCATATGTTCCTCAACCACAGCCTGTGAATATATCGGAGCATCTTGACATAGAATGTCCTTCTCAATATTTTGGAGATCTCCTTCGGTAAGAGATGGTGGATCAGATAACAGCGGGACATTAAAGACGGAAGATGACGCTTCGTAGGATGGTGATGAGTGCGATAACGGGTGGATAGGTGGTGTTATGGGCTCTAGACTAGGAATCTAGACACCCTCGATTTATTAGCCTGGATTTATTAAAACAGGAGTTCAACTGGAGGGCTTACTCCTTGGTAATTTCTCTCCTGGTTCCAAAGAGATCGCTCGTCTGCTTCGTCCCACGTCACTTTGTGAGTTGATTCTAGATACTGAAGTGCCTTTCGCAAGACCATGAGTTTCTCCTTCCTTAGATTTTCAATGAGGTCCGAAGCAAGCTGTATATATCTAGAAGGAAATATCAACCCTTCGTTATTTCCATCATCTACAACCTCTAGTGGTAGCTTGATATCCTCTAACTCGATTTCGAAATCATCCCTCCGTGCAAAATTTTGGCAATCCATTTCATTGTCACTTCGTAATAGAGGCAATGCTAACTTCATGCTTCTTACATTGTTGTCGTCTAGGAGTGGAAGGACAAGGCTGTTTATCTCATCTAGGCTGCAGTGTTTTTCGATAGATGCCAAGAGTGTGACGGTATCCCTAGATATTGTGATATGGCGGTCAACATCAAGGTCCACTCCGGAGCCTGTAGGCACGCTTTGGTTGAATATTCGGATATCAAAAGGAACGAACGGGACGTTCTTCTGTAGTTCTCGAAAATGATCAGAGGGGATAGAATGGCAGGTGTAATTGAGAACTAGTCCGTTCATTCGTGCGTATTCGAGCGGAGTAGTCTCCCCCATATTACTGGCTTTTTCGTTCATCGTGACTTTGTAATCATCTTTTATGCGGAAGGTCATGAGGAAAACTGCATCATGATATGAAGCGAATACTAGGAGCTTATATACCGCCCATGCTTTTATAATTTTCACTGCAGATGCAACAGATAATCGAAATGTGACGCTGACAAAGTAAAAAGGAAGCTGCCAACTTTCCTCAGCTTTGGTTTATTTACTGGCCCATAAAAACTACTGCTTTCGAGGGGCTTTCTAACCCTTTTGTATCTATGCCAGTTATCATCGCTTACCGTCCGAACTGGAGCAACTACACAAAACTTATGAATTATTCCGTGATACCTGAAGATCCTAGCTTTTGCATAGAAGAAATTGCCAGATTTCCATTATGCAGCCTGAACACCGAACTCCTCCAAGTAATCGAGCATAACCTTCCCAGTCCTGATTATTTTTGACTAATAAATACCGCTTCTCTTCCCATTAAAGGATCTTCCATTGGGAGGGTTGACAAATGCACCAAGACGTAAGCTCTGGACACCTTCCCTAAGAGCTCCAACGTCACTAGCTACACCAAGAATGCTTTGCTCAAAGTCTCTTAAAGTCTCAGCTAGCTCTTGCAACTGATTTTCTTGACCGATACTCCCACCATTTCTTTTGGATATCAAGTTGTTTATCTGTTGAGCGCTATTGGCTTCTACTATACGAAGATGCTGTTCTATCTCGGTGATGTTGCTCTGATACTTTGCAAGAATAGCGGATAGCTCGTCAGCTGTTGTTGAAAACAGCCCGACTAAATTCTGTGATTCAGCTTCGGCGCCAGATTGATTGCCCGGGGTTGTCGATTTGGCGGACCAAATTCCTGTATTATGATATTGTGGTGGGAGTTTGAGGTTGTCGATAGCTTTGAAGCTTAGTTTGGCATTCTCCGCATCAATCTTGATCAAATTTCGAAGCTGAGCTATCGCCTCGGCATCACTCTCCAACGCATTCTCGACACCGGTTATTTTTCGACTCACAAAATCGACATCATTAGGAATATTGGAGAGCTGGGACCCGTGAGAAGGAATGATTGCCTCACATTCATTGTATAGCTTAACCTGACCCTGGATCATCTCATCAATTGCGAAAATCTCTTTCTGGAGATCTTCATGGAGATCATTGAACCGAGTTGTACCACGGATATTAGCCGTGTCTATGCGTACTCCGGGAACGGTCTGGCTTTGTTGGTTGGTGGGTTGCCCTAAACTTAGACCGCCGCCAAGGGTGCTGCCTCCGAGGAGGGTTGTGGACTGGGATGCTTGTTGGTTTTGATTTCCTAAGCCGCCGCTATGATATGTTAGAAGATTTGGAGACAAAAGGCTTCTACACCTACAATATACTAGCCGATCCTGCGGGTTTATTCTGATTCTGAGAGTTCAATCCACCAAATAGTCCACCGGTCTGAGCAGGTTGAGTTGTAGTGGCAGACCCAAATAGACCACCTGTCGTCTGCTGAGGCTGACTTGTTGCGGATTGCGCTCCAAAAAGTCCAGCGGTCTGGCCTGGCTGTGAGGTAGTGGTATTAGAAGCCGCGCCAGATGTTGCACCAAATAAACCCCCAGTTTGAGGCTGCGTTGTTGCTGCTACTGATCCAAATAAACCTCCTGTTTGTGGCTGACTCGAGGTTGCAGCTGCCGTGCCAAATAGACCGCCGCTTTGTGGTTGGCTAGTAGTTGAAGCTGTAGCGGCACCGAATAAACCTCCCGTCTGAGGTGCTGAGGTAGTGGTCGTGTTGCCAAAAAGGCCAGTGGATGGTTTATTTGCCGTAGACCCAAACATACCTCCTGTTGCTGGTGCCGTGCTGCTCGAACCACTAATAATGAATTAGTTCTACAGCACTTCTGTGATCCAGGACAACATCAAGCGGTTGATGCTTGGGACAGGAGTGATGAAAAATAACATACAATAAAGAATTCGCAGAAGTCGTATTGATACTTAAGCCACCCGGTCCACTTGCAGACCGAGCAAATGCCATTGCAGCGTGCAAGAGCTCTTAATCGTTATATAGGAATCTAGAGACGTGACGAACAAAGGTGAAAGACGCGCCGTGAACGACGCTAAGCGAGAAGTTGCAAGGATGCATGCTACCCCTGCAATGTTTAACTGGACCTCCGAGGTAGACTTGACCATTGAAATATCCTACTTCGAAATCTTGGAGGTTCTTTAGATATACTGGCAGGTTATTTTGCATCAAAACATGGATATTGATGAGGATGATGATTTTTATGCTCCCGAAGAGCCTGCAGAGCCGACTCAACCACCAAAGGAAGCTGAGGTTCCAGCTCTTAAACAAGAAGACGCGGACCTAGAAGAAGGAGAAGAAGAGGACGAGGATGATGATTCAGATATTGATATTATTACTGAAAGGAAAGATGGCACCAAAGCTGCCCCACCATCGTAAGTGCTACACTTCTCTAGATGTACGCAAGGTTGACAGTATAGGCAATCACGATATAATGAGATCCGAAATATTCCCCAACGAAGTACTACCAGCGATGCCCCAGCAAAATTACCAGCAGTGAAGAAAGAAACGCCAGCAAAGCAGGCTTCAGGAGCTGACTTACCTGGTATTGCCACATCTACAATCGACGTTGATGCAAAGCCTATTTACGAGCCCGCTGGGAAGCCGATTACACAGGTCGATATTGACGAAGGTAGAGCCAAATCCATATCTCAATATGTATACATTTACTTAAATTCTACAGATCTTGGGGAGAATGATAAACCATGGAGGCGGCCCGGAACAGACATTACCGATTACTTCAATTATGGCTTCGACGAATTCACGTGGGCTCTATATGCCAATAAACAGGAGTCTCTCAGAGCAGAATATAACCAAGAAAAGATTGCTGCGAACAACAAAAAGATGTTTGAAGACTTGAACATGATGATGGCTATGGGTGGCATGCCTGGAATGCCAGGAATGCCAGCGAATGGGGGAGCTGCCTTACCAACAATGCCCGGTATGGAGGGTATCCCGCCGGAAATGCAAGCAATGATGCAACAAATGATGGCTTCTGGCATAGATCCAACTCAAATGGACCCCGCTGCAATGTTTGCTGGGATGCAGGGTAACCAAGCCGCTCCTGGAGGAACTACTGGTGGTGCGAATCAAGGCCAGGGCTTTGGGGGACAAGCAGGATTCGGTCAGGGCCAGAATCAACAGATGGGTTTTGGGTATGATCAAAATATGATGAGCGGTGGAGATGCTCGAAACCGCGGAGGAAATTTTGGCAGAGGTCGTGGTGGGAGACGAAATTGGTAGATATCTCGGTGGACCAATATTACTTGGCATATGGCTGGAAGCATGAAAGCAGGAGTCTGGAGTCTGGTACTGCCTGATAACTCGAGGCAAGGAATCTCGGTATCTGAACTTATGGTCTTGTAATCGGCGTAGGACTGCTACCCAGGAGGGCGATAAAATTATCTAGTAATCCCTGATGAGCCGAAGTTCCATATTTATATAAAAGTGGCTCATATTGAACTGTACGGTAAGTCTTAGATTCTTCTTACAAGAAAACACAATGTAAGTGAGGGATTTAGGGTGGCTTGAATTTTAAGATCGTCATTATCTTTCACTTTTGTCTGCTGCTCATACAGCTGTATCAGACTTGTATTTGATATCGTCCGCGGTAGAGCAGGAGGCCTCCGACCGTGGAACTGCGATTTTGTAAATGCATATTCCTTCTCAAGAACTCATTTCCTGTTCTCAACCACCATCGCATAGAATGCAAATTAGCACTACTAAGTTAATACGGCAGGTTTTTTCATCACGTACACAGCAACAATCCCAATGTTCTCAAATTGAAACATTGTTCAGGTATCATTGTTCCCTTGGTTAACGATTATGGGAAGACATAAATGAGATATAGAGCTATATTGAACCCTGATACGACAATAGAAGGCCTACATCAGTACAAAATAAGATTTCGGTTTTTAGTCTTCATCTACTATAGCTATTGTTGTCCTTTCGATATTGAAATTTCAATAGTTGCTTCGGTCGAACCCAATCTTCAAAATGGAGGACCATTTGGAGCCTCRCACACTTCTATTGTGAACTTCTCGAACCATTACCACAATTGTTTGTCATTCTCATCAATGGGACCCCGTTTATTCAATTGTAACAATAGCAGAGTGAATTTCTGGAGCGCTCGTGGAGTGACTACTTAGAGAACCCTTCTCTTGTCGATTATTTTTACTCTTTCTTTTAACTGGTCGGTCGTACTACTCTGTTATCTCGCATTGAATCATTTGCAGTGGCTTTCGATAGGATCCTACTTTTTCTGATATTCCTATCTTCTTCGTCAAAATCTCCACAACAGAATCATAAGGAAAACCGGGAGCCTTTCATTCAATATATATTGTGCTAATAAAGTCCAAGTCCAGCAGGTATGTCTATTAATGTGTCAAATTATTCGAACTTCAATCCTTGTTTTGTTATCTCTTCCCCCTGTAATCCTCCGATTGTACTTACTCACCCCAACTACATGCTGTCTACCCAGAATTTGAAGCTTTGCTCAATGTGAATCGAACTAATGTNAATGTTGTTCTAGTTTGTTTAGCCCATTTCCTCCAAGCTCCAGTTTATCTTTGGATTTGCAATAATGGAGTTCGACGAGACATGGGATTCGGGATCCATGGACCAATTGAATTGTTCGGAGCGGCCTGAACAATCAACTGCTCAGGAATTGCCAGTCTATGACTTCAATGAACCTAATGATAGTCCCCGGGCCTACACTAATTCTACATTGAAATATATCCATGGATTTCCTGATTCAGGAGGTTTCTTCTGGGACTCTTGCAGTTCAAGAACTTTTAACCAATACCCTGAACCACCCACACCTGGTATCCAGCAGATGCCATATATTTATCCACCCACTTGGAGTCAGGATTCAGGCTGTGACTCTAACCTTTCCACAGCTCAATTCCATCAGCATGAGCTTCCATTACCAAACCAGGTTAAAATGCTTGATGGGCTAGGATTCCAGCAGCAACAGTATTTCGACTTCGATGGATATATTGATCCAGTCCTGCTTAGCAGACCCGCAAACCAAACAGTAGGTCACAATGGAAAGGTGCAGCAGCTCGGATTTCCGAAAGAAATATTTTCTGGATTTCACACCGAATTATCTGCTTCATATCAAGATCACCATGATTACAGTGACTTAAAGCTACAGCATCAATATCTTGCCAATTTTCCTGCAGATATGAACAGTATATTTTCATATCAACTAGGCCAAGATACTACGGTCAGGCAGACAGAATCTCCAGTTGGCCAGGGGAATCGTGGGCTAGGTATAATCAGCGGAGGAAACAACTCAGGAATAGAGCAAGAGAGAGGTTCTGTTCTTCCAAACAACAGCGGTCCTCCAGCTCATGACGTCAAGAAAAATAGAAAAGAGATATATCCGGACGAAGCAAGTTATCTTGGAGCTATTGGCCGGCGAGTTACTCATGAACGGGAAAGACTGACTGAACGAGGCGCTGAATCAGGATGTCCGAGCAGTCCAAAACAACAACGAGTGTACATTGATCGACTAATTGATGCGATGAAAAACACATCTGATGTAATAGACAAGCGCGGTAAAAATGGTGGTGAAGCCATATCTGTTCGGAAAATGCGTGATGGAGTCTGGCCAGATGCAGCCATAGAAATGGCTTGCTGGGAGATATTTGCAAGTTCGGTAACAAGCCCATGTTTAATACAGAAGGGCTAACTATTTATAGCTATGTTGCCGTGATGCTCAACTCGGTATTTCAATGGTGGATAAGCATCATGTCGCGAAAAGAGAGGGCAAGGAGCTATATCCAACATTCGATGACCGAATGAATGCGATCATTGAGGGGTGCCGGGTAAGTCTTCTCATATCCAAGCTCAAGCTTGCATACCTAAACTGATGTTGGCAGATTTCGAAGGCTATGTGCAAGTCAATTTTGGATCCCTCGTATATCCACCGGCTTGTCGATGCTCCGAAGGTCGAGCTCCAGGTAGGATACTTGGCGAAAGCACTCTTAACGAATAGAACTCGTCTTCTAACAGATTATTAGCTGAAGCGTAATAACAAAATCATCAATGGAAAACGTGACGAGCAGAATGAGATTGGTAGGACAGCAGAGCGATTGGGAATCCAGGTTAAAGACCTAGAGAACTGGAAGTCAGAGGCTAGCCCAGAAAAGACAGACCCTGAAGACGAATCCAGGAGCCCTTGTTATTCAGCAAATATAACCCAGGAAACACTGCTGAAAACTAAGAAGCGTCGACCACAGAGAACAATAAAGAGTTTAAAAGCGAGTAAGAAGCCCCGTACCGACAAGAGTTCTAATGCAGGCAACGATTCAGGCACTGATTATGGCGATGATTACGATTACGGTGATGACGATGATGAATACACCCCGGAGCCCAGAGGAACGATTAGCCCACAGAGACCCACAAACGTCGCGACCCGTAATAGATTGCGTGCAGACAAGGACAAGGATACTCCCAAGTCGAACGAACAAATGGCATGCAAAGAGATTATCTGTGATCTACTTGGAGTTGGGCGGCATCATTCTGCACTTCTTTCCCTTGAAGAATTGCGCACATACGCCAGGGCTTATAATGATGACTTGCGGTTTGAAGACTGGTTCCACCCGAGCCTCCCAGATCTTGTGGGCCGCACGTTTTTATTCTTCACCAAGAATTATCAGCAGAACTGGCATGTTACCGCATTGTTCCCCTCACTATCTCAGCTTGCAATAGAACGCGGTGACCTCTTTGAAAATGGGAAGCAGGACTTCAACCGCAACAGCACTTGCATGTTCTCGACTAACGGTAAGAAACTGCACGATGAGGCACTCGGAGTGATTGACAACCCATTCGGCCGTTTTGGATATGACCTTGGAACACAAACGACCTCCTATGAATTTTGATTCCGAAAATGTTAGCATATTTCTGGGGCATGATATCCCTGGACTGCACCACTATCTTCTATAAGACAATCTACAAGAGACTCTCCACTCATTTGCATACACTCGCTTTATACTGGCAAGGCCTGGGCACACTTACTAGTGGATTCTTGATGACTGACAATAATCTGTGATCCGGGCACAAATTCCTTGTCTCCATTTCGGCTCTGAAAATTACTCATTATTCAACGCCAATTGTCTCTTTTTCCGAATACGAACAGTCGACGGTTCGCTAGTCTACCTGATGCAGAGGTCTGGTAGTGATCCTTATCAGTCAAGGGGTATCTCCTTTCTCAATACAAACTTTACATAGTTTGAGGGAATTGGCATTTTGATATATAATGTTTAATGGAAATAAGGGAACCAGTGGTACCGGGTATAATGGCATGGAAGGAATTGCATTATTGGAAAGATGGCGTATTTCGGCATAGATCAAGGGATGGATCATTAATTTCTTGGGTGGACTGACGTTTTGTTTCACCTTCCGTGCTATTCGCCTGGGAAACGATTTGAATACGCTTTTTACTTGCTCTGGATAGTCAAATATTTTTGATACCAATATACATCTTGACAGGCTTCTTAGATTCAGCTTCCAACCGGCCGAGAAATAATACTGATTTTTGATCTGGGATACGCAGTCAAAACAGAAGATGAACTTTTGTAGGCGTTGTAATACCCCTTGACATGCTTCGAATCTTCCGACTACTCTCTGATGCGTTCCAGCATCTCATGAGCACTGTGTAGTGAGGTTATCTTTATGCAGATAAAGGCGTTCAAGCCACTTGGACCCCACAGAGGCCAGACCCCTTGGCTAGACTCGCCGCCTAGTGCCGATCATACTGTTTGGGTGCGCCACAGCTAAAGATTTGGCTAGACCTTCCATCTGTTGTTATCGCAACTTTAATCTTGACGACAAGCCAGCGCGCCACGGATCATCGTCAGAGCTCTGGCATTGGGCGCAAGAGAGAGCATGGCCTCCAATCCTCCCTCGGGTGCATCGACACCTAACCCGCGATTCACCTCGCAATCCAAGACGGCTGAAGATCTTCTGAGCACCCAGACTGTCGGCCTGGTCGCGCTTTCTGACTTTCGCAAGCGACGAGCAGAAGTGCTAGAGCAGAAAGAACGAGATGCCCAAGATGCGTTGCTCGGCGGAGGTAGTGGTCGCGGAACTCCTAGGGCAGCAACGCCAGACGGGTGAGTTGCCTAGACAGCAAGATAACTAGGTATGGGCTAACAGGCATAGTACAGTGCATCCACTCCCAAGGACTCTCTCGTGAAGAAGAAGAAAAGAAAAGTCGGCACCCCGAAGTTATCGTTTGATGTTGAAGATGAAGAAGGAACAGGCGACAGCACAGATGCGGCGCCCACGCCAAAGGAATCCGGGTCAGCGTCCGTGTCGCCTCGAAGGTCCACTACACCTGGTGCTCCTTCATCGCAGCCAAAATCGAAGATAACAGCGAACGCGTCTGTTAATGTGGTGCCGAAGGCGCTTACAAAATCAGCCTTGCTGCGAGAGGCTCAGACTAGGGAAACGTTGCGCAAGGAATTTCTAGCGCTCCAAGAAGCGGTTAAGGCTACGGAGATTTGTATTCCATTCGTGTTCTATGATGGAACAAATATACCGGGTGGAGCGTGCAGGGTGAAGAAAGGGGATTTCGTCTGGGTGTTTTTGGATAAGAGCAGGAAAGTCGGCGCAGAGCTGGGTGTCGGTGAGAAGGCTAATGCACGAAGGGAATGGGCCAGGGTTGGTGTTGATGATTTGATGCTGGTTAGGGGAAATATTATTATACCTCACGTAAGTTACATCCCTCTTCTTTTTAGCAAGGATCTAGACGCAAAACAGCACTATGATAGCTTTGAGAGGCCTTTGCTAATGAGCGTAAAGCATTATGATTTCTATTACTTCATAATCAACAAAACAATGGGTCCGAACGACCGGCAGCTGTTCGACTACAGTTCAGAGCCTCCTGCAAAAGCAAGTACGGAGGGTCCTGCGGATCAGCAAAAATATAATCCTCTGGTACGGCCTTCATCGAAATTAAAAGCAGCGCAAGATTCTGATCTCGAGGGCGCAAATGACGATCCGACATTCACGAAAGTTGTTGACAGGCGGTGGTATGAAAGGAATAAACATATATATCCGGCCAGCGTTTGGCAAGAATTCGATCCCGAAAAAGATTACAAGACGGAAGTCAAGCGAGATGCTGGAGGAAATGCATTTTTCTTTTCATAGACATGCACTAGAATGTCCCCCGATTCTTAACCTGTACATTAAATGGCACATGCCGCATTTCTTTCAAAAGAATATCAAAATAACCGGAATAAAAGCTTTTATATATCCTATAAATGAACAAATTGAAGGGACCTACGCCAGAAATCTACGCCAGCATGCCTTTTAATCTATATAGCTGTAACGCCGTCTCAAACTTTGACCCGTCTAAAACATCATGTTATCTAATGATATATCACGCCTCCACGACCATGCCATAGTTCTCGTAAGGGAACGCTTCCAAACTCTCTAATCTAACCGCCCAGCCGTCATCAATTTCTCCAACTTGATGCAAATCCACGTCACCACCCTCCCCTGTCCGGCCAGCCAAGACCTCCTTCTCTCGATCTTTATATTCCAAGAACAACTCCGGATGCGGCACCCAGACGACCCTCATTCCCGCTCTCCTACCTGACTCGACACCGGGCACACTATCTTCAAACACGAGACATTCCTCCGGTGTGATTTTTGGTTCACCTTCCTCCAAGCTGCCATTTATCAGGTCCAGGGCAAGCAAGTAGATGTCGGGAAATGGCTTTCCTCTTCCAGGCTGGATCCGGATATCATCGCCCAGGACCCGTCGATGTAATGGGAATGCGGCAAACAGTTCTTCCAGATGCGCCGTCTTCAACTTGAAATTGACCTCGTGGCTGCTGGTCGCAAGGGCGATGTGGACCTTCCTGCCTCCTTGCCCACCTGTGACGGGCGTGTCTTTCGTTTTTGCGTGGTCCAGGTCGTCCAAAAGCTTCTCCACACCGTTCAGTGGTTTACTTTGTGGGAAGTGCTCTTGCTGCAGGCTCTTTTGCTCTTCCATAAACTGCTCTAGGGATATGGGCAGCTGCGCCCACTTGGTAAAGATCTCGGCGGAGGTGGGGCCTGGGCGGCCTTGCATTCGGGCTTTGATGGACCATGGTAGTGGTGGTCGGTTGTATTTCTTGAGGATCGCATTGGTGCAGATGGTGTATTTGTCTTCTGTGTCAAGGAGCAGACCGTCCATGTCAAAGAGACAGGCCCGAACCGGAGGAAAGCTATTGAGGGGACAATTGTCAGTCAATTGAGGCGCAAAATCAAGGAAAGAACATGATAATTACGCATTTACTTACTCTGTTCTTTTCACACCCATGATTGATCGTACCTAGACTCTGCACAGACAGATTTTGGAGGTGATGTGGTTGGGAGAAATGGAGGGCCGGATCGCGGGGTCCCTGACGTTCAGTGACTCGATCATGGGCAATTTTTTGGTCGGCGCGGGGACCGTACCCCGTCACTCGCCGCCTTCCGCCCAGGAACTGTCGGGACATGGATTGCCTCCGACCGTTAGATTTCCTACCGTTATAAACCTCACCATGGCATCGCGCACCGAACGTTTCGAGCGTCCAGTCAGCGATCCGAAGCAAGACAAGAGTACTTCCACAGAGGAACCTGAGGAGATCGTTCGATTCTCCGCGGAGGAAGAAGCTGTACGTGCGCCAATTTTTACCTCAATGAGGAACTTTTGAAGAACTATTCTGACAGCTATGCTAGTCACTACTTAGTGAATCCAACGAGTTGAAATCAACCGCAAACGATCTTTTTGCCAAGGGTGAATTGAAAGAAGCGCTGGAAGCATACAACAAAGCGCTGTCTACATGTCCGAATTACTTGTATTACGATCTCGCTGTGTTACACAGCAATGTGGCAGCATGCTATCTTAAGCTCGAAGATTGGAAGGAGACAATCAAAGCTGCCACAACCTCGATCGATTTTCTTGAAAAGTTAGAGAAACAAGAGGAGGGTGAGGGAAAGCAGAAAGAAGAGGAGGAAGAAGAGGCGGAGGAGGAGATTATTAGCGCTGGCGCAGCTAAGGCAGAAGATGTGTCTGACGCAGGGAAGAGGAAGGCTGATATTGAGAGAATAAGGGGGAAGGCGTTGATGCGACGAGCGCGAGCCCGGAGTGCGCAAGGAGGATGGGCAGTACTGCAGGGCGCGGAAGAAGGTAATTTAAATCGTCTGCTCACGTGCAAAAACTGGTGTTGCTTGAATTTGATGCTGATACTTGCGATCTCCAGATTTTAAAGCTCTTTCAAAGATGTCAGGTTTGGGTGATGCGGAGAAGAAATTAGTCCAGCGACAGCTCAGGGAGCTCCCGCCTCGAGTCAAAGCAGCCCAGGAGAAGGAGATGGGGGAGATGATGGGGAAGCTAAAAGAAGTAAGCGGGTTCCCCCGTGTTATCTCCATTTGTGCTTGCGTTACATTTTACTGACAGATGCGCATCAGCTCGGCAACGGGATTCTACGACCGTTTGGCTTGTCGACGGACATGTTCAAGATGGTCAAAGATGAGAAGACTGGGGGGTATAGCATGAGTTTCGAGCAAGGCCCACCGCCATCTGGCCCTAAATGAAAGACTGGAGGGGGCTTCAAATCACATGGGGCAATTTGAATTTCCATTCATCTAGCAACAAGCTCAATTGACCGAAGGTTTGGGGAAACCGGAGGACTGCAAGGTCTTCGAGGCGCAAAAACACGCTGTGCTACATGCATGTTTCGCTACCCAACCCAAAAATGCAACACCACGCCTCAACGCTGGATCTCTTGGGGGATGCGAAACATCACGACCCGATATACAGGACCAGACTCGAGGCAATCGAGCATCTTCAACATGCTGGGAACACCGAAAAGGGAAAGGATCCTGGGTGGGCTGGCCCTGATCTCCCCACGTTTGGACCTTGGGATCGTCACCTGATTGATATCATTATTAATAGAATTCTTATTCACACAGTCAGACACAATTTCCCTTCCATGCTGGGTGTCGCCGGTTGTTCCTCCGCCAGAGAGGAGAGTGATCAATCATAATACTAATAGTGCCCAAATGGGGATTGTTGTACGTTGGATCGGGCCAATCAGCAGCAGGCTAGGTCAACCCCGCGCTAGGCCCGGAAGAGGCGTGGCGAGGGGTATGGCTGGCTGGGCCAATGGAGGCGGGCTGCCCTCGCACGCTCTCCAGCTGGGCGATGCGGCGACTCCAGCGTGCCGGTGCAACTGGCTCACACGTTCCCTCCGCAGCGCTTGCTTCTCGACTCCGATCAGCACGTTGCTCACTTCGTTCTTCGTGCCGATGCTCCCCAACAATAAACTGCCGCCCATCCTCCCACGTTCCGCCACCGTCGCTCCCTCACCTGGTGACCGCTCACGCCCTGCAGCGGCGTCCGTTGCCCTGCTGATTGGCTCCCGGCTTCCCCTGGGCATCGCGGGCGCCAACGGAACTGGGCCTTCATCATTGAGCCATTATCTGCATCGCCGTGACACGGGAAGCTCATTAGATTAGATGGTTCTTTGATCGCGAAGGGCCTAGCCACGATGTGGTGGGGGGAGGGGGTGAGCGTCGGGCGCCCTACTCGGAAGATATTTATGTCGGCCAGATCCTCGAAGCTCGAGGTCGAAGCCATGTTGTGTATAGTTGAAGGGCTGGCTGAAGCTGACACCAAAGGCTCTGGGTTCCACCATACCACCCGGCTGGTATGAGCTGAGTGTCCCAACTGAATCAGATTCAACTCTTATTCAAGCGTGACCCCGGACTCCTCAAAACAGAGATATATCAACAATCTCACGGAAACACGAGAAATACACCCAACCCATACGGAACCTCCATTCATTTTCACCGAACAAACGCTCTCCTACACCAACCAAACCTCCGCACTTCTCAAGATGTCGGTCCTCACTGCCAGTATGACCACTGCGGTCGCTCCATCCACTCCCATCGCGCCACCTAAGCCGGTGCAGGTCAACTTCGCCAACCTGGCCCGCCTCGTCTTCCCTGCTCTCTCATCCTCTCTTTACTTCGCCCAGGTTCTACAGGAAGTCATTAGCACCACGACCCTCTTCCTGCTCTTCCGCTCCTACATCGTCTCAGGCATCCTCCTGCGCCAGTTCGGTTCTCTGAGCTGGCTTCTGCTCGTCCAGAGCCTCTACGCCTCGGTCCTCGTGGGCAAGCAAGCGGGCTCGGCGGCTCTGTGGAGCTTCGGTCGGAGCTGGAAGGCGCTCGAACCGCTCAGAAAGAAGCTTGCCTTTGAGTTCTTCACGACTATCCTCGGCAGCGGGAATCAACTGATCCTGGTTCTGTTCTGGCCCGGTTGGATCTTCGTATGGGGTGGTATGGGATTGTGGTTCGTTCTGGCTTGAACTATAGTCAACCGCCGAGAGGATACGACACGGTTGGCGGAGTCCATTTGATAGACGCATAATCGGCATTCATTGGTGCATTTCAATGCTGCCTAAACGGCATTAGCACGGACGCATACACGAAAATACCGGCATAAAAAACGGCATAACTTCTTAGAAATTGTTCTGCTTGAGGCGGAACTAATATCCATTTGTTTTCTTTTCCTTTTGATACCCCGGATTGAAACCACCCGGCCACTTAGAGATATGGGATTTCTTCTACCTTTCGTTGTTCTGGTAATAATTAGGTGGATCACCGTTTTTCGCTACGGATCTTTCTGATATATATGGCTGGTCTACTTCATAATCGAGCCTCATTTTCCCATTCTTTTTGGTACGCTATCGCTACGTCGCATTGGGTCATAGGAATTTGTCATGGGGGAGTTAAGGGTGGTAATGATTTATAGACTTGAAATGTTACCAGAAGAGATGATTATTCTCTCTTTTTAAGCATCAGCATATTTTACATAGATTGATTGCATCCAATCCACCCAAGATGGGGAAGGAAATTAAACCAACCATTTTTCACACTCCTGTTTGTTCCATCTTTGATCATAAATCATCACAATGCACAACTAATTAAGTGACATCTCCGGTATTATTAAACTTTAGAATTAATGCCTGCACGGCAGCTGCTCCTTCCCGACCCAAAAAGAAGAAAATACCAGAAACTGTGACCTAAAAGCAAAGATGACCTCGCAGTTCTTCCTGATTCTAGTGATTTTCATCCAGAACACTTGAATTATCTACCATGCTTGAAGCACTCTGTCTAGTGCAGAAGAGTATGCCTAGAGAAGAGATATGCTACAGGGGGAGGACATGATTTTTTTTTGTAAAGAGACAAAAAGCATGGTATCACATATAAACAAACAAGACAAAACCCTTCTTGGGACTTACAAGCGCGCTTTATTCCGCAGAGCTTGTTTCTTTGCCTCCTCCTTCACCAACTCCTTATCCTCCTCTGACAGCTTATTACTGCTGGACATCGAGGCAAACAGGCCTTTTCCAATGATATCTGTCAGGCGCAGGACTCTGGTCGAGACGGTGGCGCCATCTCTTCGGTTCTTGCCTTCTCTCCTGGAGAGCGCTAGCTTCTCCGTAAAGTCCCAGAGCCGGCCTTCTGCTACGATGCTTTCCGTCTCTGCGTCACGANCGCGGGACCCAGTCAGGTGCCAGGCGAAGCTTGGGCCCGACTTTCGGGTCACGACTCTTACCAACGAGGAGAATGCCCTCTTGCTGGAAACGGCCGTATGAGTTTTTGAGAGTCTCTTTGTTGACTGCTTCGAAGTACGAGAGATCTCCCTGGTGGTATAAGGTCTTACCGAGCTATACAGAAAAGAAATTAGTAAACGGAGTATTTAAAAGGGGCAAGATATCTAACCAATTGAGCACTGTCTTGAGCCTTCTTCACATCGATCCATATATCTCCTTGGTAGCCCTGGGGAGGAGTGAGCCCCATCAGTGAGACGGCTCCAAGCCAGAAAGCTTCGATGAACGGCCATATCAAGAAGCAATAGAAGTCATAGTTCTCCCTACCAGCTGCGCGTTCTTTCTCGGAGAGGCCAACCGAAGTAATTTCTCCCTTCTCGTTTCGGAGCAAATCAATCACATTATCTGCCTCGAGACCACGAAGAGTATGATCCAAGTTTGTGGTCAATCCTTCTGTGGGATAGATGAATTCTTCACTGAATAGCCGCGATAGAAACTGGACTTGATCCCGTAACTCTGCGTGTGTGATTCTCTGGTGGTCAGGGCCTCCACCTCGTTTAACCTTGATATACATCGCAGCACTGACCAGTGCTTCCGTTATGAAGAGATGTATCGTCATATTGCGGTAAAATGACAGTTGAAATCTATCGACAGCATAATACGTCGGCTCGGGCAATCCGTCCACCTCTCCAACAAGATCCTTGCCAAGGACATCAAGACCTCGCTGGATGACCTCTGCAGTGGTAGTGTTACCGAAATGTGCCACGCGCCCACCTTTTGCTCTGACCCGTTCACTAAGCCATTCAACTCTCCGAATAAGTTCTGATTTGCCAACTCCACGCCCTCGAAGAGTAAGAAGAACCGTACCGATCAATGCGGTTGGCATCACAACAGAAACGGCATTGATATCTGACAGTACTTTATAACCCAATGTTCGCAACATTCTCTGTTTTGCTGCTGGCTCATTGGCTGCTTTCAGATCAAGTTCCTGCGGTATCCCGGTGTGTCGGGTTTGCTGAGCCTGGATGAATTCACGAAGGCTCCATGTTTCGTGAAAGCGGACATCGACTCGGCCAAGCTTCAACGAGAGAACAGAGGAAGCGGAGAGAAAGTCAGCCAGGTTCTCCTTCTTTTTAGGGACGCCTAATAACTCGGTAACGTATCCTTCCGTCTCAATAACCTTGTCATACTGTGTACTAACAGGGCAAATAATGCAATCCTGAACACGACCGGAAAGAATACTGTCCGCAATATAATTGAGAATGCCGAACTTAGGTGGTAGCAGCTTGCCTGTCCTCGATCGGCCCCCTTCTATAAAACACTCGAAATTATACCCGCCCTGGAGTAAAGTATCGATATAGGACTGAACCAGCGTAGAATACAGAACATCATTGCCAAAGCTCCTACGAATCCACATCGCACCTATATATGCTTATTAACAATCGCACATTAGATTGACAAATGAGTAGCTTGCGTACCTGCATGCTGTAGGAAAGGCCCAACAACAGGGAAATTCAAGTTATCGCCGGCAACCACGGTGGGTAACGCCAATCCCAATCTATAGCATATCAATTGTAGAGATACATAGTCGACATGAGAACGGTGACAGGGCAAGAAAACGATGCTCTGCTTCTTCTGCTCAGCTTCTTTTGCAACCGTACGCAGCCGCAATACCTCCTCCGTGGACACATGAATACCTAATCAGCGTCAGTCACTTTCAGAACGGATCTCAGATATAACGACAGAAGCTGCTTACCCTGATGATAAGCTCTTGTCAAAAGCTGAGAACACAGGTAATATGCGCCTCTGATAAAGGTTCTACTCTCCATCTTGCAGATCATATTATCAGTCCATTTTTCAGCCAGGTCCTGCAGACTTTGCTCTATGGAGCCCTTTCGCTGAGCTCGCTTCGCTGCATACAAAGGATCGTTCTTATTCAAAAGGCCGTCTTCCTCTTCCTTTTGTACTCTTTTCTCTGCCAACTCACTGATGCGGTTTCGCAGGATTGGGGNTGGATAAAACCGCTGCGATCATGTTTTCTGAGAAGCCTTGGTAGAATACTGGCTGGCCGATGATCTTGTCATACGCTCGCCAGCCCGTTCCGGCCATATGAAGTGACACTTCTCGCAAGAATTCAAGGGGATTGGTACGAAATCTTGTCGCATTCTCCAGAAGGATGCGTTCCTTTCCATCCTCTTCAGGCCGTTCGGGCGGCTCGATATAGCCACTAGGATGAAGAATGACTTGGTTCCCCAGAATCTCCAAGTCCGGTGCCGAAGCACGTTGGCTGGGCGGTGCTCGTGAATCCGTCATTCTGCCAGATGTCGAAGCTTACGTTGTCATGGAATTGGCATGTTCTTGCTCTTGCAATGAGGGCGGAGGCGAAGATCAGAAAGCATGTTTTGATGCTGGGGTTAGTTTCACAAGCTTAAGCACTCCCGGCCGGAATCGTGGGGTTGCATGCCGAGGAAGTAGGTAATGTCCGTGCACGGACCAAACCTAAAAAATTACAGCATCAAACTCAAGCAATAATTTCTAGACATCGCTCTCATGGTTCGACGTCTCGAAGCCATGAACTGACAATGGCGACAAAGGACAGCAACGTTGCTCTGTCGCTTCT
Organism: Scytalidium sp. 3C; assembly: GCA_000743665.3. Taxonomy (NCBI): domain Eukaryota; kingdom Fungi; phylum Ascomycota; class Leotiomycetes; genus Scytalidium; species Scytalidium sp. 3C. The sequence goes on from JMRO03000002.1 coordinate 156,777, forward strand.
ATCTCGGGCTCATTCCCCAGACTCTACCACTCGCATATATGATGAGAAGATAAAACAACGTCCATTGCTGCTCAAGCCTACTGAAGGAAACAATGCCCAGCAGTACCGCCGTCTCGAGCGACAACGAAAATTACAAGAGCGCAAGAAAAAGCTGAAACCGAAGCCCTTATCCGCGCGAGAGAAACGAGCCCTCTGCATCTACGATATTCCGAAGGAGGCACAAAAATACAGTATTTACGAGCCCCTAAACAGAATGTGGATTGGTTATATCCTGGAGGTCCTTGGTAGCAACTTTCTGCCTATTACTGGTGCGACGGCCGCAAAGCTTGTCAGCGCAGATTACCATGGTGCAATGCTAGAAGTTGTGAGAAGCAGGTGCGTAGGGCGGGTTGGCGTGATTGGAATTGTGGTCAAGGATTCGAAGTTCGTGTTCGAGCTTATCACCAAGAATGACGAGTTGAAGATTATCCCGAAGGAGCACACAATCTTCAAGTTCACAGTTCCATCCCGCATAAAGGAAGATAATGTTATAAATGGCCATACGGATGGTCAAGAGAAATCTATCCAGCAGTTGGTTTTTGAATTGCATGGCGATCAATTCATACATCGAGCTGCCGACAGGGCGAACAGGAAGTTCAAATCTCATTTCTTGTCCGACGTTTGAAGTTACCGTCTATGATCCCCAACTGGCTTTAGCAAGGCTACATATTGCTCGAAAGGGTATAAAAGCTTCTTCCGGCGCAGCTTTGTGCAGAGAAGGGTAGGCATTCCCAAAATCATGCGTGGATAATTCCTCGTACCGACCTAACTACGGTCGCCACGGAGCTGTCGATTCTACCCTGGCGTGCCACTACTGAGTCCAAACTCAAAGGCTAAACCAGCAGGAAAATGGTTCAAGTCTCTTAAAGAGACTCTTCCAGAAGACCAAGGTCATTCTGGTTCACGAGAAAATGGAGCCACAGGGGCAGCGAGGCTCAGGCAATCGTCATCCCGTTAGTATTTGCTAGAATAAGCCACGAGCAAACCACTAAACGTCAGAGTGCATGGCACCGTCTTTAGCTCTATTGGCATGCATATAGAGCCTATCGGCCGTGGCATCGCATGCAATATACATTCACTAATGGATCGCAGAAAGTTGATAACAACAGCGGCTCCGGGAATATGAGATGGATACAAGTGATAGTTGACAGATCATCTCTGTCTTGTATAGAGAGTCCTGAAGAATAGCATTATATCCTTCAATTTGCACGTCCCTTTCCTAATAATATTGTGATCCATGTGGCGTACGATCCATCCCAGATGAAGCATTGTATGTCATAAGATAACTAGTCATTGAATTATTAGATAATATCTCTCTAAACTCCATGCTATGTGAGATTGCCACCCGATGCGCTCTATAGAATCATAGAATCATACGTTACTAGAATTAGTACATCTACTTTTTCCCAGGTGCAAACGCCGCAATTAGACACCGTAAATATCCTCCCTCTTCCTAGCCGTATTTTTACTCGAACCCATACCAATCCATCATAATCATCATAAATAAAAGCATTCAAACAACGCCTAGAAGTTAAACCAAAAGCCGGACGTAGACCCCAATCCCGTTGACCTTGTAGCCCAAGACCATGTCTGAGGTCCACTCATTCCTTTATGTATATGCATAAAATTCCCTGTACATACTTCCACTAAATTTCGAAGACATAAATAGCACTAATTCCGCCATAGACACATCACAGATAAGTATGGGTAAAGTGATTGTGATGGTTAGGCGGCTGATAATATTGCTGATAAGGATGATTCGGCAGTGAAAAATCCGCCGTCTTAAGTAGCGGATTGGGTATCCCGCTTGGTACTCTTGGAGGTGTAAGTGCCGCGGGTGGCAAGTTATTGACGTTTCCCTGGCCGTTGCCGGAGAAAAACTGTGAGAGAGAGTTCTGTGCAAGTAATTGCTGCTGCGTTGCTTCGTCATTTGGCCAACCCCATTTCTTCTTGAGTTCTTTTGGAATGAAGCCGACCCTCCAGCCGGTCTCTTTCTCGATCTTTTCAAAGATAGAAAGCACTTCCTCTTGTTCACGGCGGACAACCAGACATTCAGCAGCGATAGCCAGAGAGCGAATAGCTACGCTGGCTACTCCGCGATCCTTTACGTGTGCTGTTATGCCACAGATCTGGTGAGCGTGGTGGATGAGCATCATGTTCATTTCCTCTGTTTCTTTAGGCAACACTGGATGTACTTGAGGAAGAAGACACATCGCTGTGTGATAGAATAATCGGCCAACGATTGTAGCTCGCTTTATAAACCTGCTGTAAGTTAGAGATCGGTTCGCAATCAAGATTACCCTTACTCACCAAACCTCGGGAAATACAGATTTCGAGTTTGCCTGCGTGGGATATAGATATCCTAACGGATGCATGCTTCTTGGCACATTTTGATTCCAACTGTCACATAGAGCCTTCAGGGAGTTCCACTCAGCCAAGCGGGTCTGCTGTCGAAGCTGTTCTTCATGTGCTGACGGTTCCTTAAACCGCGGGGTAGACGCCCTAAAATTGGCTATTCTTCCCACAATATAGAGCATTCGATGAACCCACAGCTCTTCTCGACCCAACTCTGTTTCACGCTGGAAATCCATATCAACCCCCCAAGTGTCGGGATCCCAAGCCACTTGCCAATTAAAGTGCAAGCAGCTGAGCAACTCCATGCCCACATTCAGCCAGAAGCACGCCGCTCCTATTCCCGTACTCCGTGCGTTCCAACCACACTCCTTAATCAAAGCTCGAGCGCCTGCAATATGATTCATTCGTTGCATTGGTCGCTCTGACATAATCTCATAGACGTTCAATATTACTGCAGTCGTGGCACAAATCACAGTGTCTCTATCGGGGTTTTGTAATGAGCGTAGTAGTTGCGTAGTTGCTGTATCATAGTAGTACAAAGCCTTGTCCTCATGGAATAACGGGTTGACAGAGGCCAAATGCCGAGCACCACATGCTAAGCTAGCATTCAGGAGCATTGGTTCTCCAAGTGCATGAAAGGGCAACAATCTGGAAAAGTGCTTCATCGAGTCCATGCTGTCCATCCACAAAGCTACTTCTTCCACAAAAACTTGCATAAACAGCACTTCTTCAGCAGAATTCAAGCACTCGCGTGGCTCATTTGGCGGTGTTAGTGTTTGCTCGCCGTTGCTTGTGAACGAGCTTGGTCCGTGTATATAAGAGCCATCACTCCCTGTATGTGAGTGATGTCTACTGGAATGTCTTGAATGAGAGGTGTCATGCTGCTTGCTTCCCAGTGCTCCATCTGAATATGGTCCTGTCGACTGTATTGGAGGAAGGGCATTGCTCTCGGATAACATGGGTTCAACGAAGGTTGTTGGAGGTGCAAATTCAATAGCTGGTTCCCTCGGAGGAGTCATTGTCTGGTCAATTTGAGGATATCTGCCTAGTCCGCCTTTATATTCCGAAGCAATTTCGCGAGACTCGTCTTGGAATTGGACTACAAGCTGTCAGTGTGGATTTATCACACATGTCTTAAGGAGACTCACCAGACCAACCGGCTGCGGGTGGTATTATCGGTGGCGACTGCACCTGAGTGTCTATGAAGTTCAAACGAACGCCTCGTTTGCAAGGCCTATTTGACTTCTTGCAGTTTAAGCATATAGGCAGACCTTCATCGCACTTCAAATGACGCTCTCTACACGTCAAGCACCCAGTCCGGACTCGTTTGGGCTTGGCCGCAGGAGTGGACGGACCGGAGCTGTCAGCGCCCGGAGCGCCTTTACCCTCACTGTCAGTCATTCAATCTATGTCCTTGCTGCCCTGTATGTGTTGGGAATTCGGTATCGCTTCCTTTTCCACAGGTGCGGTGACCTCCACAAAAACTCTCCTGGGAGAAACTCTTCTACGTGTATCCTAGCTAGTTAGAGTGGGTTTCCCTGACACAGACAATAGTGTATGTATTGCGGGCTCAGCTAGTCCAAGTCCAGCGGTGAAGTGTTCCCCTGTCCAAGTTGCTGGCGCAGTTATTTGCTAGCTTTCAGCCCCAGGTTCGGTATCACGTTCGCCTTCTTCCTAGCCCAACATTTGCTTCCAAGACGGCGGCGCTGAATGGTGTATGGAAACTGCGGATATAGCTGAAAATATCGAAGATTTAATCAGATCGGCGACTGAGGTACTCATCGGAGGTCCACCAACCCGGAAGTCTGGGCCTTGTTTTGCTGTCTTTTTGCAGCTGAGGGTGATTGATTGTTCGAACTCGCGCTAATATGTGCGTTGCGGAAGGTAGTCCGGGAGGCCGCCTCAACCGCGGCGCAGTGAAAGAGTTGTTTCTTGCTTGAGCAAACTTCGAATCATAGATATGCGGTTGTTGCCCACTGTCGACGTGATGTTGTAGGTGGATTGAATTTCGAGGATGGGTTCGGCTTGAATTGCCTTTGCTGATGATGGCGGGACCTTAGCGACCGCAGCAGGCTGGATTGGCGATCTTGGTCTGCAGTCAGCAGCCAGGGTCACCCAACTTGCCAACCGCCTGAAAGCCTGAGAAACCTGAGACACGTTGGACGAGCCTCCAACGGCCCAGCGGCGATCGAGCTTAATTAATTCCGGGGTGTGTATTATCGATGCTTCATCTCAAGCACTGGTGCGATCAAAATGACTGCTGCACCGCTATGCCGTACCAACAACGATACTGATCACAACGCGTAGACCACCTTTACTAGGAAAAATGACGATGCGGTGGCTTGGAGCCACGACCTCGTACGCTCTTGAGGCTGGCTGTCAAACAAGGCCTCATCAGCTGTCGTCAGCAGATGCGATCTTAGGTGAGCTCTACAACAACCCTGGTGCGCTGTAAAATAGACACGCATTTTTAGTCGAAATATTACAACGACATTACCTCTAGATACAGTTCAAGAAATGATTCTTTAACCTTATGGCATTTCAGTGTGGATGCCGTATGAGCGCTACGGATCATCTGGAGTTCTGGATGTGCATGGTTGAGAGCTGCGCGCCTGAGACGCATTGCCCAATCCAGGCATATGAGTCTCGAATTTGAGGCATGTCTACGCGCGGCCACAGCGGGACGCTTGACCTCTTCCGGAGGGGGCGTATGTAGGAGCAGCGTATAGTAGGCCGGAACAACCGCTATTCTTATTTTTAGGATCAGCCTCCCTGTGTTGAGCGTAGGGAATCCTCAGTAAGGTGTATACAGACATAAGATTTAAAATGTTGTTGTGGATGATATCATGAGATCCTTTGCAAAAGATACGGGATTAGCCATCCCAAGCTCTGAGAGAGAACTGAACATCGGAGGTCAGCCGGGGGTATGTCGTTCCAGGCCTTTGCGCTGTAGTTCATGAGCAGAGGACGTGCACCGGGAACTCTGTGGCCCGGGTTGAAGCATGCATAACATTCAAACCCCTGAAATCAATGTGTCCGACACCAATGCAGGGAGCAATAAAACTGAGCACATCTCGATGACGTCGCGCACACTCATGAAGCAGGCTGGTAATCGTGATCAGGTACGATCTCGTCGTCTCATTTTTCTACGGGTTGAGACAGCCTGTCACGTGCCTCCATCAAACAAAATTGGTGATGAGGTTGCCCAATGAATTTGATTCGTTAAGACCGTATTGTCTGCACATGTAATAACGCTAAATTATTGAATGACATTGTCCTATAAATTCCTGCGCGACTGCTATACGAGCGTTGCGGGATGTATATAGACGTGAGATATCTTCATTGCTTATGGAAAAGATATTAGGGCCAAGGCAACACACTGAGTAGACCGGTAATGCAGTCCCTGATGAAACAGATAGCTAGACATGTCTCTACCTCCCGCCGAACCGATATATATTCTCCGAGGACATGCTGCCCAGGTGCACGCAATAGCCTTTATTAGATCTAATTCACGTCTCGTGAGCGGCGACTCGGAAGGGTGGATCGTCAGTTGGAGTTTAGAAATCAAAAGGCCGGTTGCAGTCTGGAGAGCCCATGAAGGAGCTATTCTAGGTGTGGATGGCTGGGGTAGTGACAAACTTATAACGTGAGTGTGTTCAACTTCATCTTCGTTGAGGACTCGAGCGATTAGATTCATTTCTTTGTTGTGCCAGGCCCAAATTGGTCTACACTTCCCACAACGTATAGTTTGGCAGGTTGATCCTGCTGCCTTCCCACGTTGCCTGCATCTCTTTATCACGATCTTCTTGTATTGACATTTATCTGACACACTTTACAGACATGGTAAAGACAATAAGCTCATAGTATGGAAATACTCAGAAGAGGATGAAGTTTCCTTGAGCAAGATTCTCCCTGCCGACCATGCGGCCGAACCCAGAAAACAACCATGGTTACTCCACATCCTCGAAGTCAATACGATGAACTTCTGTTCCTTTGCCCACCTCAAACCACTACAGCCGCATTCTGAAAGCGCCTCTGATGAAGAACTGTTTATAGCTGTGCCGAACACTATGGGCTCTGAGACCGTAAGCTTACCGCACATCTGGATTGCTGCAATAACATGACCTGATCTGCTGTAGGTCGATCTCTTTCATCTTCCATCATGTCGACGAGTCCATACTGTACCAGCCCCAAAGTCAATAAAAGGCGGTATGGTAATGACTGTTGCACTTACACATCATCTTACGAACCACAGCCTGACAGTCATAACGGGATATGAGAATGGGCAGACAGCGGTCACGATCCTAACGCAATCGAAAAGTTGGGAAACAACATATATTTCTCAATCGCATAGCCAACCCGTCCTGTCGCTCTCTGTATCACCAGGAAATGACTATTACCTCACGTCCGCAGCGGATGCTATCATTGCAAAACACCCTATTCCTCCACCTGCACTAATAAGTGGCTCAGCTGAAACTACGGCTATTAAGACAATCCAAACGAAGCACTCTGGACAACAAGGCCTTAGGATTCGGAATGATGGTAAGATTTTTGCCACTGCGGGATGGGACGCCAGAGTACGGGTGTACTCTTGTAAGGGGATGAAAGAGCTTGCGGTTTTGAAGTGGCACAAAGAAGGATGCTATGCCGTAGCATTTGCTAAGGTTGATGATGAGCCGGAAACCGAAGTGGGCAGTAAAAATAATACCGAGGACAGAGCCTTGGCTACCAGGTCTAGCGGGCTGATAAGCGGCCTCACGGTTAAGGATAACAGAATAAGAATGGCCCAGAAAGCGCATTGGTTGGCTGCTGGGAGTAAGGATGGAAGGATCAGTCTCTGGATTATCTACTGAGGTGATGTCGAAATAGATTTCTTTGTGATTGTCTGGCAATGATTTATAGACGGTCTGAAACGCTGCCACCGGCTCAGTACTAAACCAGAAATAGTACCATGTACAATTTTCGTACCAAAAACATCAAGAGAGTTGTCTCACGTTATCCTTAGAAATTTGTTAAGAGCATGGTTAATTAGGTACGCTATGGTAACGGGAGTCTCTGACTTTTAACGGAGATTCCGTTCATAGTTATTTTGAATGGATTCACTATAGCAAGTGACCATATTTCAGAATTAAAATGTTTCTTACATGCAACAGATGTCTCCCACCCTTTCAAATGTATATAGGTTTCACAATATTTTAATACGATCTAATACACTCGTCATCTTCTTACTCCTCCTTCAACACGGCGAGTAATTGGTGTCTCCAGCCCCATCGAGCGTCTCATTTTCTCTCAGATATTAGCGTGCCTCCCTTCGTCAGCACCGCCGCGCCGGTCCCATTTTCCCCAGACGAAAAACAGAAACAGCTGCTATATAACCCCGAATAACTAATCCTCTCTTAACGAACAGCAACAGGCGCCGTTGTGGCAGAACGGTCAGGTCAAATTGCTGTTCAAAGAGGTGGAGCAGAAAAAAAGATGGGTAAAATTTCGAGCACGCTGCATTCGCTGTAGGGCACGAAAATAAAAATAAAAGTCTAGTGGTGAAGCAAGTGTCGAACCATTAGCAGAGATGTAGAGCACACTGCATTCGCTGTAGGGCTCGAACTCTTTTGCCATTCTATTCATCTCCTAGTTAATTTTTGTGGATCTGATATTGATACAAGGTAATCAAAATGAAAAAGGACAAAAAGAGTGTATAGTAATGAGAGATTATTCTTTGATCCTTCTTTGATCCCTCTGCCCATTATCATATACACGACAGCCATTCAGGCAACGCAAAGAGAATCAGTTTCAAAGTTCTGACATGGAAAGGACAGTTCAATAGCAATTACAAGACGTAAAATTCCCTTGTTAAATAGAATAGTGCCAGATATATTCGAATGAAAGCTCTTGTTATTTTTTTGGTATTAAGCAAGCTAAAGCCAAGCAGTTCAAGACCAAGAGAAAAGAAAATAATTAACCTTTCAGATGAGCAAGAAACGACCTGTACCGAGTTCCATCGTGCTCCACCCTAACACCCTCCGTCTCACCTCTAGTTCCAAGCAACTTCACACTTCCACCTTTCTCCTGGCTCCACTGAGCAAGGAAAGACTCCAACCGCTTGGTTGTTTCGTAATCATCCTTTACAAGGATGCAAACTGCATCATAGCCTCCTGCGCCAGGCACAACTCCACCAACAACTCCATCAACCTTGGTGAGTGCGTCCAGGAGAGCAGTTTGCTCAGGCGGCTCGATAGGGACAGAAGATCGGGATCCCATGTCACGGATCTTCTCCCGGATTGAAGCAAAAGCTGAAGAGATGTTTTCTAGCGAGGGCGAAGAATCAGAGAGAGCAGCAGCAAGCGCCTCATTAGACGATTGCAGCTCGTCCCAAAGCTTTTTAGATCCGGCTGGGTCGTCTTTCCTCCACAAGAGAACCTGCTTGACCATACCTACCGTCTGGCTCCCACAGTCGACGTCGCACATGCGGAGAGCATATCCAGCAGGAAGCGAAACATTGGCCTTGGATGTCTCTACATCCCAGCTTTCTTCGATGATGACCTTGACGCGACTCGCAAACCCCCGTTCGCCGGCTGCGCCTACGCTCTCTAAGATCTTCGGACTGAAACGACGGTAGATGCAGCTTCCGTAGACTGCAGCTGCGACGTCAAAACCGCTGCCGACTTTGCCTTGGGCTGCACAATGGGAGGCCTGAGAGAGGTTGTGGAGCATAGAGAGGCCATGTTGGGAGGAAGGGTCGAAATGGGAGGTTGGGAGGTAGTGCTTTAGTATGGCGCCTGTAAACGCGGTTACGAGGGCAGCTGAAGAACCCAGACCAGTCTTGTGGACTTCGGTGATGGGGATGCCATACGAGGTGAAATGGGTCTGCTCGGAGTCTGCTGAGACGGCAGGCTGATTATTATTATTATTGGGCTGGGAGTAGTAGTCATTGTCGGCAAGAATTGTTACGGAGCTTGGTTTTATATGATGAGATGGCAGGATGGAGGCAATGTAGGTTAGCGCATAGGTGAGAGCTGTCTCTATAAAGAGGTTGCGAGAGGACGTAGAAGTGGAGCTGTGAGTAACATAAGCATACGCTATGAGAACGACTGGAAAAAGTACTAAAGCTATTATATCGAGACAAAATTGNAAAAAAAAAAAATACAGGATTCGAAGGAGAGCAAAATCTTCAAGAAATATATAACAAAAATATATTACACGGAGATACCAAGTCGATGGAGAGACAGAAGGGAAGAAAAGTACAGTTGAGTATCTGTGACACGAAATCACGTGAACGTGGCATGATATGCCCCTCTATCACCCCGCGCCCTCAAGTATACAGTCCGCAGGCATCCCCCAAGATGCTCTTGGCTCGTTGAGGAAACGTACCTTTCTATCTGGGTGACTTCCATGCCGCCGTCGTCCTCGGCCAGGTAGTAGCCGTAGTTCCAGACGGCATCCTTAAACTGGGGACTGCGCACGACGATCTCGCTGAGCTCGACGCCAGCGGTGGTCTCAATGTCCTGCACCAAGACGTGGATGCGCGCACTTAGGCCAAACACCAGCCCCGTGTAGGCGCGATCTAGCACGAGGTAGCCGCCTGCGAGCAGGACCTTGCCCGGCGCCGATACAGCGGTGGTTGGCGGCATCCTAGGGGGTTGGAAAGTTCTTGCTGCTGCGTGCTGGTGCTCGGTGCCCGGTGAGAGATCGGTGGTGTGTAAATTTCAGACTGTAGTGTGGTGCAGTCAGTTGTGCGCTGCCCTTAACCCAGTTGGGCACGCGTCCGCGGTGGATTCCACGCGTTGCCGCACCCACGACGTCAGTGCTCGCATTAAGATTAGGGGCTGGATGTCACTGAGCGTGTGGAGCCGAGGAGGGCCCACGCCGTACAGGGGCCCTAAAAAGGAGGCCGAAAGGGGCCCAGAGAGGGTGACGATTCCAGGGAACTGGCCGCGCCCGAAACAGCACATCCACCAAGTATGACTCCTCCGGATCGGAGGCCAACGGGCCCGAGCAGGCCGACAGCCCCCTGGGCCGGCACCCACGGATATCGTCAAATTTGCGGACTGTGCCACTGTGCCACTGTGCCACTGTGTCTATCGATTACGGTAGAGCCACGGCACTTACGACGTATCCACTGGGTACCCACGCACCTGGATCGTGGCTGGCACGGGGCTCGCGGAACTCCAGCTGATGCTCTTCAGCGCGGCGATACTGTCTCGGTGTTTTGCTTCCTCCAGTGTCAAGAGAAGCAATTATGAGGGAGGCAAGAGAAGCATGCGAAAGATAAAAATAGTGCTGCTCAGAACACGTCTCTGCATGCTGAATGTCCACAGTGCATGTAGAGGGCCGCGTGTGGAAAACAAGATCTGTCCATATTGTGTTTTATGCATTGCAATCCCTCGCGGGCAGGTTGTGGGGACATGGGCTACGCTGGAAGCACCCGCTGTCTTTTCGCGATTGCCTGGAGATGATGGAGAGGTGCTTGTAGATCTTGGTGGCCGCGGTTCGTGTGGCAGATCACTCTACCGTACTGCAATTACTGCATATCTGGCTTTACATGCAGGACATGCTCCGGATATAGAAATCCAAAGCATCGAATTATTGTCAGATCGGACGGTTGTTTGCGCCGAGTTCCTTGGGGCAATGCGGACCCCGAGTGCAGACCCCGATAAGGGAGAGCGATTAGGTAACCCTAACCGTTCCACAGTAACTGTCCAGATGTGCACTACGGGATGGAACGGCGTGGTTAAGGAGAATAATAGATGCTAAATCATGCTCAGATGCATAGCTGGTTAATAATTATGCTTTCTTCTGGGCGCATGAAGAAGTAATTACCCAGGGGAGCTGAAATGACTTGTAGCTGTAGCTATGGTACCACCACGTAGGTACCTGTTTCTAGACGGAGCAGATCTAGCTGCTGACAGCTTGTGGCTCGCGTGCTCATTGGCACTGCAAATGCGAAAACGACGAGGGCTGCTTGCTTTTTGGGTCTCTCGTGTGGAGCGGCGGCCGTTGACTGGCTGGCTGGAGGGCTCGGGGCTGCGGGCCAGCCTTGGGTGGATTATTAAGGGCAACGAGGCTGGACCTCGGATTCCGCTTCGAGAAAGATTTTTTAGGGCCGGCCTTGTCATGGCCCCGTCACGGGTCAGTCAGGTGCAGTCCCGCGGAGCCGTGCCCATTGGCCAGTGTCGGCCCCCCGTCCCCCGTTGTCTTGGACGGCGGTGCTGTGGACGATGGCTCTAGGCCGCACGGGGAATAGTCTCCAGGGCATCCATGAAAATCACTCAGCAGCCATGCGAGTCTTCCCGATCAACCCCTGCTGGTGCCCAGGGCCTTCTTCTCCGGACCATTCTCTGCGCTTCTGGCTGCGACGATGTGTAGACGGGATTTTTTCTTCTGTTTGCTTGGGCCTCGAAAAGCGTATCCGCGCTCTGCTGCTCCCTTCCACGTCCCCCCTAATCATACCAGAACCCGTCGAGCGTAGCTGCTGGGCAAGCTCCTGCCCCCTTTCGTTTGTCCCGTCCTTTATTCGTTGGCTGTGCGCGCCTGACCTCTGCTCTGTCTTCGCGATCCATCCTCATTCGGCCGAGACTGTGGAGATAAGCCTTGTGCCCGCACGCCCGTCCTGATAGCTCGTCGTCATTCCCGCCCTGCCTAAGTCAGCTCTGCAGATCGCCCCGAACCACACCAGCCCGTCTGCCGAGTCACGACCTGCCGCAAAACGTCGCTCCCTCCTCCGCATTCAACCTTCTCACTCAATAATTCTAATAATTACGCGCCTGGTCTGCCTGCTCAGGCCCTTGATTCCTTCCTTCCTTCACACCCATTCAATCTTTGTTACGGGATTTGCTCCCTTCCATTCGACACTCTTAATATATTTCCTTTATATCGTCGCGCATCCATTATTTGCTTCGATCTTGCGGAGCAAGCCCTGGTTGACTGGCTTTGAGTCACCATTCTAACTTTCACCTCCCTTGACCAGACATTTCCAGTCAGCGCGTTCCTTTGGCGGCATTGCTGTCAAATGAACCTGCAATTATCATTACTCTGAGATTCCCAGTAAGTGTCATACCATTCGCTCCCTCAGTGTCTGTCCTGCAATACCTCCCCCTTTCCTACCTGGCGTGCGCCAGATGATAATGGGTTTGAGCTAACGTCTTTCTCGCAGTCTCCTCTCACCCCATTATTGAGAGGCCCCCCAGTTCCCTAAATGCCCATCTATTCGAACCTCTATTCGAATCTTGCGCGTCAAGGTATCACTAAATCTGTCACCCACGGCTACGCACAATCCGTCGTAGCTGCCACTCATCCGCAGGTCTACGCCCAGCAGAACCGTCCTGGTTTTGGCCAGCGACGCCCGAGTAAGCTCAGCAACTACACCGGTTACCTCTTTCAAAATGCTTTCCACACGAGCGCAAATGCCTCGAGCTCCACTGCTGTGCAGGATGGCCGGTTAGACCGGAGTGATGGTGCCCTTGAGGCATACTTCGAGGCATGGAGAAAGCAGCATGCTCCGGGTGAGTCGGACAAGGAGTGGACGCAGTTCCAGTTTGCGAAGCGACTAGAATGGAAGCCGACTTCGATCGACGTAGATGCAGAGGGAAAGAGCACTGTTGAGGCGCAGGCCTCGGAGGAACAAGCACTGTTGGACGAGGAGTTGACGTCGACACCACTGAAAAGATCCCGTAGATCCAGTGTTGTTGAAGATATCAAGAGTGTCCAACTGGATGCGGCAGAGGAAGCGGCTCTTGCCAAGATTGATGCCGCCATCGAAAAAGAGATTCGAGCCAGAGCGGAGAAGGAGATCTTCGAGACCGAGTTGAGTATAGTTGCTGCCTCACGGGCACCAACACCCTCAGTCGCCGCTCCGGACACGCCTCCTCTGTCAATTGACAGTGCTGAGGAGAGACCACTGCACACTCTAACTCCAGCTGAGCTGCAATCTCAAAGCTACGCAGAGCACCTCATCAAGCTCTCTGAAGCTGGTAGATATGCCGAGATTCCAGCAGTCTTTGAGGCCATGCTCGTCGCTGGCATCCGGCCAATTCCGCTTGCCTACAACGCTCTGTTGGAGGCTGCGATCAACCTGACAACCGAGAAGATTCAGGTTGTCCCGAAGGCACTCGATGTCTACGCGGACATGCTTCGTCGTAAGGTGTCTCCTAACACGGCCTCATATAATACTTTGATCAACCTTCTGGCCACTCGATCACACGAAGTCTCGAGTGAGAAGAAAGTCTTGGAGGAGAAACGCGTTCGCTATGGTGGTATGGAAGAGCCAGGCAAATTCATGTTTGCTTCAAGTGAACTGGAACTGGCCATCCTGTCTGAGGACGACAGATTAGACCTTGCTGTTCGATTATTCGACGCCTCAATCTCAAGCACGCACCACCGAAACCGATCATATCCACCAGAGACCTACCTCAACCTCATTACTGCATGCTCTGACGCAGGCCGGATTCCGGATATGATTCGACTCTACGAACACATGGAGAGCTGCCAGATTGTCCCTCTTGCTGCTACATTCCCATCCATGATTCGTGGATTTGCGGCATCCGGAGATCTGGTCAGCGCCGTCGAATGTTACAACGAATACAGACAAATGGCCGTGGCCCATGACAGTGGCCGGCTTACCTTGAAAGATAGGCAAGATGCCAAAGTCTATGCTGCTGTTATCGAGGCTTACATCAGCTCCGATAAAGTTGACGGTGCTTTGAAGTTCTACGGCAAGATCGGAGAAGAATACGGACCAAACGCTCTGAAATTCAATCAGGCTATCATCCACGAAGGCTTTGTTCAGGGTATGCTAGATAGGGGAAACTTCTTCGAAGCACTTAACTGGGCTGAGAATTTGGAAGGTGCGACAAGGGATATTGTGATGAGCAAAGTAGCAATTGGAGCTGCCGATAAGGGAGACAGACATACAGCTGTTGCGGCTTTTGACAACCTCTCAGCTGACTTCCACGAGGTTACTAATCCAGCGATGGCACTCCTTGCACTCCACATTCGCGAGGGTGATGTTGCCTCAGCTCAGCGTTACTGGCACATCATCTCCAACCCCGAAGTTACCGTATCCTCGGCTTTTATCGAGCCAGCAGCAATGTACGCTGTTGCTATGATTGGCACTGGCCAGGTTGCCCAAGGTCTTAAGGAGGCTGAGCAGATGTTTGCACGGATAAGGGCATCAGCTACAGAAACCGAAATGCACGTGGTGGATGAAATTGAGGAAGGTGTTGAGTTCATCCACCGCTTCATGAAGTCGCATGGCGTCGTGGATCCTAGGGAGCCACCCGCTCCCCAGATTTATGCTCAGCAATTCATGCCCGCTCCATATCAGCAGCCGGCTGCCCAGCCATCTTTTGAGGATACGTATGATCCCTATGCTCAGTCTACAGATTTCAAAGGCTCTTCGCTCATTGTAGAGGAGCTTGAGAGGGGCAATGGCAAGGGCAAGGGTTCGAGATTGAACGAAGCTCTCAACAGATTCAGAAACATCCGCCGCGTCGGACGCCATCCACGGTATATTACCTATGCTAAGTTGATCTCGGCCGCTGCTAGAGAGGAACGGATGGACCTGGTGCAGGATATCCTTGGAATGGCTAGATCTGATATCCCCTTACTTGCTGAATATCCGGTCGTCCGTTACGGATGGGTCTCCATTTTTGATGCCATGGTCGGCGCATGCCTCACACTGGGTAACCGCAACTTGGCTGCTCAGTATCACCAGGAGCTTCTTGCCATTGGTGCTGCCCCTTCTGCTAACACTTTTGGCTTGTATATTACCACACTCAAGTCTTCCACCAAGACCTTTGATGAAGCTACTGAGGCCGTCAAGATATTCCATCGTTCCAAGTCGGAGGGTGTCGCACCGTCCTCCTTCCTTTACAATGCTCTCATTGGCAAACTTGGAAAGGCGCGACGAATTGATGACTGCCTTTTCTACTTCGGTGAGATGCGTAATCTAGGCATCCGCCCAACTTCGGTCACATATGGTACTATTGTCAATGCGTTGTGCCGTGTGAGCGACGAGAAGTTCGCCGAGGAACTGTTTGAAGAGATGGAGGCAATGCCAAACTACAAGGCTCGACCTGCGCCATACAATAGCCTGATGCAATTCTTCCTCACCACGAAACGTGACAAGACGAAGGTTTTGGCATACTACGAACGTATGGTTGCGAAGGGCATTCAGCCAACTAGCCATACATACAAACTTCTCATCGACACGCATGCAACCCTTGAACCAGTGAACATGCCTGCCGCGGAAGCAGTTCTCGATGTGATCCGATCCACAGGACAAACACCCGAGGCAGTTCATTACGCAAGTCTCATCCATGCGAAGGGATGTGTGATGCAGGATATGGAAGGCGCACAATCTATTTTTGACTCCGTCTTGTCTGACCCGCGCATTCGACCGCAAGCCTGTCTCTACCAAGCCCTGTTTGAGGCTATGGTTGCCAACCATCTTTTCTCTTCTGCCGATGCTTCCATCTCTACCAAGGTTGAATCTCTCTTAGCTCAGATGAGATCCCACAATGTAGAGATGACCCCGTACATTGCAAACACTTTGATTCATGGCTGGGCTAGTGCCGGTGCCGAGGAAGGAATTTCTAAGGCAGAATCGATCTGGAAGAGCCTCGGAACAGAGAAGAGAGAGCCTAGTACATACGAGGCTATGGTTAGAGCTTACCTTGGTGCTGGTGACCGAAGCAAGGCAGGCGATGTCCTGAATGAGATGATGTCTCGTGGATATCCTTCCGCAGTGACAGGGAAAGTCGTTGAACTGGTTGGGGGCTGTGAAGCAGAGGTTGCTGTCTGAAGTTATGACAAGGCTCTCACCAAACCTTAAGTCGGATAATGGAGTGAACGAAGCAGGGTGGAGTGAATTGTGATGGATAGAAAAAGATTTCCTTTGTCTGAAGTGATACCCGTTCGCGTATATGCTGGGATGGGTATTGGATGCAGTGCGTAGATTTCTCTAGTGTTGTTCAGAGAGCGGAAGGGCGAATGGGAAGGCTTTTCTTGAAGAGTGTGTTTTGCTTTATTTCATAAAAAGTTAGCTCTGTTGCGTTTGTACCAACATTGAGCGTGGGCGGGGATTGAGCTGGCGTTTGGAGTCTAGAAAGGAATGATTCCCGATCTGGACCATCGTGCATTGGTGTTTTTGCGTTCGGATCCGCGGGTTTTTAACGGCCGAATCAAACGGATAGACAAATCTCAACTCACATATTTCTTTTGTTTTCGACTCGGGCATAGGCATAGAGGGTTGGTAGGGTGGCTGGGCGGATCTTTCAGACTCCTCTGTCGAGACTGAATCTGTGTCTAGAAGACACTGGCTGTGCATTCAACACACATATTACATTGGATATTAGGGTCATGGCTGGCTGGCTTTGCCTGGGTTGAAAATGAAGCTGTTGTAATACAAAATAATCAAGCTCAGAATCAATGAATTCTTCAAAACACTAACACCTTTTCTTTTTACATTTGCTTTAAGTCGTGCCGATGACTGTCTTGTCAAATACCGTATAACTGACTTTGGTGCCTTGATAACACTTCAAAGCGTATCGATACCTAATAAAAGTTTCCTATTTCCTATTTTCTGTTCCCCTTTTAAGTGTTTTAGCTAAGATACAATTATTTTACACGCCCACTTATTTAGCATTGAGAGGCTTCAGAATTATGTTGTCTATCAGACGGACTGCAGGCCCGCCTGATGCACCGAGGTCTTCACCGTCCTGAGGTGATTCGACAGGAAGCATTTTCACAGCTCCACTAAGAATAGCTCCTTTTGTATCATCAATCTCATCAATTTCCTGCATCGTCTCAGGATCAGCGAGGGAGATGTAGTCGACTTCGAACTTCACCCGCTCCTCGGGCTTCAGCTGCATTTGCTCCAGGTAGAGCAACTTGGCCAGCTCGGAAGCCGGTCCAAGTAGCTCTTCTCTCGCCCGACGACCACGCAGATAACCTGCTTCCGCTACTTTCAGCATCTTCAAGAGCACCGTAGAGACCTTCCTTCTTCTCGTGCCAAGATACACATTCCGTGAGCTCATCGCAAGACCGTCCGGCTCACGCTGGGTCTCTCCTATCCGTACTTGAATATCCATGCAGAAGTCCTTGACCATCTTCTGGATTACTCTTGTCTGTTGGACATCCTTCTGCCCAAAATAAACCCTCTCTGGTGTAACAATGTTAAATAATTTCATGCAGATCGTAGCTACGCCCCTAAAAAATGTAGGTCTACTGGCGCCCTCCAAGACTTCTCCAACGGGCGTAATTGTGACAAAGCTGCCCTTTGAATCAATTTCCTGCCCGGGAAATCCGCTTGGATACATAACATCTGTAGTCGGTGCAAAGATAGCCGCTACTCCGCCCATATTTGCCCCGTCTGACGCGAGTTCTCGATCCAGGTCTCTCAACATGGCGATGTCGGTCTCCCAGGTCTTCGGGTAGCTATTTAGATCCTCGTGGAGCCCAAATTGAGCCGGATTGACGTAGATGCTGACTACCACTGCTGAATTCTCAGCTGCTGCAGCGCGCACGAGGGAGAGGTGACCCGAATGCAAGGCACCCATTGTGGGCACGAGACCAACGGTTCGATAGTTCAGTAGCTGCTTTCGACGCCATTGTCGGAGCGACTCGACGTCGCGAAATATCTTGATCGAAGAGTTAGGGACTGTCGGTTCTGCAGATCTCCGTCTCGAGCTACCCAGGACAGAAAGAGGTGGGGATGTAGTGAATGTCCTTCGGAAGGTAAGGAAGCCCCTGCTCAAGCAGGTACGAGGTACGAAGGAGAGTGACGTCGGAGGAGCCATTGTTCAGATTCAAAGTCCAATTTACTAGCAATTAGTGGAGCTGTATGATGTGTGAGATCGAGTTCCGAGTTGGCCGACTCAGGGGCCATACTGCCGAGGATATTCGGTGCTGTTCATGCTGTGCTGGTAACTTCAGCGTATATTGAAGCCCGAGACGTTTTTCCAGCGATCCTGGAAGCTTCTGACTGAAGAGGTTTAGCGCTCCCGCTGAGGAAGGGAGGGGACTGTCTGTGCGGCGAAACTTTCTTGCGATTATCGAAACTTTTTGCTTGCGATAACAAAAGTTTAGCTTCACTGCAGGCAGAATTTCTTGCCAAGTCTGACAACCATGGCGGACGATGGCCTGCTTATGAATTTTGACCTCGGGGATGGTCCATTAGTTGCAAAAACTAAGCTACAAGGCGGTCGGTGGAAAGACAGGCTACTTGCGAAAAAAGCTGCTCAGCGGAGAACTAACAAATCCACTGGACGATCGCAACCTCGAGAAATCTTCAACAAGACACGACATGAACCGCTACAAGAAGATTATATTGGACCAAATGATGAAACTAGAGGACCAAAAAGACAAAGGATTGAAACGGATTTCCGACCAGGAAAGAGAAATGAAACTTCTGCGGCTATAGTCTCTGGCAAACTCCCTCCGGGAAGCATAAATATTGGTGGGAGTAGAGATAGATCCAATCAGGATGACTCGAGGTCTGCTATCATAGCCGGAAAACTTCCGCCTGGAAGTATCAAAATTGGAGGACATGGAGGGCAGTCTAATAAAAGGGATTTCTCTTCAGACCCTGGTGCCGCTGGCAAGCGTCAAGAGGGCGGAGGTGGGAAGCCAGGACAGGTTATATCCTCCTTGTTCACTTTCAATCCGGCAGCAAAGACTACATTTGAGGACGAGCCAACTACAGAAGAAGAGCCTGCAAAACCCTCAAACGCCCCACTTACGGAGGAAATGGCCACTTTCACAAATCTCGGACTATCCAGACGATTAGCTGCCCATTTATCGACTAAGCTCGAGATGAAAGCCCCGACAGCTATTCAGAAGGCAGCTATTCCACAAATGATAAAAGAAGATAGCGACACATTTGTTCAGGCCCAGACTGGATCCGGAAAGACTCTAGCCTATCTCTTGCCCATAATCCAGCGCATCATGGCTCTGACTAGCAACGACGAAGCTGGTTCCAGCGATAAAAAGATTAATCGCAACTCCGGGCTCTTTGCAGTTGTCCTAGCGCCTACCAGAGAACTTTGTAAACAGATCTCCACAGTGTTGGAAAAGCTATTACGCTGTGCTCCGTGGATCGTTGGCACGACGGTGATTGGAGGAGAGAGTAAGAAATCAGAAAAAGCTAGGTTGAGAAAAGGCGTAAACATCTTGATCGCAACTCCTGGGCGAATGACGGATCATCTAGACAACACTGAGGTATTGGACGTGAGCACTGTCAGATGGCTAGTTCTGGATGAGGGTGATAGATTAATGGAATTAGGATTTGAGGATGAGATTAAGCGGATAGTTGAGACTATTGGGAAGAAAACGTTATCATCTACCAGCAAGGATGGGCAGCGGCTAGAGACTCTGCCAAAACGAAGAGTTACAGTCCTTTGCTCTGCGACTATGAAGATGAATGTGCAGAAATTGGGAGATATCAGTCTCACGGATGCTGTGCACATTCAAGCTGATCCTTCTGAGAATGAAGCTTCAAAGTTAAAGGAGGATGGTGCAAACCGAGAGGATAATGCATTCTCAGCCCCAGCCCAGCTCAAGCAATCCTACGCCATTGTCCCTGCCAAACTACGCCTAGTTACTTTGACCGCGGTCCTCAAGCATACCTTCGCGCGGCGCGGATCAGTTATGAAGGCTATCATCTTCATATCATGTGCAGACTCCGTTGATTTTCATTTTGCTCTGTTTAGCCAATCCAAGGAGGCCTCAGAAAAGATGACTTCCGCGGTAACTCAACCAATTTCGAAGTCCGAACTTACAAAGGATACGATTGCCATTGGCACTGCATTTTCGACCGATTCAAATCCGGTAATTGTACACAAACTTCATGGATCTCTCGCTCAAAATATCCGCACAGCTACACTGAAGGCGTTCACAGACTCAAAAGACCCATCGGTCTTAATATGTACAGATGTTGCATCACGTGGTTTAGATTTGCCAAATATGGACTATGTAATTGAGTACGACCCCCCCTTCAGTGCTGAAGAACATCTGCATCGAGTTGGACGTACTGCAAGAGCCGGCCGGGATGGCAGGGCCCTTATTTTCCTTCTCCCAGGAGATGAGGAGGAATATGTATCAATTCTTGCGTCGGGTTATCGTGAAGGGAAAAAGGCTTTAGGCCACCATACTGCCGAGGAGTTATTGCGAAAAGGTTTTGGTGGAGTAGGCAAGGAATGGGAGGGTCGTGCCACGGACTGGCAACTGGAGATGGAGCGATGGTCTCTCGACTCACCAAAATATTTAGAGATGGCACGACGTGGCTTCCAGAGTCATATCCGCGCATACGCCACGCATGTAGCTGGTGAACGACACATATTCAACATGCAAACCCTACATCTGGGCCATCTTGCCAAGGCATTCGCTTTGAGAGACAAACCAGGTAGTATTAAGGTTCCTGGTCTAAGACCGGCAAAGATGACCAAGGCAGACAGAAGTGTTGCTGCTAGGAAAGCTAAGAGAGGAGAGAAAGAAGAGGAGAGAGCACCCGAAGGTGAGAGAGAAAGGAAGAAGAGAAAGTTGGAACTCGATCTACCATCCGTGGATGCGAATGATGCTGCTGCGAGGATGAAGATGAAGATGAAGGAGCACATGTCTAGCGCCAATGAGTTTAATATTGGCTAAGGTCACTCGTGATGTATACTTGCATAATTGCATTTACAAACGTAGATATACCCTATAAAAGTAATTGCTGGAGAAATTTTATCATTATTCTCGTTATACAACTCAAGACTATTTCTGAATCCACCTTTGCGAAAATGAAATGTGGTATAATTCCAGGATTTTAATCTCCACAAATATATAAACTGTGCTAGTAACCGGACACCTTTTACAGTGGCACCCTATCCTGTCTAGTTTTATCAGGAACAATAGAACAATGATTGGGATCTTAAGCCATGGAGGATCTTAAAATGGTGGTGTAGATATTTACTAACTTCATCAACCACCAGTCATCGGAAGGTTTTTCGTGAGGTATTCTAAGTTAGCCATGCCAGGTACTTGAGACTTTAAATGGTATTGTCATGTCTGCTAATCCAGTAGACGCAGACCGTGGCGTCATGAATAACACCTGTCGTTCAACAGTAAGCGTTTACTCGCCATAGAGCACGGTCCAATAAAAGCTGTATCATTTTGGGTCTCCGTTCCCGCAGATCTAATCGACACGGCAACCACTGGTACGCCGAGAAGTAACACATCCAGTCAAAACAGATTGAAGCTGAACTTGAATGCCATATCCAGGGTGCTTCTCACGTCAAATGAGTCATCTTCTTCCGATCCGTCTGGACTACGAGGTTAATTGCTTGCTCGATATTGTAGGAGATACAAACCACAACAAACAAATTGGTATTATCTCGCTGAAACTCTTCCAATATGGCTCCAAACAAAGCTAAACTCACAGATGTGAGCATGGATCCCAAGAGCCGATCAACAGGGAGAGTCACCAAAGAACCAGGAAACCTTTCAGGATATCTCTCGGCTGGAAGCATTGACAAATCAATGACTTCTTCTCAGGATATTTTCCGTGACTATAAGCCTGGAACCCAGTCCGCAAGAGGAAAAGGTAGACGACGTAAGAAGACCACAGACCGTACGCCAGAACCCACAGTGGAGAAAGAAGGGAAGTCACTAGCCCTTCCTGAGCAAGATTCTCTTAAAGATTGCAATAATCAATATCATGATGGTGCCAAACCGTATAATGAGCAGGAAACTGAAGATAACGTCAAAGACCACACAAAACCGCAATCTAGAGAAGGACTCATAAAAGAGGTTGAAACAACTTCAAAAGACCAATTCATGAAAGGAGACCAAAGTCTAAACAACGCCCAATCCATCGGTAATTGCCCTGATCAGGTCAACGTTAATCCATTTGATTATTCCAACTATGGTCAGAAGAAGGAGCGACAAGAATTCGTTCCTCTTCGTGAGTCCCTTGGATCAATCGCCCCAATCAAGGAGTACGACCATGTCAAACCAACTGTGGGAGCCGATAATTTTTCGTACCCTGCAAATGACGCTTTAGAGCCTCCCGATGTTCACCTTCTTTCAGATGAACAGCGCGCTACCATTCATGCTAATATGTTAATCCTAGAGCAAGGCTGTCCACTTTCCAATCCTCAGTTTCACAGAATGCGACTTGGAAATGGCCCCTCTGCAATTCGAACCGCACTTGCCAGGACTCTTGAAGAAGAAAGATATGTAATTGAGGACGAGACAATGAATCTCGATGGCGAGAAAGAAACTATTGATTGGTCTCTAATTGACACTTCGCTATTCAAAATTTCTAACAGGGACGTTATTGGAGTTCGAGAGGCCAAAATGAGGAGATTTTGAGACTCATAAGTCGCAACAACCTCATTAAAGAGTTGTGAACCGGGCTAGGTTGAGTCACTTCAAGTAGGAAGCTTTTGAACGGGATGGCCTTAAAGCTAGGATACCGATAAGACACGTAGTAATCTCAGAGTGGTGGTATCGACGAATATATATTTTTTCCGGACCTACTGATTTTATCGTACTTATTCCTCTTCCATCCTTCCCTTCTTGACTAACCAATGTGCTGGACTCGAGCAGCTGCAATCCAGGAAACGTCGATCCGGATATATGATGGTAAACAATCCATGCAGATACTCCGATGGAGTAATCGCATGTGAACTCTCTTCAGTGTATTCTAACGAAGAGAAACATGGAATCCTAATACACGTTCAACCGCTCAGTTTATAGTCATGGTTAATTGTCTATCTAATGAGGATATTAGTGTCTGATCGGATTTATACGTAATGATTGTCGCACCAAGGTAAAATGTCACCATCTGTTTACTGATCTGTTTCTGAAACGNACTTCGATCTTTGACTTAGACACTTGTACCCGTCATTGATGTAGCACGTCGTCTAAAAAATGCATACTTAGAGAAAGGTTGGAATAACGTCCATCTTCGGTTTTGACAGCTCACTGTCTTCTTCCTTAACCCTTTCTGACCTCATTCGTTCCAACCTCTTCGCAACTCTCGAATGCTTGGACGATGTAAGTGGATCTGGGGATGGCTGAGCAAAGCCACTGTTTGGTCCAACTGGCTCATTGGCTTGAGTAAAACTTCTTGACGTTGTAGCACGTTCAACCGGAATTGATTCTTCTTTAGTAGCTAATTTTGGAACATATATTTGAGCGTCAAGATCATCGTCTTCGTCCGAGGTTGTGTCAGAGTCATGTGCAACTTGTGTTTGGTGGGTGACGCCTGGTCGGGCGACTTTAAGGTTTTTCTCAACCTTCAAGCTAGAGGCTCCACCAGCATTGGAATGTTGAGAGTGACCTCTCTTGAATCCTGCGGACGCACGAGTAGTTGTAGAGATCATTCCGAGCTTTGCCAGTGACGTGGCTTTCTTTCTTGGACTGTCCATCAACCCATGCAACGTGGTTCCTATATACGGCAACCCATCTGCACTGTCATCTGAGTCATCTACGGCTCTCCCCTGCCTGGTTAAAAGTTCCTCTATGGCATCTTCTTGTCTCTTCAACCTCGCGGCACGATCCGCCTTGCGTTTTGCATGGTCAGACATAGGGCCCACGACTGGCCTGGAGATCGTGTTGATCATATCCCCATTTCTTTCTCGTTCCAGTCTCTGACGCCGTTTGTATTCAGCTGCATGAATATGGACAGTAAATTGCTTTGCAACTCTCAAAAGCTCATCTTCCACCATACGATACCCATCATCTTTATCTACGCCTTCTTGCATAAAACTATCTTGTCAATAAAAGAAAGAGGGTTTAGATACAGGTATTTACCTTTCTATAATAGGCTCTGGAGGTGGCGAGCTTGGAGCTAAGCTACTACTGGCTTCATTATGTTAGAAATATCAGGGATGGGAGAGAATAACTTACCTGGGCTTTGAGCTCTACTTCTCTTCGGAGTATTCACAAAGGACCTAGTACCGCTAGAGAGTGTATCGCTAAGCTCCGAATATCTCTTGTGGCTACTGTGTTTTGTTGACGGTGCTCTCGGGCTAGCTTTTGGCCTTGAAGGCTGTGCCCATGGCAATTTCCTCGTCATATTCACTCAGCCCGTGAGTGAGATGCGTCGAGTAGCAAAAAAGGATTTCCCGCCGCTGCACATACATAGGGCCGCGTTTACGAATCTAATTTATTGGAATACAACTCATAATTCCTTAAAAAAAACATTGAAGCAGCAGTAAATTAAGCTCTGTGGCAAATACACAGCAATGTCAGCTACCATTCAGAACTGAGATGACGTTTAAAGTGGTTTAAAACCTTAAATTTAAGGCCACATTTGACGGTTGCCTTCGTCTCTTGAGGAAACATGACACATGCCAGAAGACATACAGGGCGTAGAAAGTATTTGGAAGCCTGGAGAACTTAGTAACGTCTCTTTCGGGGGTGCAGAACCTAACTGAGTCAGAATTGACTTCCTTCCACCGATGAGAGATCAATGGATGAGGTCCGGCGAGAATGATATCAATGCATATATGCTGTGGGGCTGTGGACTATACTCCAGTCTGGCAGTTCTAATAGTACTTACTCTATTTTCGTCCAAACTATTCACGCCGATTCATTTCATGAGTTCTGGGTAGGCCCAAATCATAATCATCTAAAGCCCGCTCCGAGACTTGACTTTCCACCCCGCTTCACTGCAATACAAACGAATTGCTATGTCCTCCTCATTTAAGATAGAATTTGCAGATTCATCAGATGGCGGTTTCGAGAACAATTCCTACGATGAAGATTCAGATCAAGAAACAGAAGAGGTATCAAGGTCTGAGGGAGGTGAGAATGATCATCTACCTACAATGATGCTGGCGAGGGGTGGGGAAGGCAAGACTAGGCCATCAGAACTGCAATCACATCAACATGCAAGCCTCTTCTATATTTCTTTGATAGAAAGCCAATGCAGAATGCAGGCGGTGAAGTCAATCAATAGGGGACGTCGGCCTGCCGACCTCGTCGACGAGGATGACCCTGAAGTGCAAGAACTCGCACGCCATCTTTTCTCAGAAATGTCTAAGGAGTTATCGAAAGCCGGTGTCCTCCCAGCTTCTGAATTTGCAAGTTCTGAACTTGCAGGTCTGCGTGCAAGTTATCTCTCCAGCTTCCATTCGATGCTAGAAAATATTTCGTCAGGTCACGATCGCGGCATTTCGAGTAAGACCAGTTTCGGTCCTTTAACTGTTCGACAGCACGAGTTTCAAGGAGACCTAGCATATTTACAGCCGTCGAACACCTTTGCTATGCCTAGACATTCTTTGAACCCCAGGCAATTGCAGATTTTGTCATCATCTCTATCTGAGCAGAGAGCAATGGTAGATTCAAGGGCGTTCAAGCATGAGTATGAGAAGATAAGATGCATCGGGAAAGGGGGATTTGGTCAAGTGTTTGAGTGCCGGAATCATATCGACAAGCAGGTCTACGCCATCAAACAGATTGTGCTATCACGTCACAAATCAGGGAAAACAATGAAACCTGAGAAAGTGCACGCCATCCTTTCTGAGGCTCAAACGCTTGCACGACTGAACCATCCCAACATAGTAAGGTATTATCACACGTGGGCTGAGGAATGTGTTAGTGCTGCTCCATCTCCTCAACCGTCACAACTGCTCTTAACACAAGGAGATGATGATAAAGCGTGAGTAAAACCATAAGTTATCCGTAATGACAAATACTAATTTAGCAAACAGATATCACAGTTTAGCAGATTTATGGAGCAGTATCCCTGTTATTACTGTAGATGACGAGACTAGTTGCGTTGTTGAATTCGTTGATGATGAAAACGGATCTGAAAATGACGAAAAGGAAGAACAATCTGAGAATATTGCTAGCCTCAATTCTGCTGTTAACAAGGATCTGACGGAGACCAGTAATGACCAAGAAGTAGGCACCCAAAGAAATGAGTCCAATGGCAAAGGCAAATTCTGGGCATCATTCCACTCATCTCTGACCGAGGATACTGATACTGAAGAGAATCCATCAAAAGCAAACAGGGTCTATTATGGGGACGTTGTTCTCTTCATAAAAATGTCCCTCTATCCACTTACATTAGACCGGTACTTGTCATCTGATGCCCCGCAGGCAGATGGACTACAACACTGTTTCCATGTTTCACAGGCAGTGGGAATCATGGGAGGGATCCTGGACGGAGTTGAATATCTGCACAGCCAGCGCATTATACACCGCGACCTCAAACCAGCAAACATATTTCTTTCAATCACTTCAGATCGAACATCCGCTGGGGATGGCTCATTCGCTATAACAAGTTGCTCTGGCTGCAACCTCTCAGGGGCCAAACAAAGAAAAATGTTCCTCACGCCATGCATTGGTGACTTTGGTCTCATCGCAGAGATGGAGCAACCGGACACTGCAGAATCTGAGTCGTCATCTTCTGCGCAAGCAAGTCATCAACTTACCCGAGCAGCATCAGTCAATCCAGCTCCTGTTGGTACCCAATTTTACCGACCAGCGAAGATGCCTACGGAGTCGCCAATTATTTGTCCAAAATTGGACATCTTCAGTCTTGGAGTTATCACCTTTGAGATGATCTACAAATTCAACACCAAATCTGAAAGAATCAGGGTACTTGATGCTCTCTCGAAGAAGGCTGATTTCCCAAGCGACTTCACAAACCACGAGATGTCTTCCGGCATACGCTGCATGATCGAGCCGGAACGAGACAAAAGATGGGATCTGCAGAAAGTCCGCAACTGGATTACTGGACTTAAATCTTATTCCAAGATGGATTCCGAGCGAACATCCTGAGCTGCACAGTTTCGAAATCTGGCATATAACTATCCCTAGGACAGAGGAAAGGGAGTAGACGGCCGATTGCGGCTTGTGGCGCACTCCAATAAGCAGGACATAACTCGGATTTCATGTCTCGGTATAGCATGCCGTCTTTATAATTAATATCCTCACTGTAGTATTAGCTGAAACGTGTAGAAGTAATATTAGACTGACATCACATCATGTCTGGCTTTGTGGATATATCTAATTACATACGACATAGCTGATTGAAACTTTTGATATAATTCTCGCCTTAACGGCATCAAGTGCTACAGCCTTTTAACATCGTAAAGAGAGAAATACAATATTAATATTTCTAGCTCTATACTCCCCTATATCCCGGTTGTTCCTCTAATCTATCCATGATGTTTCCTCCAGACACACCACCGTCCAGGATAACCCGTTCGTTATCGTCAAAATCATCCTGGACTCGTCTCCAAGTTTTCTTCTTTCGAACTTCACCTCTATCATCATCCACATAGCCATCTTCTTCGTTCTCTTTACCTTTACCCTTCCCTTTGCCCTTGTCTATCTGGTAAACAGGCTTGATCAGGCTACCCAGAAGTGGATTCCGGCTGAATGCTCCTCCTGAAACATTCCCTGTGTCGATATTACTTACTTCAACTAGTGGCGTATCCACTTCCTCTTCGCTCTCTACCTCAGCAGGCCTGTCTACGGCGCCCATTCGCTTGACCACTTTCCCATTCACCAAATCAATAGATACTACTTGCCTCCGCTTCTCATAATCTGGCCTAGCGTTCCATTCTAGCTCTCTAAGGACCTTTTGCTGTCTCTTCAGCTCTCTGGCACGCTCTGCTGGGCTTGCCCACATATTCCCTGCCGAACCTCTCGCCATCGACACATCAAAATCCGCAGCCTCATCTCTAACGGTAGTCCGCTTCGCATTCTGAGCCTGGAAAGCAAGAAGCTTATCCCTGTGTTCTTTGGCAGCTGCTTCTGCAGGGCTGAGATAATCTGCTGATGCGGGTTTCGAAAATGGAGCTGGTGTACGACTGATGTCTGCCTTTCGATGAGCGTTCGCATCTTGCGCCATCTTCTCTCTTCCGCGTTCTTCTCGCAGCTCTCGGATCATCCCTTGCACTTCCGCGCTGCTTAGTAGCGGCGTTCCACAGAATGTGCAGGGCCCCAATCCCTCTTTCACACAAATTACTTTGCCGCAGTTCAAACAGTTCGGTGCGGCAGCAAGCAAGGGGTGTCGGGTGGCGACGCAGTTACATTTCCTCTTTTCATTGTCATTCGCGGAGAGAGTACTGTTCGTGCTTATTTCCAACGCCCGAATGGCGGAATCAAGCTCGGAGAGAACGGTGGAGGCTCCATGCATGGATACGCCACCTGTGATGTTAATTTTCGTCTTGGAGAGCGAGTGTGGGCCTGGAGAGGATGTCCGTGACACGGGGGTGCTCTTGGACTTTATGTCAGAGATCAGAGAACCTGATGCCGAGGGGGGAAGTTTTCTGGGCTGTGGTGTAGAGGGTTTGGGAGGGTGGATCGATAGGTTGCCTGACGGTCTGGGCGACTCAGTGGAGCGCCTGTTCGGGACGTAATTGTCTTCATTTTTCTTAATATAAGCAGTTCCTGGGCCAGTATATGTTTCTTGAATCTGACGTGGTGCGGGCGTGTGAAGGTTTGCTTTCTTCTTTTTATTATTATGAGATTTTGGTTTGGGAACTCTAGACGAGTCCTGTTCTTGTGTGGATGATGTGGCAACTGGAGCTGGACCTGAAGCCGCGGTAGATGCTGGGTCCCTTCGACGAGAATTAAAAGAAGATATAAACTCTATTGACTGAGGCGTCTCCCCAAGGAGGTTGTTGAAATGGTCTGCGGCTTCTTGCTTTGATAGCGTGGACGCATAATCGAGGATTTGCTGAAGGTCTTCTTCCGGGAGGGGTAAAAGCTGAGAGAGCTGCGATAAAGACATGGCTACAGGGTTACCAGTTCACATTGCCGGATTGAGAGCAGTCTTTTGAGATGCTGACGGTGTAGCTTGAGTTAAAGCTAGCTAGTTAAGCTTTGGTGCCTTACATGAGGTGCTTGAGAGTTCTCACTAAGAATTTCAATTATGACGAGCTTGCTCTGCGGGAGCGGATAGCGACGGCAATTTCCCCCGGCGATACCGTCCACCTCCACCCCCACTGATAAGCCACCGCCCTTCGATTGACGGCCAGATATTTGACTTTTTAACTGAGTTTTTGACTCCGCGATCGGAAATTTAATTGTATATACATTGGTTCAAAGAGCTGGCGCTACGGACATTATTTCCAAGTGACTCATCTGCTTAAGAAACGATGGACCACTATTATATCTAAATCAACGTCTCCTCTTAACTTATACGTATCCCCCGGCTGAGTAAGAGACTCTGGCTTTTAGAATCATAGATACATTTATAGATATACTGCAGGAATATTCATTATTGGGAGTATACAGCAAAAATGGCGTCCAGCAATGGCAAAGTAGTCTATGAAAAGACCCCTTTCGGCAAAGAAATGAGGAAGCATTTTCTCTTTGACCAGAAGTGGAAGAACATGAATCATGGTA
The DNA here is from genome assembly GCA_000743665.3 of Scytalidium sp. 3C. Taxonomy (NCBI): domain Eukaryota; kingdom Fungi; phylum Ascomycota; class Leotiomycetes; genus Scytalidium; species Scytalidium sp. 3C. The sequence goes on from JMRO03000002.1 coordinate 186,522, forward strand.
TGAAAGTCCACTTCTTACCCAGTCGTTCCTCCTGTGTTAATTATCCCAAATAGGCTCATTTGGAACCGCTCCTCGAGCTATCTATGAGAAGAGACTCCAATATCTCCAGCAGTGTGAGTCACAGCCGGATTTGTTTATCCGCTATACATACCCCGAGCTCCTAGACCAGTCCCGGGAAGCCGTTGCGAAACTTGTCAATGCTCCGACTCCAACAGTGGTTTTCGTACCCAATGCTACCACCGGCGTAAACACTGTTCTCCGCAACCTGGTCTGGTCATCGTCCGGAACGGACGAAATTCTCTACTTCGACACTATCTATGGCGCTTGTGGTCTAACGGTCAAGTATATCTGTGAACTCAATCCTGGAAAAGTGAGCGCAAGGGAGANTCCCTNCTAATCTACCCAATTGAAGATTCGGACTTAATCTCCCTCTTCAAGAAGGCAATTGCTGCCTCCAGGGCAGCGGGCAAGACTCCACGGGTCGCGGTCTTTGACCTCATCTCTTCACTCCCCGGTGTCCGTGTGCCAGCTGAAGACCTCGTCAGGGTCTGTCGTGAAGAAGGAATCTTGTCTTTAGTCGACGCCGCGCACGGAATCGGACACGTCCCTATCAACCTGTCAGCCCTGAATCCAGATTTCTTCACTTCCAATATCCACAAATGGCTCCACGTCCCACGTGGCTGTGCCTTTCTCTACGTTCCTGAGCGCCATCAGGCGCTTATTCGGTCCACACTACCCACGTCTCACGGCTTTGTCCCGCTGCCAGACCCTAGCGGTAAAAACGGCAAGGTCAGTCCCCTGCCACCAAGTAAGAAGGGCGAATTCGTCAACGCGTTCGAGTTCGTGGGTACGATCGATAACACAAACTACCTCACAGTCGGCGAGGCTATCAAGTGGAGAAAAGAAGTTTGTGGCGGCGAGAAGGCCATCTATGACTACTGCGTAAATCTTGCCAGAGAAGGAGCGAAAATCATGGTCGAGATCCTGGGTACGGAGACCTTGGACAATCGCCAGCATTCTTTGACCGAGTGCTGTATGTTTAACGTTCGGTTGCCATTGGATGTGGCTTCCATTGCGGAGGAGAACAGGAACGAGGTGACGCAATGGATTGCAAAGACCGCGATCTCGGATTATGATACCTTCATTCCTGTTTTCTTTTTCCAGGGGGCATGGTGGGTTAGACTTAGCTCGCAGGTATATCTTGACGTAGATGATTTTAGATGGTCCGGCGAGACGTTGAAGAGGCTGTGTGATAGAGTCAGAAGAGGAGAATATTTAGCAAGAGAAAAGCTGTAAATAACCATCACGAATAAATCTTTTTGAATGCCTCAATACACGCAAAGTTCTGATTGAAGTGTGGAGTTGATTTGATTCCGAACCGAAACCCCATTTAGCTATATATTTAAGCTGCATTATCATTCTCATTGAAGACTCATTCCTGCATGACATTGAGCCACTATGCCTCAATTTCCATCCTCAAAACTAAAATATAAAGACAGCACCCATACCTTTCGGTCTAACAGAAAGTCATGTCATTACAATCAGGAAGCAAAATTCCACCCGTTTTGATATCAGGATCATAAAGAGAGCAACTGAGAGGATCATCGCCCGAACCTGAGATATCACTGTTGTTCCCGCTTATTTATAGAAAGCTGAAACTGATTTAATCACGGCTCCTGCTTCGGCTGTGATGGTGGTGGTGATGGTGGTGGTGGCCATGTCCCTCCTCTCGATACGGTCCTGGTCCACCATATTGCCCTGGTTGACCATATGCGAGCCCATCCTCGTATCTGTGTTCCTGCTCCTTATGTTGCTTGTGTTTGTGCTCGAGGAAGTTCGCTCCGATGGCTCCAACTACACTGCCTGCCAACGTTCCAAGCATGCCTCCGCCCAGCTCGTGGCCGACAAAGCCGCCGGAGGCGCCACCAAGCAGTGTTGCACCCAAACCACGCTCACCCTCTTGTCCTGGAGCCGCCTCTGAGCCTGGCGGGCCACCTGCGCGGTTGCTGTCATATGGAGGCTGATTATTGTACTGCGGCTGCTGGCCATAGGGAGCGCCACCGCCGTACTGGTTCGGTTGCTGCTCGCCGTATTGCGGCTGAGGAGGGTATTGGCCGTAGCCTTGCGGAGGGGGGCTATTGTACTGCTGGTGCTGCTGCTGGGGTGCGCCGTACTGTGGCTGGCCCGGATACTGTGGTTGACCACCGTATTGCGGTTGCTGAGGGTAATCGTTGCCCGATGAATAGTAATCTCTGCCGGACATGATGCCGATGTAAGTCGCGGGATATTAAGAAGCTAGGATATCCAAGAAAAGCTGTAGAATGAGCTTTGGTGGGCGGAAGTGATTGCGAGCGACGAGACTCGATGCGATCGATGGAAATGAGGAGGAGCAAGTGTCGAGAGGAAAGAGGGAACCCAGCTGACGGGCGCCGCTGTGCTTATAAGCCATTTTCAGCAATCAGCTGGATACGAAGGAGGGTGAGGAAGGGGCCAAATGGAGCATAGGAAGCAACGTGCTGACGGTTCCCATGTTCCCATGCTTTCAGGCGGCGTTTTGGGCGGGGGATCGAGGGGCCAGATGGAGGGGCGGGCTGGAACCACAACGGGAATTGTCACAGCGCCCCTCCAAGTCTGCCCGGCCAGTCAGCCGTAGCCGCTGCGCACGTCTTATGGCGCAGGAGAGAATTACGAAGGTCGATGTTGATCGGTTTCATCTCTGGGCATCCAGCTCCCTGGACACCGGATGAAGCATGGAGGTTGCACCTCGTGCGCTTCCGTCGATTCTGGCTAACAACAGCTCGCGCCCCTCANCCCAACCCCCAGCACTGGGTGACATAACGGTGCTGCGTTGGCTGCTTCGGTCTCGGTGCGGCGAGTCCCATCCACTCCCGTTAGGTCCCATGGCCGTTGCGCATGATGATGTTGAACTCGCAACTGTGTGGCTGGGGATGGCGAAATACGTAGCCGCTCTGCCAACTTCCAAGGGCTGGGCAAGGCACACGAGGCTGAGGCCGTGCGCAGTAAACGCTCCCCCTTGGCCACTGCTGTACAGTAAAGATGCAACAGTTGCCACCAGAGGACCACATCGAGCACATCTAATCCGTGAAAGCCGCTTTCGTTTGCTTGGCCAATGGCATAACCGTAATAGGCAATCCTGCTGGTTCAGTTTCATAGCGAAGTCTACATGCGATCTTTGTCTTTGCACTGTTATCATAGAGATATCAAACCTGCCAGTGGATCGAAATTAGTCTAGATGCGTTATATGAAAACAGCTTTTCTAGGCCGAATAGGACTTTTGTCAACATGCTTGTTGAAATAAGTGAGGTTTGGTGTAATCCCTCGTTTAGATATTCCCGTTCCCGATTAAACTTTCCTACACTCGCATAACCCGTTGCAATGTAAGTGTGAGGATTTAACCGCGCGCGAATATGGATGGCTCTTGTTCAGATTTCCCCGAGTTCAAATCTCCAGCTATATATTACATATTTTCTCCCTCACATAACAGAAGTTCAATGGGTATCATTAGACGTATTTCGTTATTTTTTAGCTCTTGAATTTGTGGCTCTAAATATGCGGTTGCTGAAGATCGTCGGACCGGGGCAATTTAACCTCATCGAATTTACGAGGCAACATATTCCGCCATATGCCATCCTCTCACACACATGGGTGGATGGCCAAGAAGTTAGCTTCAAGGATCTAATGGAGGGTAATTACGAAGACAAAATTGGCTACCGAAAACTCTTATTTTGCAGTGAACAAGCCGCTAGAGATAATCTGCAATACTTCTGGGTAGATACATGCTGTATCGACAAATCGAACAGCACTGAACTTACGGAAGCTATCAATTCTATGTTTCGCTGGTATCAGAATGCTGCAAAGTGCTATGCATATCTTGCTAATGTTTCAATCAGCTGATGTTAATGCAGACCTCCGACCATGCCAAAGTACATGGGAAGCGTCTTTCCAAGGAAGTAGATGGTTCACCCGAGGCTGGACACTGCAAGAGCTTATTGCCCCTGCGTCCGTCGAATTCTTTTCCTCTGAGGAAAAGCGGCTAGGTGATAAGAAATCACTACAACAGCAGATCCATGAAATAACCGGGATTCCAATCCAGGCTCTCGAGGGAAACGTTTTCTCTCATTTCAGTGTAACCGAACGAATGGCATGGGCAGCAAGGCAACAAACAACAAAAGAAGAAGATGAAGTGTATTGCTTACTGGGCATTTGTGAAGTATCTATGCCCCTTGTTTATGGCGAAGGTAAACCGCGGGCATTGAATCGATTGCTTAGAGAAGTTAAGGAGTCTTCTGAAGATACCATTGACGTTGAAATGCAAGAAGGTATAACACATACACGTAAATTCGATCTTCACCAAGTTCTGATTCGCAGTGGATAATGCCCCCTTCCTCCTGCCTTTTGAACGTAATATTTGCTTTATGGCCGCGGAACCCAGCTTGCCAGCCTTGAAGGCAAGATGTTTGCTGGGGAGCAAACTACAAGGGTTGCTATCACCGGACTAGGTGGTATAGGTAAAACACAAATAGCTATCGAATTGGCTTACCGAACAAGACGAAAGTATAAGAATTGCTCAGTTATTTGGATACCAGCAGTCAACAGGAAAGCCATTGACCAGGCATATTTGGATGTTGCACAACAGTTAAACATAGCTGGTTGGAATGATAAAGATGCTGATGTGAAGAGACTGGTGCAGCTCCATTTGAGTAAAAAGAGCGCAGGTCAATGGCTCCTGATATTTGACAATGCTGATGATATTGATATATGGATCACAAAACCTGGGTCTATGCCGGAATCTGGCACTTTGATCGATTATCTTCCAAAAAGTGAGCGAGGATCTATTGTTTTCACAACGCGCAACAGGAAGGTGGCAGTTAAACTAGCACACCAAAATATAATAGAAGTGCCTGAAATGAGCGAAGACACAGCTATACAGCTGTTACAGAGGCTATTGGTCAATCCAGATCTTGTTAAAAGTCAATCGGATACAATAGCCCTGCTAAAAGAGCTTGCTTATCTCCAGCTTGCTATAGTTCAGGCTAAAGCATATATCAACGAGAATGGAATAGAGTTCGCAGAATATTTATCGCTTTTATCGGACCAAGAAGAATAGGTTATTGATCTTTTGAGCGAGGAATTTGAAGATGAAGGCAGATATCACAATGTTAAGAATCCGGTGGCTATAACATGGCTAATTTCGTTCGAGCAGATCCAGCGATGTGATCCGCTAGCAAAAGAATGTTTGTCATCTATGTGCTGCATCACGCCGAAGAATATCCCGCGATCTTTGCTTCCACCAGGACCATCGCGCAGAAAAGAAATGGAAGCAATTGGGACGCTTAGTGCATATTCTTTTATTAGTAAACATACTCGAGATTTAGCTTTTGATCTCCATCGGCTGGTACATTTGGCAACAAGGAATTAGCTTCGGAAAGAAAGATTGCATGTTCAATTGACAGAAAAGTAATTGGGCGACTGGAGGAAGTGTTTCCAGATAGAAATCACAAAAACAGAAGCATCTGGAGGAATTATCTGCCACACACTCGTTATATACTGGAATCTGATTTAGCTGATAGGAATCAGCAAAGCAGAATCAATCTTATACGGAAATATGGAGCGTGTCTCTATGAGGATGGTCGATGGAATGAGGCTGAAGCTGCAATTAAGGAAGTTCTCGAAATTGAGAAGAGAAATCTTGGCATGGACCATCCAGACACGTTGACCAGCATGAGTAACCTGGCATCGACCTACAGGAAGCAAGGTCGGTGGAAAGAAGCTGAAGGACTAGAAATGCAAGCGATAGAGATGAGAAAGCGAGTATTTGCTGCAGCGCATCCTGTGATGTTGATCAATATGGCCAATCTGGCATCAACGTTTTGGAGCCTAGGCCGATGGAAAGAAGCTGAAGAGCTAGAGCTGCAAGTAATGGAGACGAGTTTGAGAGTATTTGATATAGATCATCCTTTTACACTGGTTAGCATGTCTAACCTGGCATCGACGTATAGGAATCAAGGTCGGTGAAAAGAAGCTGATGTGCTGGATGTGCCAGTGATGGAGACGTGCTTGAAGGTGTTTGGCGCAGAACATCCTTCTGCGCTGATCAGTATGGCTAATCTCGCATCGACATACCGGAACCAAGGCCTGTGGCAAGAAGCTGAAAAGCTAGATGTACAAGTGATGGAAACAAGAAAGAAGGTTCTCGGCGCAGAACACCCTGATACACTGATTAGTTTAGCTAACTTGGCGTCGACTTTCTGGAACCAAGGTCGGTTGAAAGAATCTGAAGAGCTAGAGGTACAAGTGATGGAAACGAAGAAAAGAGTGTTTGGTATAGAACATCCTTCTACATTGATTAGTATAGCTAATTTGGCAGCAACTTACAAAGATCAAGGGAGGTGGAAGGAAGCTGAACAATTGAATGTGCAGGTAATGGAGACAAGAAGGAAAGTGCTTGGCATAGAGCATCCGGATACGCTGAGCAGCATGAATAATCTGGCCTTCATCTGGAAAGAGCATGGTCAAAATGCAGAGGCTATTAAGCTAATGGAGGAATGCGTGGAAGCACGTACCCGAATTTTAGGTGCTAGCCACCCTTCAACTTTGTCTTCCTCTACCGCATTGTTCAAATGGCAAATGGAGGAATCAGAAATTTGTATCTCAGCTCGATAATATCTGGCTGTTTAAGACATCCTCCCTCACTTATTATACTCCGGCACTTCTCAGGCTCGGTACCAGTCACATGATACAGTATCCATGTGTACAGATCTATAGTGTGGCCTCAACAGAACATTTTACAGCAAGATAGCATATTAATCTAGGCACAAGTTGCATATGCCACATCCAAGGTCGGAAAATTTGGATTTTTCATGAATATTTATTGCTCAGCCTTCAAATTTCACTGCTTCACGATGAAACCGTAGCGTTATTGCTGTACATGCCACTGTCACTCCAGAATACTTTGAATGTCTCTCACAAGCTGAGGTCACGGGTACCAAAGGTACTCATCTGGCAAGTCTTGAGCATTGATTCCATAGATTGCCAGCACATCCTCAATCATATCTTGCGTTCGTTGATCTCCAGAATACTGCTCTTGTAGTGCTTGTATTAGAACCAACATATCCACATCATCCATGTGATCGAACCCATCATGAATTACCATAGTTGGATGATTGATCCTTCCATGCACGACAGGAGAGGGAAGAATAGGTAGCAGTGGTTGTTGTTGGTGCCCGAAAATGATTCTTCCTGGATCAAAATCGGAAGGATAGCGACGCATAGTCCGGACGTTGGAAGGGCCTAGAAAGCCCGCAAGTTGCTCTAGCATGTCTGCTGGAGACATGCCCTCCGGAATGCCTGGTATACTCCTGCTTTCACAAAGAGGATCAGTCGCCGAACGATTTCGAAGACTAAGTCTACGTCTCGAGGGCAATAGAGGCTCGCGAGCGTCGCCGCCACTAAACCGAGTAGTGGGTAGCTCTGCGTCTCTGCCGTAAAGTCTTGCCAACATCTCTATGAACCCCTGGGGTCGGTATCTCCGGGGGAAACATGCATTTGGCAGCGGACCTACACCATCGTCGATAACCAGACGAGGGCCAGCGAATCTTCTTCCGAATCTAGAGCTATGGCCCGCCGAGCTCAGACGTAAGACGGCTTGATTATTGTTTCGTCGTCGCGGAACGAGCATTTCCTCCTAATGCACACAAGAATCCTAGGAGTGGGAACTGGAATTTGAAATCGTTGGCAAGGTTGGCTACTTTTTGAAGGAAAAATTAAACTTTGGAGGAGGACTCCTTTTTAGGGATCATAGATATACGTATGAAATAATAAGTTTAATCAAGGGATGCTGTAATAGCAGCAGATGTGGTCATTTCGTAGGTTGCAATATGAAATAGCATAAGAGGCGAACCAAGAAAAGTTTCCCTCGATATCTGCAGCAGAGAAGATGAGATATAACTTGCATAGAAATATCTGGCGCCAACTGTTGTAAACCAGGCTTGGCTCTATGGAGCAGGATTGGTAGCACAGTAAGGGCTGTGAGACGTGGTACATGGCACCAAGACTAGTAGTGTGTATCACGTCTCGGAAGATGCAAACAAATATCTCATCTAAGTAGAGTAAACCAATTATCCACATTCTGTTCGCGAGCATGGATGATGCAGTCAGAGCCCGGAAATAGTCACCTTATTCGCTGGATAAGGGCCTAGACCAGAGACCTCAAGCCAACGCAAAGTGCTGCGGTGTGCCGAGCAGCATTTTATAACAGAACATGCGTCCCCCACTCTGCCAGACAGACAAGATAGAGGTCGCATCGATTAGAGCAGGCACCCCTCGATGTGGAGTTGGATACATGCACTGTACTGAGCTTTTGGTAACTGCAATCTAGACTCTGGAGAGCTAGACATGGTCTGAAAACTGTAGAAACCTGGCCGAAGTTCTGCTCGCGAGGTACCTCCATGGGTAACGAGGATGCCTCACGATCGCGTCAAAATGTCATCGCACTCAGAGCGAGCGCACTAGACGAGTAGGAATGGATTGAGATTATCTAGAGGAGCGAAAAGCCCCGTGATAATTAGTTACAGCGTTGTAGCATCAGAATTGGGACAAGTGTTGATGCGGTACAGGGCACAAACCCATGGAAAGAAAACAAATCGTGCCTGAAATTTCCATGTCGCGTGTGTTCCTGCACCAGGTGTCTACGCTAGTTTAGCGTCCAGATCGAAAAGATGAAGCTCTCTTTTCGAATCTCTCGTCACCCTCGTCGACCTTGACTTGAAAGCTTGTGCGCACGTTGCATCCACTCCTAAACCAAGAACCTACCACTCCGGCCTCCTCATACACCTGACCCCGGGTCTCTTTCTTGAGTTGAGCTCTCCGGATCGATTCCCACCGCATTTTGCATACCCTCTTTTCAAGCGAAAGGAATCTCGCGTTGATCTGAATCGCGCGTTTCCTCAATATTGCAGACCTCCTTCGTCTCCATACGACCTTGTAACTATTAATCATGCCTTCACACATGCCGTCAAGCTTTGCATCTGCTGCAGCAGGACAAGCCTCGAACCGTGATCCCAGGACCAGAGGGGACGGAAGAACCAGTGGTGATTGGTAGGTGGCCTCTCAACGTCATAGTCATGAAATCTACTACGGAATCAACGACGGCATATTCTAAATGGTGCCGTCCATATGGCCTGCCTCGGAGAGGAAATACAATCAGAGGCCACGCAGTATTAGGGTGCCGTGTCAATGTCGACTTTAGAGCTGCTCGGCTCATGTACTGGCCAGCCATCTCTTTGACTGTGCGCTAATAGTGTTTCTGTATAGGTCACGACGAGACGCCAGGACGACAAATGGAACTCTGACTCTTCGACGATCATCTACTGCCCCATATGCGCAGCAGCCTTCACAAGGTGACTCTGTCCTCACCACCCACAGCTCCGACATACAAAGCTCCTCACAACAACCCACAACAACCTTGTATGAACAGCCTACCGAGACCAGATATTCAAAAGATCAACTATTAGATATATTTAGATCGCAACAAACCTCCGATGCATTAAATGGAGATGTCTCGAGGCTTTTCACTAGTACTTGGGACCCGGGCCATTCAAATGGCGCAAATGGGCGTGGTTGGGGGAAGACAAACGACAGCCGAGAAACCCACGGACCAGAAGTGTGTTGGGATCAGAACGGCAGTGTGCAACCAATTGGCCTAGAAGAGATGTCAGCGTTAGAAAAATCTGTACGTGACTCTGTCCAATTATCCTATGAACCGGTGTACTAATGCACATTAGATATTCTCGGGTGACGTGAACTCTCCGCTGAAGCCTCCACCCTTGAACACCAAAGATCAAAACCCACAAGGCCCCGGAATGAACGGTCGGAAAGCCTCGGTGTCTCAAGGCCAAGGTGCAGGTGGGTTCGGTTTGACATCGCCATCAAGCAGGCCGAGCACGCGTCGTCGAGAAACGAGTGACTCGTTATATTCAGCGGGGCTAGCATCGCCAGCCGGGACTGGGAGGTTTTCAAAGGAGGATACTTCGCCCTTCTTTAATCGCAAACCGAACGAAGGAAAAGAGAGTGCTGATGAGCGTGACGGGGATGGTAAAAAGGACCTGCCTTTCGGAGGATTAATGCGCAGCAACACTGGAAACGTCTTAAATAACGGACCTGCCTCGCCCTGGAGCGCTGGTCCCGCAAGCGCAGCAATAACACCAATGGGTAATTTTGGGAGCTTCAGTCTGAACCCGACTACTCCAAGTGAGAAGAGACCTGGTTTTGGAAGTATGCGGGGTGAAAGTCGTTTGGCGCATCTCATGCCTAAGGAAGGTTCCGAGGAGACTACGTCGAAAACTGCAGAAAGGTCTTGGAGGTCTAGGCCCCGCACTGATACCGACCCTTTCGCCGATGATGGTGCCCCTCTAGGAGGTCCGAGTTCATCAAAGCCGCAAGGACTCGATACCCCAGTCCGCTCTACAAATCCTATATCGGATTTTGGTATGACAGATGTTCCTGGATTTCGGGATGCCCAAGCGAGTCAACAAACACCCGCTCGTCACGGTGAGAATGAACCTCTAAGCCCAATGGACACAAATCCATACCGTAGCCCTCACGAAGACCGCACCGAAGCCGACGATTCCAGTTTCGACGAAGAAGGGCAGCAGCATTCGCGTTTGCAAGCACTAGGTGGTATTCCTGAGCCCAGAGATGCGTTTGGTGGATTACCAAGAGCTTTATCTGGAGCACCCTTTGAAGGTAGTGACAGAAGCCAAACTTCAAGCGCTGGAGGAAGTAGAGCGTTCCCTGGCATGGGTGGACTACCATCTCTTGGCGGACTGGGAGGCTTGGGTGGCTGGCCCACCGGTGGTTCTTCTGGTACTCCTGATCGTGAACATCGACCAGGCTTTCCTGGCACCTTTGGCAGCTCGCTGTTTAGCCCAATGGGTGAATTACAGTCCCCCAGTCTTGGTGGATTAGGTAATATGTTTGGTCCAGCTACAGTCCCTAATCTGTCGGGCTCTGGCACTGTGGGGCGAGGCAGCAAATTGGGCTCCCTATTTCCAGCAGCCATGCAAGCTCAGATGCAGGGGGCAGAGAGCGAAAGCCACTCGGACAGTGGGGATCTGAGGCCGGGTGGTGCTTTTGGCACCATCGGAAGAAACTTTCCTCCTCGCGAAACTGGTAGTCCAATACGTAGCACTGGAAGATCGGCATTTGAAGAGATGTTCCAGCAGACTGAAGGTGCTCGTAGTCAAGGGCCTTTCTCCGCTTCGGAGACTCCACAAGCACAGACTCCATCTGTTTTCCCCAAACCCTCTTCAGGCCCAGGCTCAGTATCCGCGGAATCATCTTCAAGCCAGTTGCCTGCTGCCCAGCAACGGGTGATGGTCATGCCTGACAGGATGAGATGGGTTTATCTGGACCCCCAGGGTCAGGTCCAAGGACCTTGGTCTGGTCTAGAAATGCATGATTGGTATAAGGCTTCATTCTTTACCGCCGATTTATCTGTGAAGAAACTTGAAGATGCGGAATTTGAACCTCTAGGCCAGTTGATTCGACGTATTGGTAACTCCCGGGAGCCATTCCTCGTTCCTCAGATAGGCATTCCCCATGGTCCGCCTACCGCTCAACCTGGAGCGCCGTTTTCTGGTGCCTCAGGTTCTGGCCAGCCAGGGGTAGTTCAACCTCCATTCCCAGGCTCTTTCCCTAGCTTTGGAACCACCCTTACCGCAGAGCAGCAGAACAACCTAGAGCGTCGGAAACAGGAAGAACAGTATCTCATGGCACGTCAACGCGAATTTCTAGCTCAGCAGCAAGCGAACATGAAGCAACTACAAATGAGTGGCATTCCTGCTGCTTTGCACCACCATTCAAGTGCCCACAGTTTACAGAGTCAGCCCAGCTTTGGAAGCATCACGTCTCCCATTGGAATGCCTCCTCAAGCTCCGATTCCCCCTGTAGCAGGCTTCTTCGATAACCATGCCAGACAGCCTGTAGCGCCAGGTCCTGGCCAGATCCCTCCAGATTTCTTCCGGGAGGAAGACTTTGCCCGACTTAGCCTTCAAGAGCGTCAGCAACTTTTCGGTCCAGGCAGCCAAGGCGCACCAGGAAACCCAGCTTCTCAAGCGCAGCAGCTTGCCTCAATTCTTACTCAACAGTCTGATCTTCAGCGTGAGGCAGCAAGACTAGAACAGCTCAACCGAGACGATCCTCAGGGTTTCAAAGCTCGCCTGCGTGAGTTTGAGCAGCTGAGAGCTCAACATGATGCTGAGGAAGCTGCCGCGGCTCAGGCTGCTGGTCCTGCCTCTACCGAGCCCATTGCTCCCCCTTCGCAAGGAAGCCAGCAGATTCACGCTGAGCCAGAGCAAGCCGAGCCAACGCAGGCAAGCGCCACAGAGGAACACGAAGTGGAAAAGGAGGACGTGAAGGAAAAGGAAAGAGAAAATGAAAAAGAAAAGGAGAAAGAAGTCCTGTCTCTTACCCAACAAGTACAGAAGGCAGCCTCGGCCAAGCAATCGCAAACAGTCCAGCCAGAATCGCCATGGGCAAAGGTCAATACAAACCTACCAATGCCATTCCCCCCTCCACCTCAATCGACCACCCCGCTGCCAGCACCAACTGCTCAGAGAACTCGATCACATCTACCGGAAGCCTTCAATGAGGCAAGATCGAGGCCAGAGACTCCAGAGGTTGCCGCTCCTCCACCACTGGCTCCCTGGGCAAAGGAGCCAGTTGAAATCCCAAAGGGACCCTCCCTAAAGGAAATTCAAGAAGCCGAAGCAAGAAAGGCTGCCAAAGCTGAGGAGGCTGCCGCCGCGGCTCGCCGTCTAATCCAGGAGCAAGAGCTCAAGCTCTTGCATACTCAGTCCGCCTCTCCAGCCCCAGGTCTCCCAACAACTTCTACCTGGGCGAGCGCCACTACTCCTACCACTCCTAGTGGCACCACATCAGCCTGGGCCAAACCGAATGCTTCCAAGGCACAAACCGCAGCATCGAATATTGCAGCCGCAAAGAAGACTCTGGCGGATATCCAACGTGAGGAGGAACTCCGAAAGCAGAAACTGGCTGCGGCTACGGCGGCTTCTACTCCGGCTGGTATCTCTGCTGGCAAACGCTATGCGGATCTTGCTAGTAAGACTGCAACGCCACCCGCAACTGGTGGGTCTGCTTGGTCCACTGTGGGTGCTGGAGGAAAGGTGAAGGCGCCAACTAGCCCAGCTGGGACAGCACCAGCTGCTGCTATGCGTACAGTAAGTAGCACTGCTGTTCCTGCCACAACCGCAGCTCGTGCCTCGAGGCCAGCACAGGCTCCTCGGAGCGCGACCACCGGTCAGCCTGGAATCAACGCAGCACAAGAAGAATTCATGAAGTGGGCGAAGGGGTCGCTAGTCAAAGGTCTTAACTCGAACATCAATGGTAAGTGACGGCATATGCAGATGAAGATAAATTACATATGTACTAATCATCTATAGTTGATGAATTTGTGCTCATGCTTTCTACCTTCCCTCCGGAGGCCAGCATTATTGCAGACAGTATCTACTCCAATTCGCAGTTGATGGACGGTCGACGATTCGCGGAGGAATACCTTCGCCGCCGTAAATTAGCTGAAAAGGGCGTAATTGAACCGTCCAATATTGGCTCCGGAACTACATTTGCAGCAGCGGCTGCCGACAAGTCTGGCGGATGGAGTGAGGTCGCGAAGAAAAACCCACCAAAAGAGGAACCGACAGCTGGATTCAAGGTCGTCCCAAACAAGAAAAAAGGAAAGAAATGATGGATCTGTAATAGTACCGTGTATGAATAAGAGGGATGTGTTTCTGTAATATGGTACAAAGCGTTTCATTGCAACGCCATCCAACCCAACTAGCATTTTCTCATGATTTTATGTTGGCTATGAGTAGGCACTATGATATTTGGTAACAGACCACGTGTGTTAAACTTAGCACCTGTAGAACCGTAGCATCAGTTCATTTTCTAGCATTGGAGCATACAAATGGGAAGCATTCAACTCATCAATTATGGTGGTTTGCGGTCTATATAACGTGAAGATAAGGTTTGTTCCTTGATTCAGGGCGAAAGATTCAGGAACGTCATATTATGACGACGGGTCCTGCAGATCTTGGGATATGACATCCCAATGATCATCACTTCTCTGTCCCGTGACCTTGTGGATAAATTTGTACGCAAAAGTATACACAGAACTTGGAGTTAGGATATAACTTTAGAATAACGAGCGTAGCCCTTGTATTTTGGCGATTATGTTTCTGGTCCAATGCTGAGTTCTGGCATTTTTACATTAGGGGCTTATTGTGATTGTTAAGCTTTACTGTCGTAGTTGCAGTACATGGTTGATACTCGACAATTTTGGTCAAACATGACTAATACTCCCAGGCAAGATGCCAGACGGACCCTCCAAGCATACCCCGCCTCAAATTCTAGACCATCTCTAAAACACCGAAAGACTGGATTCGCCCTGAGCAGATGACGTTGATTTAGAACCTTCGTTCTGAGTGAGGAACCGCTTAACTTGGTCGAAGCTGGCTGGGTAGAAAAAAAACTCAAAAAATTTTGTACTCTCATCTCGCAAGCGAGTCACTCACTCCAAAGAGAGAGGATCGTGTTCTCTTCCACATAACCAAAAAAGCAGGAGGACAAATAAAAAAAATGCCACATCGTGCATTTACGGCAAAGGGCCTTGATGCATTGCTCTATGATCTTGAATCTCTGAAGCAGCATTCCAAATATGGAAGTGTTGCGGATACTTATCTCAATGGAGGCTATAAGACGATTCTCGAGAGCCCTACCTCTCAAACCCTAATCCGGAAACTGAGCCAGATTTTGGCATTGCTCAAAGAACAGCCGGAGGAGCTATTTTATATGGATGATTTTGGAGCTGAATTTGACCCTATCCTGGTTCTCTTCACCGGACTTTCTGCTTTCAATGCTTTTCTTCAGGCCAACGTCACGGGACCGCCAGCTGATTTCTCCAGTGTCTTCAAAGCCACTGTTCAGGACCCGGAGCTGTTTAGAGAGCAATGCCTACGCAGTCTGGACTATGATGGCGCCTCTGTATATCAATTCATTCCCCAAATTGGATTGTTTTGCCTGGCCCGTATGGTTTTCTCGGATTACTTCCCTCGGGAATTTCGCGGCAAGACTCTGGATTGTGTGTGGATGCGTATGCGTATTAATGTGTTTCACCAACGCTTACTTGTTGGTATGTCCGGTGCAAGGCTCACCGATTCGGTGATGCTCCAGGAACTCATAGATAGGGACGTGAAGACTTTGGAATATGACATTATGAGTCTTCACTCTCCTTTTTCTACTGAGGCAAAGGTGCAATTTCTTCTGGAAAAGGCACAGATTTATATCTCCCAAGGACTGGATATAAAAGCCAAAGAAGATATGAATCGGATTGTTGAAGTTTCTGGTTTTAGTTTTGCCTTGACAGGAGCTCTTGGAAGACGGACCAAGTTTCAACAGACTGATACCTCACAGCTGGTTGTGTTAGCAAAAAGTTCTGAGGAAAATGCCGAAGGCAAAGACTCTCATACGAATGACAGAAGTGAGGCTACCCTCGGTTTGTCTAGTAATACCACAGACAAAGAGGGTGAAGCGAAGCCGGCTCCAGAGGCCCTCGAGCTGAACGATGATACTCTTCTTGAAAAAATCAAATTCACAGATATCTCACACGATGAAACAACACCATCGGACTTACCTCCCGTCCTAGCTCAAATGAAACCGGATGACCAACCACAACTCAAACCTCTGGATCAGATCACGTTGCTTACTGAGGCCACTTTGAGAGACACCTTATCACCTCTTGACAAGCTCAAAAGCGAGGAAATCCTGCCATATGCTGTGAGAGTTCTGAATGATAAACCTACCAACTGGCAGATCTATACACAAGCACTTCTAGTCCGAAGTCGGATCGAATCCCATCGATCAAGAACTATGGAAAGGAGTGTTCTCCAATTACAGGTCATTGTGGATCAGATCATCGCAGATACACAGGATGAAGAGACATCGCCAGGTGGAATCCCGGAGATCAAGGTCACACAGTTCCTTCCTCGAGCGAAAGCGAACGAGTCGGCACCTGTACCCGAACGTCTTAAGTACATATACCAACTGAACACACCTGCAAGGTGGGAGTTGGAGACCGAGCTAGCTTTTGCATGGAGTCATGTTGGCAGTTTTGTCAGCGCTCTTGAAATATTCAAGAGACTTAAATTATGGGCAGAAGTAGCGCTGTGTTATCACTCTGTCCAGCAAGAAGACAAGGCTCGGCAGGTTATACGAAGGCAATTATTCTATTCTTCTAAAGGCCCAGAAATGGATAAATACGAGATAGACGCTCCTGAGGTCTCGTCGGAGGAATGGGACGGGGAAATTCGTAAACCACCTCCGCCGCATTCGCCTCGACTATGGTGTATCCTAGGAGACCTTGACCAGGACCCGGTATGTTGGGAACGAGCATGGGAGATCTCAAAACATCGATACGCGCGAGCACAACGTACGCTTGGCGAATACTACTCACGAACTGGCGATTTTGAAAAGGCTAGAGATGCGTATATGAAAGCAACAATCGTAAACCGACAAAATAGCGATACGTGGAGTAGACTAGGAGATATTGATTTGAAAGTGGGCAACTGGGATGGTGCAATTATAGCATTCCAACAATCTATCCAGATCGATGACACAGATCCGAAGACATATAGCAATCTAGGCTCTGCTCTGCTATCTAAATACACTGAGAAGAAGGCTGAAGAGAAGGCTGGTGTCGCTCAGAACCAGCCATCTTCAGAAGATAACAGTGAGGAAGTAGGCTCTCTAGTAACTCAACCACCATTAAAGGACCTCCTACGCCAAGCTCTGGTCGCGTTTAAGAGAGGCGCAACAATTGCTTATGATAACTGGAGGATCTGGGACAACGTTATCACCATAGCAGGCCGTATGGAGCCTCCATCATTCCCAGACATTTTACAAGCAATGCGAGCTGTGATACGTATCCGAAGCACTTCTGTGGGAGAGGAAGCTGTTGATGTGGATGTCCTAAGTGCCCTTGTCCAAGAGGTAATTTCAATAGGGCGACCTCAGGATCAGCCTGCTGGCGAAATCTATGTCCCACCACGAGGTAGTTTGGCTCGTGCCACAATCGAAATGGTGGAAAATGAGGTCGTGCCACTCATCACGAAGCGAGCAGAGCTGTGGTCTTTGGTTGAGAAGCTGGCATTCTTCAAAAGGGATTATAAGACTGCGCTAGAGTGCGCGGAAAAGACATGGCGGTTGACTACCCAGGGAGAAGCTTGGCAAGAGGATGCTTCTAAGTGGAAATTGGTTGTAGCTGCCACTGAGAACCTTGTCAGTGCGTACGAAAGTTATGGGCCGCAAGAACGAGCTGATGGCAGTGGTGAAGTAGAGAAGGGCTGGAAGATGAAAGCCAGGAACGCTCTCAGAGGCATTATTGGGAAGGGCAAGGACGTCTGGGAGGATACGGAGGAATTCAACCTCTTGCAAGAAAGAATGCAGGAGCTGAAGAGTACATGAGTTATTATAGACGTAACCAAACCTATTGATGTAGATGACCTTAATGTAGATATTTACAAAAGGATATGGTCTATTTAAATCTATGATTTGTCGAAATAAAATTTATGATATGCCGAATCAGTGCCTGCTGAGCCTAGAAATCTATGCTATCTATAACCTGATATTAACAAAACTTTGAATCATCTCCTCTGCCAGTGGAATAGAAACCATATCATCTGGCCCGAAAATACCAATATCTACAGTGTCTCCTAAGTATTTTATTTCAATATCTAGTGATGGCTATCGAAAGAATATTAGTTGGTACACGAAAGTAATTAGAAGCACTAGAGCTTACCAGGTATGCATCGCAAGATCCATCCATCGGCGGGACTATATTCACATCGGGTCGATCCTCCACAGTCTGCGAAAATTCATTGCGACTCTGTAGTGGCTTAAAATAGATCTTATTGACACCATTGTCATGCTCCTCGTTTGACCCGTTTGCGGTGCCTGTCTCTAATTGTGAGGGCTTGAGGATATTGACGAAGAAATCCACTCTAACTCCTGTCCATTGATAAATCTGTTCCAAAGAAGCAGCGGACATAGCAGCACTACTAATCCTCTGGATATCATCTTGGATATTTCTGGCACACTCTGTTATAGTGTGTCCCAGTGGGTTTCTAACCAGCAGTGGGAGTAGGTTAAATGTCGGAGCTACTAACTCAGACAGATCTTCTCCGAAAGGTGCGCGGTTTGCCAGATAGATCCCTAGAACTATCTGAGAGAGATTCTTGCCTGGATGATCCGAGCTTAATTTTCTGGCATATATAATTGCTATCGCCGCAATAATCAGTGCATCAACGCTGACGTCGGCACGTTGAGCACTGTCTCGAAATAGCGGCGATTTCAGCGATGATCTGAAAACTTCCGTTCTTCCTCGCGACTGACTGGAAGAGATCATCTGATACTTTGCTAAGCCCGCGAAATAATCTCTCCACTTCTGCTGTGAAACAGTTGCCTCTAGAGAGCCATTTACATG
Source organism: Scytalidium sp. 3C (assembly GCA_000743665.3). Lineage (NCBI taxonomy): Eukaryota > Fungi > Ascomycota > Leotiomycetes > Scytalidium > Scytalidium sp. 3C. The sequence goes on from JMRO03000002.1 coordinate 205,096, forward strand.
ATTTGTAGAATCTGATACTTTCTCTGCTATAGACAATGAATGTGCTATAAAGCTCTTGAAATTGGTGCCCGAAACTAGGCGCTCTTCCCCTCGGTATAGAGACTGCAACTGGTATATCAAACTTTCTATGCTGATACCGTCATATAAAGCATGGTGAATAGTCAGTTTAAGGATGACGGAGCCCACACTCTCTTCAACTGCTAAGAGAACTGGAGGATGTGTCAAGTCATGAGGGCTATTGAAGTGCGCGTTGGATGTACCGCCATGATACCTGACAGGATTTGGAGGATCTTTGAATATCACCTGGACAAGAGATGACCCCTCTTCAAAGAATCCTGTTCGAAGGATATCATGTTTTGCTCTCAGATCATTCCAACTCGATTCAAGTCTCTGTTTGTCAATCGAATCACTAGAGACAGTATAGCTAAATGTGGGATAAAACATTGTACCGCGAGATGCTTGCCATCTCCTAATCATATATTTCTGCCCTGCAGTTACTGGCAACAAATATTGGATTTCACCAAGACGCTTATCCGCCGTAATTGAGTCCTGAGACATCCCGATACGACTGATGGCGGCGGTTAGAGTCGCATCGATGTCAACGGAATCATTCTCTTTCCGAGATTTCTGATGGAGTGTCCTAGACATTGCAGATATCGTAAGGTCTTGGAGGATTTCGGATACTTTGAGTTTAATTCCGTAGCTCTTCAATAAGGCAGCCAGTTTGAGAACCAATACTGAGTCTAGTCCTAATTGATAGATCGATGTATCTTTACTGATTGTCACTTCTTCAAATCCAGATAGTGCATGAAGCGCCTTGCGAATTTTTAGCTCCTCATCCGACCATACCGACTTGTCAGACTCTATAGGCTGCTCGGCTTTATGAGCACTTTCTGTGTTGAGGATAAACCTTGGCAATCCGCAGACAGATACGCCACCATCTTCACTCTTAAAAACCTGTGATTCTGGATCAGACATGATTCGCAATAGGACAGAATCCAGCATCTCTATGATCTGATCACCCTCCTCAGCACTGAGAACTGATGGTTTGCAAGCTATGGTCCAAATTGGATTTCCCTTGGCCGAGATCTCCATTTCAACACAAAGTGGAAATTCTACGTCTGACTTGCCAATTATGGATTGGTATAAGTGCTCAACATCAGTTGAACTTTGACGCCCTTGATAAATGAATAGAGCGTCAAATAAGGCATTATTGTGTGCTGATTGAGGCCTGCGTCCAGACAATGCAAGTGACTGAGCCAGTCCCAATGGAAAATGTTGGAATCGACGTGCTTTGTAGTTCTGATCTTGTATAAACCTCAACATATCGGCAATAGTGCCGCTGAGAACTCCCCTTACAGTGACAGTATTCATAAATGGAAACATAACTTCGTTTACTTCCTCTGAATCGCGGCACGAGAAAACAGACCCGAACACAACGTCAAGTCGTTTCGTGAGGTAGGAAAGTACGAATACAAAGCACAGTTGGCTTATTGTTTGTATAGAGACGCCAAGGGATTTGCAGAGAGACTCGATCTGTAGGATTGAAACACCGGATACTTTCTGCGTCCGATACACGGCATCTGTATTGTGGATCACCTCCTTTCTGGGTAACTCGCCCAGGGGAAGGTCTGATAGGATGCTTTTCCAAAACCTTTGAGCATCCTCGGTCGTGGATTCGAAAATTGGCCCCAGATAATCGATCGGATTTGGTCGAGGGCTGAAAGTTCCTTGATATGCTCTATAAATGTCTTCATGTAGTAGTTGGAGTGACCTGCCATCATAAAGGGCATGAGAAATAGCAAATGCCATGTATTTAGAGTTTTTGAAATCAAAGTAGTAAACTTGAAACAGGCTTTTCTTCTCCTCCGCGATATTTGAGGCTTGAAGCTTTATCCTTTTCAAAATCCCATCTAGTTCCATTGTTCCATCTATCCAATTGATATAAATTGACTCGGATGGTTGCAAGCTATTGCTGTGGATAACTTGGGCATACACAAAAGGAGTTTGTGGATCATGTACTTCGGTAAAGCTTGTACGAAGGATGGGTGATGCGGCTATTATCTTTCTCACCGCATCTTCGAGCTTCTTAATATCAATACCGTCATTGAGCTTAAAAAGTTCAATAATAAAGTATCTTTCATAATTAGACTGAATCATTTCCTTGACCATGCTCTGTTGCAGCGGAGTAGCAGGGAGTACTGCTTGGAAATGGCTAGGAAGATTTCCTTCGTTCCTCAGGTATTCCGTCAACTCTTGGCTCATATCCTCAAGCTTGCGGCGTGATGATACTTGCGGAGTAGGAGAATCAACAGACATCATTCTTGCAATACGGGCGATCGTCTGTGATTGAATAATATCACTGACTAGGAGCTTGATACCGTTCTTTCGAAGACGGCTTGAAAGCTTGATCACATCAATGCTATCCAGCCCAAGTTCAAAAATAGAAGAGTCTTCACGAACATCGTATGGTGAAATGTTCGCTAAAACCGAAATAGTTTGTCGCAATTGTTCTGTGTTCGTTTGAATTTGTTCTGATTTCTGAGTTTCAGAAGTCGACATGTCATGAGGCTGTTCTCCGTTTGTCATATGTTTCCTAGGATATGATATATCTCCATTTTGTTGGGTTTGGCGATTTGTTATCTTAGGGATTTGACATTCAGGTTCTTGTAAGATTTGTTGCAGCGAGAGTGCCATATTCCGTAACAAATCTGAACATTCAGTTTCCGTCAAAACGGAGGCTTGTGCAGCAATAGACATGGTNAAGTCTCTTAGAGTCCTGACTAAGTATCGTTTCTAAGGCTAGGGGATACTATCGAGCCATTAGAGGTTGAAGGTAGGTAATCAATTATTGATAGACTTACATCGGCAGTAGCTGGATTATCTACCTGGGTCCATATCTCTTTCGCGAAAGTGTTTTCGTCCTCTGAAATGCGTTGAAATACAAATAGATTATCGAAGAGAGATTGTCTTGTTTTCCCTGCCCGACACCATTTCTGGATATCTTTTAGAGGTGTATGTTGGTAGACTTGGGATTGTACGTTAAATTCATGGCATTTCTGTATCAAATTTCTCCAAGTAGTGCCGGGATCTATATCAATATGGAAAGGAACAATGTTGAATAATGGACCAATCACTTGATCAGCTCCTTCAAAATCAATTGTCCTTCCTGACACTATTATCCCAATGGTGGGGCTAGATGGTTTGACTTTCCTAATTGCAGATACCCAAGCAGCCATTATTATTGCCTGGTAAGTGACGCCGAGACTCTTACGGCGTTCTTCCAGGTCGGTTATATCGTGTAACTCTTTTGAAACTAATACATCCTCGGTATTTTCGTACTTGACAGGTAACAAGTCATCCGTCCATGATTCCAGATGCTTGGCCCAGAAGTGCTCCGCGTCAGCTCTCAAGGCTAGAGGCCCGTACTCGAGTGACTTGGTAAATGGAGGGCCGTAATTGATGTTGGGAACACCATTATACTCCTCTGCAATGCGTTGGAACAGCATCGTTAAGCCGTTTGCGTCATACAGTGCGTGGAACATTAAGACATTCATGCGTCTCTTACATGAGGACGCCTCGAATTCAATCCTGAAGGGAAACTGTAGTGCAAGAGGCTTGTCCACCGTAATTTGATCCATGGCAAGGTCAGTCCAGTTCAGTTTATTGGTCTTGGTAACAACTTGAGCATATCCATCATCAGTCAAGATGAATTTTGTGCGCAGTACTTGTAATCGTGCAGAAGCCTCTCTCCAAGCATTGAGCAACTTATCTGCTTCGACTGCATCTCTGAGCCAAAAAGAAAATTTGTTGAAGTATAAGGCATGATCAGATTCCAGGAATCTATATATCATGCCTTCCTGCATTGGGGTACAAGGATTTATAGCTTCGATTTCATGCGGTTCAATTTCAAGCTCTTTTGAGATTTCTGGTAGATATTTGTAGGAAAATATCTTCATATGCTGTGCTGCTGCAAGATATGCATCTTCGTTGGCTTTATCTACCCTCTTGTCGTCGGAAATAGCAGCAATAAGTTGTCCTAATGTAGGATTGCGCATGATTGAAGACGCCTTGGCGTTTTGAAGCCCTGTCCTTTGTAGAGATGAGGCAAATCCTATGACTGAAATAGAATCTAATCCAAGTTCAAATATGTTCGAGTCTCTGTGGAGCTGAGTAATATCTAACTTCAGAATATGGGCAATGATCTGTAGTATCTCACTGTGCTTCTGTGACCACTGCCCATCCATTGGGCTCTCCCTAGAGAGGCTTTGAAGGTCTTCCAGCTGAAGTTTGCTGAACATAGCTGCCAATTGCTTTGTATCTGCTTTATTATTTGGATTCAAGGGGAGCTTCTCGATTGGAACAAAGTGTGTTGGCACCATATATCCGGGAAGGCTAGACTTGCAAGCATTCCTCATAGTAGATATGACTTGAACTAAATCCGGAGCGTCATGGGTCCGAGAGCTCACAAAAAAGGTAACCAACTGTTCTTTCTGCTGAGCTGCATGTTTCAGAACCAATGTTACCACTTCATCAATGTCCGTTCGACTCTTTTTAATAACTTGATTGATTTCGCCGAGTTCAAGCCGCTGGCCCCTAAGTTTGACCTGATCATCGGCCCGACCAAGGAAGATAAAGCTGCCATCATGGAGGATACGCACAAGATCACCTGTACGATATACACGTTCTTTGAAATTTTTCAACACTGGAAACCGTTCTTTCGTAAGATCTGGTCGATTCAGATAGCCTATCCCAACCAACTTCCCCGATACACAAAGTTCACCAACTCCTCCTCGCAGTACTGGAACTTCACTTCCAGGCTTCAACACGAAAGATCCCACGTTTAGGAACTGTGGGCCGATATTCTCGGGTTTACCAGACTTTGGTACTCGTGGATACATTGTCACACCAATCGTAGCCTCGGTCGGCCCGTAACCGTTGTAGATGCAACTGTATTCGCCCCAAACGTCTAGGATTTCTTGCTTCAGCTGCTCCCCGCCAGTGATGAACACCCCTTTATGGAGGGATGGTACATCATCGGGGTGTAGTAAACGAGCAAGACTTGGGGTGAGGTCAATATGAGTAACACCAAGTAAATTAATTGAAGCAGCAATATCTTCAAATATAAGATCTCGGGGCGCGGAGATAACACGGATGCCGACGCTCCAACTCCAGAACTGCTCAAGCACACTGACATCGAAATGAAATGAAGCAAATTGCAACCATTTAGAATTTACGTCCCAATGATCGGCAAACAGGGTCTGAAAGGCTAGCATTGCTTGAACAGCGTTCTCGTGGGAGATAAGACATCCTTTAGGAGTTCCCGTAGTCCCTGAAGTATACAAGCAATACGAAACATCGGTCGGCCTGGCTTTTCGAGACGGTCCCGGTGAATCTGAGCTGTAATTTCTGAGAGCACCAAGCAAGCCTAAATCAATTGATTGTTTTTGAAGTGAATTTTGAACCTTTTCCGCCTGTTTCCCAGATGTTAAAATAACCTTGGCTCCAGAATCCTCAGCGATAAAGTTCAAGCGGTCAGCAGGAGCAGTTGGATCAAGAGCAACGTAACAACAGCCTGCCTTGAGGATTCCCAATATAGCGAACGAAGCCTCGGGGCACTTATCAAAGCAAATGGCAACCATGTCACCCGGGATTAGACCATAATTAATAAGGAGGCTGGCCACCTGATTGCCTATTAGGTTTAATTCCGTATACGTCCAAGTTTGGGAATTAACGTTTCCAGTGGCCCAAGACGTTGCAAATTCAAATGCTACTCTCTCAGGCCACTGTTGCGCACCCCTCTCAACGAACTCATGTAAGAGTGTAATGGAGCTTGGGAGCTCGGGATATTTTGCTGGCGTAATCGAAAGAAGACCGCTATCAGCTCCAGGTGCTGTATCAGACCTTCCTAGAGGATTCTGTAGAAGATCAAGGAGGAGCAGCTCGTACTGCTTCAGGATTTTCTCTGAATGCTCTAAGGGTATTATATCATCCCTGTATGTGAGTCGAAGTATAAGTTGTCCTGTTTCAGCAGGTTGCATTTCCAAAGAGACAGCATATTCTACGGACGCATGTTCTGCAATCACTTTCCATGGCCTGGTTGATTGTCCTTGGGCTTCCGAAGCTTTTTGATAGGTAAATAATGTATCAAAAATTTTGCCTTCAGGGAACTCAGCCCATTTCTGAATTGATGTCAGTGGGGTGAATTGGAACTTCATCAGTGAAGCATTAGCTCGCATGGTTTGTACAAGAAGATCTTTGTTCATCCCAACTACACTACCACGGACAGGAAGAGTAACAATACTCGGGAAGGAGATCTCGTCAGCTTGTTCTGCTACTGATCGTCCAGAAAGAGTAACCCCAAATGTGGTGTCCGTTTCACCAGTGTATGCCGCGAGTAATCTAGCCCACGCTGCCTGCCCAGCTGCCTGCATTGTAGCATCTTGCTTTCTACAGATATCTTCCAATTCCGAGACAGATGCGGCAGAAATTATTTCATGTACCAAAACTGCCCGATCCTTTTTATGGAGCGGAGAAAGGCTAGGGAATTTGTTGACGATTATCTTGTTTTCATCTTTTTGCCAGAAGCGCTTCTGTTCATCAAGACTTCTTTCCTCCGACATTAAGATTGGCCCCAACAGATTATTAATGGGAGGCAATAATACCACCTGGTCTGATCGATAGCTGCCAGCCACATCTGATAGTATCATTTGGATGGAGTGAGCGTCATATATTGCATGATGTGCCTCAAGGGTCATAATTGTCTTATTGTTCAAATTCGTTATGATTATGAGCCAGGGATTTTTAATCAATCTCTGGTTAAGCTCCGGATATGAGTGTCGTCCTTCAAACCAAGGTAGCCGGAAATAATTCTCAGAATAAGTAACCATTGCAAATGGACGACTTGAGTCCCCAGTAGAAGCAAACCCAGTTCTGAGCATCTCGTGCCGTTTCATTACCTCCGTCCATGCACCCTGTAGTTTTGAAATGGATATGGACGGCATAAGCTCCATCTGGATGCTATTAACATATTCAGTTCCTTCTGAATGGAATGTTTGAGCCAACATTCCTGCTTGAACGGCCGTACATGGTCTGACGTATTGCACCGTTTCAGGATCGATATTGTTATCTTCGCAGATTAAGCTTCTGTATTTCTTGTCGAAAGTCTCAAAATCGTATTCAGTCTGTTCGACTTGAGAGATTTCGCTGTTCTTTTGGAGAAATGAGTCCAGCGCCAAGATACTCGGATGCTCGAGGATATCACTTGCAAGAATATTGTATCCTTTTTCTCGTAACCGGTAGGCTACCTGCACCACGCTTATACTGTCTAATCCGAGCCTAAATAAGCTCACATCTGGCCGGATCTTGTCTAATGGAACATCCGTAAAGTTAGATATAACATCTCTTAATTTTTGCTGGCCATCTGTCATTGCAACTATAGACATATTGTTCTGCACCTCTTTTGATTCAGGCGACTGGTGCGAAATCATATGCTCGAAGATGTGGTCTTTAACCGTTTGGGGGAGGATTTGTCTTCTAGGATTCTCCAAAGCTGCACAAAGGTATTTTGCAAACTCCGCTGCCACATTTGAAAGATTCTCATTATCGATTACCCCTCCATAGGAGTGGAACAAAATCTCCACTTTATCACTTGTCACATCTGGAACTACTTCGCAGACTAGAGGAAAGGCTATCACGCCTTGCACATGAGTAATAGTCCAGATAGAAGGATCAAGTCTGACAGAGGGCTGTTGGAGGAGAAATAGAGTATCGAAAAGATGAGGTCCATCATGCTTCGTTCGAGATAGAATACGACGTAGTGGCGTAAACTGAAAAGGGAGATAGTTGGCGTTATAAGTCTGGAGTTGCCGGAATGATTCCAAATAAGAGAGGTTGGATACATCTTTGAGCCTAATGGGGACTGTGTTGAAACATGGTGCCACTAGGTTCTCAACTCCTTGCACATCAACAGCACGACCATTGACAATATTGCCAAAGCAGATATCATCTTGAGACAGACACTCAGATAATACGGCCGCCCAAGCAGTCTGACAAACTGCTAATAGAGAGGTCCCATGCTTTTTGACTCGCTCTTCAGTCCAACTTAGAGAGTTTTCTAGCCTTGTGGAAACGAGTGAGCTCTGTAACCCTTTACTTTCAGACTGAGGATTTCCCATAAAGCTGGACTGTAGGAGCGTCTCCGAACAGCCATTTAGAGCCTCATCCCAGAAGTTGTCACATAATCCCAGATCAATGGAGGAAATGTGTTGAATAAAAGGTGCGAATGGAACTGGTGAAGGTAGAACCTGCCCTCGATAGAGCTTCTCAATCTCATCGTACAATACTGCAAGAGCAACCCCATCGTATAAAGCATGATGCATAGATACCACCAGATTTGTGTGGTTTGATATATGTAGAAGGTTGAGTCTGTAAGGGGGCCTGTGCTTTTCAGCTGCGAGGCCTACCTCGATATCTTCAAGAACTTGGCTCACTTTTGCTGCTTCGCTGTACACAGAACCAATTTGTAAGTCATGTTTCGTTGTTATGACTTGGGCATAGGGGTACTGCGGTATATCCGTACGTATGAAAACAGTTCGTAAAATTTCATGCCTCTTCACCATTTCCTTCCAACACTGCTTAAGTTTCTCTATGTCCCCAGCTAGATCAAAAATGACGTGATTGCTGTAAGATCCAGATCCAGAGGACTCTGAAGCCGACAGCATTGCCTCCTGTAGTGGAGTACAGGGCAAAACTGTTTCGACGTCATAGCCAACATTTTTGAATTTATGAGAAATATCTTTAATAAAATCTCCAGGAAAAAAAGAATGGGAAGCCTTGACCAAAGGAGGGGAGAGTCGCAACCCGCCATGTGANAGANGGAAAGCACTTCCGCTAATCGGATGGCTGTAGGATATTTTAAAATATCTGAAATTTCAACTTTACGCTCAGTAGCCTGCGTCAAGAGCTTTGAAAATGGGATTGCCGAGATAGAGTCAAGGCCAAGACTAAAGAAAGAGGTGCCAGGTCCTATTTCTTCCACAGATATTTCCATAAACTGAGCTATGGATGTGGCTATCATCTTTTCAAGTTCAGTCCACACATGATCAGAACTGATCATTGAAGAATGTCCTACTTGCTCTAAAAATTTTCTATCAAGTGAGCTGTACCCATTCACTAGGAGGCGTTTATCTATCTTGCCCTGAGATGTGAATGGAAGAACAGATATTGGTACCAGGGAAGATGGAATCATATAGGCGGGTAGCCTTGATTCTAGAGATTTGTATAACTTTTGTATGGTATAATTATCTGGGGATAGATAACCAAACTCTTTGGGCTCTTCTTCCGAGTTAGATGGCGCCCAAAAGCATACAATATGTTGTAAGCTATTTTCAGTTCCAAGTATCACCGTTGTGCAGTCTTTGACTTCGTCAAGTGCCAGCATAACACTGTTGATTTCTCCAAGTTCAACACGTTGGCCGCGGATCTTGACTTGGTCATCTTTTCTTCCCGTGAACGACAGTGAACCGTCTGGTAGCATGCGACCAAAATCTCCACTTCGGTACAACCGACCATATTCCGGATGATCGATGATCTTTCCAGAGTTCTGAGCTGGATCTATGTAGCCTCGAAAGACTTGCAATCCACCAAAGCAGAATTCTCCTTCTGCTCCCTTTGGAAGTGGAACAAATTCTGGACCAGGATGTATTACAAAAGCGGAAGTATTTTGAAAAGCTCGACCAATATTGTGAATAAAGTCATTGTGGGAAACATCTTCGTTCACAGTACAGATATTTGTAGTCTCGCTGGGACCGTAGCCTTGATATAGTCCTCTTCCAGCCCAAGAGTTGAAGACTTTTTGCGTTACAGCCTCCCCTGCAGTCACTAAGAATTCCACTTTGGGAACATTTTCTGGATTCACAAGTGCTGCTACGGTAGGTGTCATGCTGAGATGAGTTATCTCTAATTCGCGTATGGCTAGTTCAATGTCTCGAAACAGCACATCTTTAACAGCTGCACAAAGACAGGCGCCTATTCTCCACGTAAAGAATATCTCAAAAACTGACACATCAAATGCCTGAGAACACTGTTGTAACATTCGAGAGGATGGTGACGCGGGGTACATCTTTTCGAGGACGTCTAGATTGCTGACGATATTTTGTTGTGTCACTAACACTCCCTTTGGGGCTCCCGTGCTCCCTGAGGTGAAGACACAGTAAGCGACTGCGTCTGGAGAAAGTCCAAGAGAGAGATTAGAGGTGCTCAAAGCGTCCAAATTCAACTTGTCTACATCCACAATTGTTACACCTTGAAGGCTGGTGATTGCGGTGCTGGTCCTTGCATCCGTCAATATTATTTTGACTCTCGCATCGTGGAGGATCTTTTCGAGCCTCTCTTGTGGGACGTCTGGTGTCAGTGGAAGATATCCGGCTCCAGTTTTAACAGTTGCGAGGATTGAGGTATATAAGTTCAGGCTCTTTTCCATGCAGATGCATACAAGCTGATCAGGGATAACTTCAAGCTCCAATAAATAATGGCCTATCTGGTTTGCTCGATTATTTAATTCAGAATATGTTAGCTGCTGGAGATTTGCTTGCCCGGCTTTTATATCAGTGGCAAAATCAATTGCTGCTCTATTGGGGTCGAGCTCAGCAATATCTTCTATTGGCGATGCAAGCGTCTTGCCACTAAGCATGTTGTCAGGATATGCATTATCTACCGAGAGCAGAGTATCCGCTAGATGAAGATATGTTTCATGAAAAGTGAGTGACTCAGTTCCCAATATCTTTTGGGCAATCCGATCTACCTGCGACAGAAGAATCTTGATCTGCGATTCTGGAAACAGCGCCTCTTGGTAGATAGCGTTGAGTGTAATATGTTCTGGGCCTGGAGTTGCTTCAAGGGTCAGATTGAACTCTAAATAATCGCCTGAATCCACCAGTGATACATGATTTCTGGCATGCCTGGAATCATGTAAAGTCTGCTGCCACACGAACAGAGTATCGAAAAACACTTGTCGAGGATCAATACCCACGGTGGATTTAATTGCTCCAAGGGGCGCTGTGCTGCGCTCTAAGTGTTTACGATTTATGGAATTGATCTCCTGAAGTAGTTGTTGTGTAGTCTCCAATGCAGAGATATCAACTCTAACTGGTAGTACTGCAAGACAGGGACCCACTATATCCTCGATGCCGTCGATTGGTAGCGTCCTGCCAGAGAAGACTGTTCCGAAGCACACATCAGATGATCCGAGGTATGAACTCAATACAAGAGCATACGCGGCTTGAAACAATGATTGCGGGCTCGCATAGAGCTTCCTAACCTTTGCATCAACCTCAGATGTCAGTATGGAAGTTTGATGACGGAAAGTACAAAGTCCGCGTTTTGTCGATCTGTGGGAATTGAAATTGGGTATCTGTCTTATTTCAAGCCCGTCCAAATGATCCTTCCAATAATCTTTCAGTGCCCACGAATCAGTATCAAGAACACCATCTTGATAAGCTTCAACCACTCTGCTGAAAGATGGCCTCTCTAATAACTTTTCCCCTGCAATCAGGCTGTTGAGGTCATCTAGCATGAGTTCCAGTGACCATGCATCATAGAGAGCATGATGTATGTGTAGCACAACTCTGATGGATGCATCCAATTTCAGCAGCTGTATCTGAACAGGATGCCTAAGCCAGTACTCTCCGGCCACAGTTAGATTATATTCCAACTGCTCTACGTCTTGGAAAGTAGAGAGCGGAAGCATTTTCCACACAACTTGTGTAAATCCAGCTACATCTTCGGTCTCTCTGAACCCAGTCCTAAGAATTGGGTTGATTTCAGCGAGCTTGAGTAAAGCATTTTTAACAGCCAAAGGTTCTTGAATTCTAGGAATATCTATTTCCACCCAATTTTGATACGTCTTCGCGTCAATAGCCGTCTCCGATAGCATTGCTAGCTGTAATGGCGTGCAGGGCATAACCACTTCAATATCTGCAGCATCGCCATCTGAGCTATCCATAGAGCTAAGTGCCTGAGCTACCGGCATTCTCTTGGTGGTTTCCGGGTGAGATGCTTGAGAAACCTCGCAGATTCTGACAAGTTCGTCGTAGGTATTAGATTGCAAGACAGATACAGTCGAGATATTGAACCCCTCGGATCGAAGCTTCGAAGCCACGCGAATGGCTGTAAGAGACTCTAACCCAGCAGCTGCGAGTCGCATATCTTTCGAGAATTCTCCCAAGTATTCATACAGCGTCTCTCTTACAGCCCTCTGAACTCTTGTTTCAGAAGCCGTATCTTCAAGCCGGTGACCCTCTCGCTCTTTCTCGTAATCGGACGACAATTTCCTCTTGTCAACCTTCCCCGAAGGAAGATACGGGAATGAGTCGAGTATCACTATCTCACTAGGAACCATGAACTTTGGTAGCCAGGTTGCACATGTATTCAAGACATCTGAGGCTAGTATTTGGTCATCACTGACCAGAGCGAATACAACAAGGACGCTGCCAAGAACCACCGCCGTAGCGGTTTTAATCCCAGCATGTTTATAAACCGCTTCTTCAATCTCACCGAGTTCAACTCTCTGTCCTCGCAGCTTGACTTGTCCGGCATTCATCCGACCAAAGATTTCTATGCTGCCATCAGACAAAAGGCGAGCCTTATCTCCAGTCCTGTAGTATCTTTCACCTCGGAACTGTATGAAAACAGCCTTGTTCTGTTCTTCTCTATTCAGATATCCTTCGGCAAGCTGGGGACCACCCAAAACTAGTTCCCCTATCTCTCCTATAGGGAGGAGTTCTAACTCTTGGCTTTCATCTATCGTCTCAGCTCCCTTTGCTATGAAGACCGACGTTGTATCTAACGGAATGCCAATATTACTAGCTTTGCAATCGCTTTCCATCCGCGGGTATATAGTACAATGAATAGCGGCCTCTGTTGGCCCATACATGCCATACAACATGCTTTCTTTTGAATCGGAGCCTCCAAACTCCTCAACAATAGGCTTCGTCAGCGGCTCGCCAATAGTTAATAGCAGCTTCAACCCAGGTGCAGCTGACCTTGTTTGCAATAGGGATCCAACAACAGTTGGGGTCAGTTCAGCAGCATCCACATCCAACTCGGTAATCATTCCAGGAAGATTATTGAGCAGCTGAGTTCTATCACAGCCAACCAACGTACAACCTCGGATGAGAGGGAAGAAGATCTCGAAAACGGAGACATCAAATGAAGGAGATGCAAATTGTAAGAATCTCTTGAACTGTGGGATATGTCTCTGGTGGGCCATCAAAGATTGAGATACCGCTAGGTGGCTGACTGCAACACCTTTTGGTGTTCCGCTTGAACCGGACGTGTACATGACATATGCAAGTTCCGGATCTGTGGACGAAGTTAGGCGCTGGCTGGAGTGGTTGCCCACCGTTGCTGGAATTTCCGGAAATTCATCCACAAAGATAACGAATGGTCCATTTTCCCAGGACACGATATCCCTGAACGCCGTAGTGGTAATTATGATATCTGCGGAAACATCTCCTACCACAAATTTAATGCGGTCTCTCGGTGCATCAAGATTGATTGGACAAAAGGCTGCGCCAGATTCGAGAATTGCCAGTTGTGATATGTAAAGACCGGGTGATTGTGGTACCAGGACTGGGATGACATGGTCCCTTTGGACGGTGGAAGATAAGCCCAATTTCTGCTGGATCCGTGCAGCCAGGTCTAAAACACACGCTTGAACTTGTTGATAGGTGTATCTCTTCTTCTGCTGGCCACTGGCAAATTCAATCGCATGGGAATCGGCATGTTTATCCCAATCTATCAACTTGTGAAGAAGCCGCGGCCCATCCAGCAATTTTGGAGGGTGGTTGAGGATAGACAGCCCATCAGCCATGACTTCTTCGGTACGAAAGCTGAAACTCTGCTGTCTGCTGCTTTAAGGGTGTCTCGACATGATTTTTGTACGGTATGTATCCAGCTTATTGTGTTTTCTTGCAGATTCCCTCCGTACTGTGCCGACGTCCGCTAGTTTTGGAGTGATCGTTGTACGTGATCAAGGAGAGTGAGTAAATACTAGTCATGTACATGCCGCGTCGAAAGGGTTCTCAGATCCGACATGCGACTTCTGTAGGCCAATTTTGCGCAGATTACAGGCGCGTCTAGGCCGCCTGTCATTCTGCCCCTCCACGGAGCGACTTGGGCAATCGCAGAGAGACGGACGTTGGGCAATTCCAGGAACCAATGACGTCAAGTACGACAGTCGTGTGGGGACTCTGACTAGTTTTATTTGGTAATTTGAGAAGCTTTGAAGCTGTTTGCTTTCAGTACAGTACCGTCGGAGGGATATCGGTCCCCACGAGCTGTCTCCAGTACTACAGCTCCCTTTCCCTCCGGATGCCAGTCACTTTTTGAAGGAGGGGTCCAGAAGTCTTCCAGTGTGCAGGTTTAGCCGAGCAACTGGAATATGGGTACTCACGTGCGGCCGTTCCGACCTCCTCCGGAGGAGCTCCTTAACAGGCCCTCCAGCTAGGTGCATCCTACGAGGGTCTCTGGACTTTTGCTGGAGATTTCAGTTACCTAATGATCAACGCGTTCTACACAGGTCTCATGCGCTCAGATGGGTCGCCCAGGAAGGTAGCGGGGAAGATCCGCCCACCCCGGCCTGTAATCTTATCAGATCCTCTCCCCTGGGGATCTTCATTCCTCAACGTGCCGGCGCCATTGGGGGCCCGCCACCAATCTGACGCCTTCATCACTTGCTGCCTCTGCGACGTCCGATGACGGTACAGGGCTGTATACGTGATCGTCGCCCCTGTTCGCCCCCCATTGATTCCGAGACTGGCCCAAGTCGTGATCCAGGGCAATAGTCACACATGTTTCCACGTCTGACGGTGAAAAGTTTTCCGTGTGCTCGTGTTTCATGGATTCCGGAACGATGGCCTCGTGGCCAAGAGACGGTGTCAGAAGCAAGGTAAGACTACGGAACAGTATCTTTTTTCGTACCCACGTTCCACCTTGGCAACAGCATAATGAATGCAGCCAAGTCCTTCTTTTCCCGTATTCCCTAGAACCTTGTATTGTGGATCACATATGCACTAAAGTTCCATTTCTTCCAAGTGGGAACGCAATGGTATTCCTCAGGCGAGCTTTACAACTCAGGTTGCATGTAAAGCTCTTCCACGGCTGCTGCAGGAAGCCTACGAGCTTCCCCACCATGGACTCGCAAGCTGCTATCTAGGACCTCGGTGGCGCCCTGCCAACCCCTTCCTCTATCCTCTGCTTTGGCTGTTTGCAAGTCACTCGTTGCAACCGAAGCATATGAGAGCAATCCAATTATATGGACCAAGATGACGAGGGCAACGCGGCTTTGGAACAGAACCCGCAATTCGAAGTCACCTTCGTACCTAGCAATTTTTTGGTTACTAGAAGACACTCAGTCATACCTTGTTCTGATATCCGGAATACTGCTTGCCATAGCTGCCGGCGCTCCGCTCCCCATAATCGGTGTTCTCTTTGCAAAAATCATTGACGGCTTTCCCCTCTCAGAACAAGATGTTGAGACAAGAATATATCAACTTCTTTCTGTTGGTAAGTTCAATTATAAATACCATTACTTGGGAAGCTGATCAGATGATGTAGCAATTGCTTATTTTATACTTACGTGGGGCTGGGCCTTGAGTTGGAGTATCGTCGGCGCTCGTATATCGCGTCGCCTTCGTACTCAAATGATCNGATAGGGCTCTCAGTCTCGACATGACTTTCTATGAGACACAATGTCCCGATGTGAGATTTGTCTTATTGCATAACTTCATACACTATATTGACTGCTAAAAAGATCACGAACCGATTGACAGCCGATGCCCAGGCTGTTCAGACGGGTACCTCAGAGAAAGTAGGACTATTTATACAATCATTCAGCTATTTTATTGTTGCTTTCATAGTTGGCTTCACGCTCAATGCAAAGTTGACAGGGATTCTCTTTGTGGCCGTCATATCATCGATGGCAGTAGCAATCTCCACTGGTACAAAATTCTTAAATCGCTATTCTAAGCAGACAACCAGTTTGACCAGCAATGCTATGTCTATTGCTGAAGGAGCTATAAATGCTGTGCATGTCGTACAAGCCTTCAATGCCTTTGATTCACTCACATCCGATCACATTAAACATCTCAGCGCCGCGAAAGTGGCCGGAATAAAGAAGGCCCTCACAGCTGCTTTAGTCCTTGGAACCGTCTATTTCATTGCGTAAGTGTAAAATCATAACGCTCCTGGATACTTAGACTGAAAAAAAATATTTATAGATACAGTGCAAACGCGTTGGCTTTCTGGGAAGGTTCTCGTATCCTCAAGTCTGATCTGGGGATCCAGGGAGGAGCCGGTACTATCTACGCTATTGTCTTTTTGATTCTCGATGCTGCATTTGTTATTGGCCAGGCTGGTCCTTTTATTCAAACCTTTTCTTTGGCAGCTTCTGCCGGTGGCCGAATATTTGATGTCATAAACTATCCAAAGGTGCCAATCGATGTGAGCTCAGACGAAGGCGTGCAAGCAACAGAAGCAACATTTCAGTCGGGGAAAGAGATAGTGCTAAAAGATGTCAGCTTCTCATACCCAGCACGACCGCAAGAGACGGTATTGGATCACGTAGATTTGACCGTGGCGATAGGAACTACGGTTGCACTTGTTGGTGCCTCCGGAAGCGGCAAATCCACCATAGCCTCTCTTCTCTTCAGACTCTATGATCCATCATCTGGGCATCTATCAATAGATGGACACAAAATAACGGAGTATAACTTGAGCAGTTTGAGGAAACAGATCACTCTTGTCGACCAGGACCCTGCCTTATTTTCCGGTACCCTATATATGAATATCCGGTATGGATATAGAGGACCGACAATCGGTGAAATAGAGCTGAGAGACATGTGTATCAAAGCTGCTAAAGCTGCGGATGCATGGTCATTCATTAGCTCACTACCACAAGGTCTGGACACCTGGGTAGGTGAACCATCTGGCACCAAACTCTCAGGAGGCCAGAAGCAACGAGTGTGCCTTGCGAGAGCTCTGGTGTGCAACTCACCGCTCATGATCCTGGATGAAGCAACAAGTGCGCTTGATACAATCAGTGAAGCTTCAATAGTATCGTCACTAGCCCACGCAAGATCCTCGGAACACTTAACAACTGTGGTTATTGCACATCGTCTCTCTTCCGTGAGAGAAGCGGACAAGATTGTAGTAATGGGAAAGGGTCGCATTCTCGAAGAAGGAAACCATGATTCGCTCATGGGCATTGCGAACGGCGAATATCGCAAGTTAATCGAGGCGCAGAAGCTTGATCTCAATAATAAGAGAACCGGGTTTGGGATCGAAGAAGACACGATCGTCCGCGACGACCAAATTGAGATTAAGACAGAAACCTCGGTCTTGGTGTCTTCCAAACAGCATAAAGAGAAAGATCAAGTCTTGAGCACCTTTACAATTCTCCGAAGGTGCTTAACCCTCAGCAAATTGGGTTTGCTCTTTGCATTTCTGGCATTCCTTGCTTCGGTCACAACTGGCGGTATGATTGTAGGGGAATCCATCATCTTTGGTAACCTCATCCAGTTGCTCAATTCGATTGAGGGACTAGCGAAGACGAGCCAAGTTAACTTCTTCTGCCTCATGTTTTTCGTTATAGGACTGGTGGCTTTGTTCGGGTACACAGTGTCAGGGATCTGTTTTGGATTCCTATCCGAAGATATTATAATGAGAACACGGGATCTATCTTTGCGGACGATCCTTAGACAAGACATGGACTGGTTCCTCCAACCAGGACACTCAACGTCTTCACTCGTATCAATTAACAACTTAGATTCGGGGCATCTAGGCGGGTTTTCTGGAGTCCTACTCGGGACGACCGTCTCTGCTGTCGTATCTATAATCGGTGGGGCCATCGTAGCACATATTGTTGCATGGAAAATTGCAATAGTCCTATTTGCCACGGCACCAATCGTAGTCCTGGCTGGATACTTGAGGTTGCAGGTGCTTGCTAAACTGGAAGAGAAGAGCCAGCAAGGTTACGTTGAAGCTGCAACCCTAGCCAACGAAGCATGCACCGCTATCAGAACTGTTGCTGCGCTCGGGGTTGAGAAAACGATGTTGAAGCGATTTAATGACGCGGTTGAAAGACACAGGGGACAAAATTTCAGGCACATACTATCTGCGAACTTTCTTCTTGCCTTTGCTCTTGCCATAACGTGAGTAACGGCTTCATCGAGACGAGTCGGTTGCTAATGTTACAACTAGCTATTTTGTTTATGCGTTAGCGTACTGGTGGGGATCGAAGCAAGTACGTTCTGGGGAGTACTCCACGCTGCAGTTCTTCA
This sequence comes from Scytalidium sp. 3C, assembly GCA_000743665.3. Classification (NCBI taxonomy): domain Eukaryota; kingdom Fungi; phylum Ascomycota; class Leotiomycetes; genus Scytalidium; species Scytalidium sp. 3C. Next base: position 223,437 of record JMRO03000002.1, read on the forward strand.
TCGTCCTACCCGCTATCCTGTTCTCTGCACAAGCTGCTGGGCAAATATTCAGTCTTGCTCCAGACATTGGACGTGCCATGGGTGCTGCATCCAGAGTGTTTGCTTTGCACGATCAGAAACCTAGCATTGATGTGAATCCTCCGGCAACTTCCAAGCCGGATAGTATCGTTACTGAGTTAGAGACGCTTCAGCGCGGAACCATCACTTTCCAGAATGTTAGCCTGACATATCAATCACGCCCAGACGTCCCGGCACTCCAGAATCTCAGTTTTACTGTAAACAGCGGTGAAACGGTTGCTCTGGTCGGCAGATCCGGAGCTGGCAAGTCGTCCATAATTTCACTTATTGAGCGGTTCTATGATCCCACTGAAGGGTCTGTTTTATTGGATGGCGTGGATATAAGAACCATACCTGTATCCCAACATCGTTCGAGACTAAGTCTGGTACCGCAAGAACCAAGTTTATTTTCGGGGAGCGTGGCATTTAACGTGGGATTGGGTGCTGGTGCCAACCCAACCAGAGAGCAGGTTGTCGGAGCATGCGACGCGGTGGGAATCCACGAGTTCATCAACAGTCTGCCTGATGGTTATGAAACGTGAGTTCTGCATATTGGATATCAAGACGCAAAGACTAATCCGTAGCAAGGCTATGTGGCATAAACGGATCGCAGCTGTCTGGGGGCCAGAAGCAGCGCGTTGCCATTGCGCGGGCTTATATTCGAGACCCTGAAATCCTGCTTTTGGATGAAGCAACATCAGCTCTTGGTAAGGATCATGCATCTCTTTTTTTAGTTGATTCTCAATGCCCTCAGGTAGGCAGACTTGGAGATGCTAATATGATCAGATTCTGAATCCGAAGCGCAGATCCAGTCAGCCATAAGTACGGCCTCACGCAAACGTACGACCATCATGATCGCTCACCGTCTCGCAAGTGTGCAGAAGGCCGACCGGATATTGGTATTCGACAAGGGCCGCATCGTGGAAGAAGGGAAGCATGAAGATCTTGTAAATGGAGGAGGCATCTATGAGCAGATGGTACGAGCTCAGAGTTTGGGATAAACTCCCGTGTGCCGTGTGGTTCGAAAATAAGTCCACGTATTTGTCAAAAGTAATAACATTGCCTCCTTTCTGGAACATAATTATACGGTATAACAGTATACACATGCCTGGCAAATGTTGCTATTACGAGCATTGCCCGAAGATGCCTGCACATCGATGATAGCATTCTGAACTGAAGCCGTTATAAAACTTCATGCCCCTTTGCCATGGACGCATACACGCCGCAGCCACGCATGCGGACATACCGCCCACCATCCATCATCACTCGATCGGATTTGTGAATCCAATTCAGGAAGGGCGTCTGTGAGAGAGCCAAAAAAGACAACCACATACAATCCTGTGGAGCCCTGTGCTGGCTCCCTCTGATCGCTCGCGTATAGTTGCCATCTCTACCCCCTCGTAAGACAGGCAGCTCCTTGCTTGCAGAACATTTGCTTTTCCCGCATCAGCGAGGCCATCGTGACGCGTCGCTCCGAGGAGATGAGCAGAGCACGGGGGAGAGACGGAGCTCCTGGGAGGCAGGGAACGTATGACTCGGAGCAGAGGGTCCCAAAGGGGCAAAGAGCCGGCCTGCTCAGACCCAAGCCTGGGCAACGTGGGCATTATCTGATGATCTGATAATCTCCTGCCCTGCCCGATTGTGGGGGCCGGCTGTGGAACGGCTGGTGTCTGTGCAGCGCGATGTCACTTCTGGCAGGAACCACCAGATCCCTGGCCTGCTGGGTTTTCTGCGCAACTTATTATTCTTTGCGAATCCGCTGCCGAAGTCGGCGCTTCCAAGATTCCCGGTTCACACACGCTTTAGTCTTGGCCCAAACAGCATCTGGGCATCGGGGCCATCATCAGATGAAAACGCGAGCGCGCGTGCGAGAAGAAGGAACCCCACCGAGAAGAGCGGGCGTTGCTTGGTCGTCGGTGTGGGAGATGGAGAGACGGCGACGCTTCCAGACGGTCATCTCAAGCCAATGATGCGGAACCGATGAGGCAGAGACCGTCCTGCAAGGCTGCAGATGCATTCAGTCGCCTTGGCAGACGCTGACTCGGCCGCGAGGCCAGCTGCCGAATGGAAATGCCAGGAGCAAAAGTGCCACCATCCAGCACCGGGACAGGGCAGGGCCAGGCCCAGAGGCCCAAGCTGGCCCCTGTGCCGTGGCGGGGTTCCCTTGCGTCACTGCCCACCGAAACTTACGATGTGGTGTTGTAATAATGATCCCTCGCTGGTGCAGTACAGTAAATCAACAGCCCACCGCCTGGTGCTGGCCCCGGGCTGGATGAACCTGCATCCTCCACGGAAGGGTTCGTCTTCTTGGTGTTTCTTCCCCCGTTCCCTTTCGGGCCAGGATTCTCGTCCTTCTTTTCTCGTGATCCATCTTCCTCCTCTTCCCACGGCCTCCCTCCTCCTCCTGTCTGTCGTTCCCTGGTCGTTAGTGGGCTCCTCCTGCAACACCCGTCCCACTCCCGCACCTGCCCACCATCAGCCTGGCTAGCACCCGTGGGGTCCAAGTTCGAGACTCATGTGAAGAGCGTAAAAAGAGACAAAAAGTACACAAGTACCTGAGATATATTGCGCTGCTCTACCGTGCATTTCCGACACGATCAAGATCGTTTTCGTTCCTTTTTTGGCGGGGCTCGACCAACCTGCAGCACGGCTTCATTATTAAGTCTTAGTTACAGAGTCTAGCTGCCACTTGCAGGACGTCGTCTCTCCCACGACCTGACTCGCTGATCCTGCTCTGTCTTCTTAGGGACCGCGAACTCCTCCACCACCCTACGGTTCGCTTCTCACTGATATTAGGGCAAAAGCGCCTCTGATATCCAACGCTCGTGTCTGGATTCGTGATCGTACCATACCCTCAGCCAGAAGTGCGTCATACTAGACATCAGTTCAATTGCCATCTCAAAGCTCACCTGCAAGACTCCGTGCTTTGCATTTTCGGCAATCTTTGGCGGTCACCACCCCTCTACCCCTCCGTCTGATTGTTAGGCACCAAAGATGTCACCTGGTGCTATCAGCCCTCAAGCTGAAGTGACTTCANGATGCCACCAGTGTCGCTGCCGCCGCCGTCAACGGCCACTTCCAGGACGGGGCTAGCCCCGACCTGAACGGCCGTACCGTGCCGTCGCACATTTCCACGCCGGATGGATCTAGCAGCAACGGCTTAAGTGCCGTAACTCCCAGCTCCAGCAGCCCCAGCAATGGCAGCAACGGTGCTGCTATATTTCCTCCTGTCTTCCCAGATGACGAGCTCGATCTTCTTTGTGTAGGCTTTGGACCAGCAAACCTTGCCATCGGTATTGCTCTCCATGATGCCATTAAGGATACCGCAGCGAGCAGCATCGCTGCTTCAACTCCAAAGGTGTTTTTCTTGGAGAAAAATCCCCGGTTTTCTTGGCATTCAGGAATGCAAATTCCCGGGGCCAAGATGCAGATTTCATTTCTAAAGGATCTGGCCACACCTAGAGATCCGACTTCGAGATTTACTTTCCTGAATTACCTCAAGTCAGTGGGCCGCTTGAATACGTTCATCAATCTCAGCACGTTCCTGCCTTCGAGAGTTGAATTCGAGGACTATCTGCGCTGGTGCGCTGCATATTTCGAGCATGAAGGCTGTGTTCAGTACAGCCAGGAAGTTGTCAGCGTTACTGCTAGTTCATATAGCCCGGAGGGGAAGGTTACCAGCTTTCTTGTGACCGCCCAAGATGAATTGGGTAGTATTGTGAGCAGAAGGGCCAGGAATGTGGTGATTGCAGCCGGTGGGAAACCCATTATACCTGAGCCGCTGAGAGGGCTCAAACAGGTCCATCACTCGAGTGCATATATGGACCAGATCCAGCAAATTCAAAAGTTGGATAGCTCTCAGCAGCGCTTGCTGGAATTTGCAGTTATAGGAGGCGGTCAAAGCTCGGCAGAGATATTCAACGATCTTTGGGACCGCTTTCCCCAGTCGAAAGTCACCCTAGTGGTCAAAGGATCAAGCCTCAGACCGAGTGACGACAGTCCCTTGTGAGTAAATCTCTTTATACATGCCCATATTATCACGTGCATGCCACAGCGCAGCACCAAATAAAATTGCTTAGCTAACACCCTTGAGCCAGTGTGAATGAAATATTCGATCCCGAGCGTGTGGATGAAATGTACGAGCGCAACCCAGCGGATCGAGCAGCAGCAATCTCCGAGGATCGCGCCACGAATTACGGTGTGGTTCGCATTAACTTGCTAGAACATTTATATGAAAAACTATATATGCAACGACTGGCCAACCCCGACGAGGCGACCTGGCGCTGCCGAATCTTAACCAACAGGAATATAGACAGCACGACTGAACTGGAGAGGGGAGAGCGGACGGGCGTGACATTGCATCTATCAACTTCAAGCACGGATCAGAAGAAGAAATACGAAGATTTGAATGTAGATTACGTTTTCTCGGGCACCGGTTATATCAGGAATGCGTATGAACAATTACTAGAAAGCACCAAGAGTTTGGTGAGCCCTCAGCCAAGTAGCAGAAAATCATTTCCCGTAACACGGGACTACAAGGTTATGTATGACGAGCAGAAGGTCGACAGGAATGCTGGCGTGTGGCTTCAGGGATGTAATGAGGACTCTCACGGGGTAGGTCATTTCTCCACAACTTCGGCATGGTTATATTTATGATACTAACATAATTATAGTTGAGTGACTCGTTGTTGTCTATATTGGCTATTCGTGGCGGAGAAATGGTTCAGAGCGTATTTGGACCAAATCTAGCTGGTAGAAGAGAGTAATGTAGTAAAAAAGAGGGGCAGTTCACTCCGTTTTGCAATTAGCGCTTTGCTCATTCCTGTGCCATTTGGCTGAGTTTTGGATATGAGAATTTGCCATGAACACTGTATATAGAATTTTGTTTTTTTTTCAAGTGATAGATATAAACCGCCACTAGATCTAATAGCATTTAACCATCGAAGATGAACACACGGTACATAAATGCGCTTCAATCATAAATTCCGCCTCTTGGTGAATTCCTGCTTCGTACGCTGATATGCAAGACCCCAAAAACAACACAATAAATAAACCTCAAAGGTTCCCATCGTATAACACATATCAGCATCATAATCATAATTACTACATCTATAGATATCTACACCACGCCTCACAGATGTCCACCAATATCATACATATTCAGATCCCGACCCTGTATTAGATTCTGCCAATAATCCCAATCCATGAACTCCATGTCCGTCTCCGTAACACCAGATAAATCCGTTTGTGCAAATCCTTCCGCTAGATCCGTATGACTCACATCATCCATCACTTGGCTACGTGCTATGGATGCTTCTCCTCCTTTCGAAGGGGTTGTCCTGGACCACCCACTTGTAACGCTGGTACTTCTATTCTTCGTCCTCTGAGCTCTCAGAGCTGATATCCTCTCCAACGGTAAACCCCCATAAGCCTCAGGGGTGTTGCCGTTAGCCATGCACTTCTCCCATGCCCTCACTGCTAGATTCCCGATCGCCACATGAAGTGCGTTTTTGTTGTCATGCACCATTTCCGGGTGGTTCTCATAGACCTGGTTGACTTGGTGCCACGTCTTTTGGCATAACGCGCCTTCCACTCTCCCCGTGCTCAGCTCATTGAGGATATAAATGAAGGCTTCGTAGGGGAAGAAGACGTTTGTATGCCAGAGGTAACCTCTAAGGGATGGAGTTGAATGGGCCAAGTTGTCATATTCCATCATTTCCAAGCTCAGAGATAGGAGTGTGTCCTTGTCTTTCAGTAGAAAATCCTGATCCGAATCGCGCGGTTGCCGTGGGTGATACGCACGAAGACGGAGGTTGCAGATCGCCGATCTCACGAGGTAGGTTGACTGCAAGTGAAATGATATGGAGGAATCACAGTGCCTGAGATACTTCTGCTCGCATATCCTCTCGAGCTCATCAACTGCTTGTAGTGCCGCGGAGCGTGAAGAACCTGCATTGACTTTCCCATTGATCCGGTCGTCCTGAGCTTGTTCAGCCTTTTGTATTAACATTCCTATCTCGTAGCGGATCGAACAAAAGAGCATCTCCGTCGGCCCTGTATGTTCTACCGGAATATCTTTCATATTGGGATGTAGATCGCTGTCGTTGACGTTCAGAGGTCGGCGCGTATCACAAGGCAAGGTCAAGATACTTGCGGTGCCAGAGAGTCTTGCGGAGTGGTTATCTAGAATAGCAACTTGCCACCATATCCGTCGTCGTATCTCAGCTTCGAAGAGGGAATGTTCTTGTAATGCTGCTTCTCGGTGTATACCAGCTCTCTGACCACTTCTGATTGCTAGACCGGTGAGGAGCCAAAGTGATTGAGGGTCATAATAGGGTCGCATAGCCAGCTTTTTGTGATCTCGTCAGCCTCAGCTGCAGAAAGTAACAATAAGGCGAATGTCGCAGATTCTTTTGACTCAAAGTAAATTAGAAAAGAGCATCTTACAAGAAACAAAGTTAANTGCCTGAAGCACAACTATATCTGATGATCTGAGAAATTTTGCGTTTACTAATGCTTGTTGTGCACCATGAACAAATCTAGCTAACAGAATGTTTTTCGGCTCTCCCATGATATCATGACATTCTGCATCAGTAAGAGATGCAATCGATGCTAGGTATATGGCGAACATTAAAGCCTCCGTACTCCTGGAGATATTTTGAAGATTACTGCTTGATTTAAGGATCTCCAGTTGGACGGTGGGAGCATGGAGTAATTTCGATAGCGGATTGACATTGTCCAAGAAAGTCTGCCAGAGCCGGAATATCCGTACCGGGTCAGGATGGATTGAGGCGAGTGAGGTCTCTGGAGCAGAATTGAAGATGAGACTCTCACTGTTGAATTGAAGCTGTGGTGCAATCGGCTCAACCACGTTATCCGTGGATTGACTTTGAACTTCTGATTCTTCGAGCTACTCAGATCAGCATACGGCCTGAAGGGATCGCATAATTCAGAGCTGCGGCTACCTCTTTGCTCAGCCCCGTCCACATATTACTGTTAAATTATTTAGAATGAATCCATGAAGTGGGTTAAGGTGGCTTACTTTTCGATATACCTAGAGTGACCTTTCTCTACAATTAACTTCCCCGTCTCACTGCTTGGAGCTGGTGGTCTGAAAACAGATTCTAAAGACCGTTCATTTCTAACTTCTGAGCTCTCATTTATTTCCGCATCGATATCAACACCGTATTTTCGAAGAAGACTTTCACATCGCTGTAACCGCGTGAGCACCTCATCCTTAGGTTGCGCTTTGACTCTGCGCTCCCTTGAGACAGTGGGACCTTTTGCGACACACTCCCTTCTAAACTTGAGGCACGCAGAGCAAGGCCTCTGGCCATTACATCTGATTTTTCGTCTTTGACAGGCAAGGCATGAGTGACCTCGGGTTATGGTGTGCGTGCTGGATGGGGTCGGCAGTTGTGAAGGCGACGGAACGTTGCCAGTGTCATCTGGAGACATAGCCAAAACAAGCTGCTGAAACTCGGAATTTTAGTAGATATACACTTTTGATGGGATATTCATCACAATAAAATTATACAAAAGGGCCAAGGTCAATAGGAGGATAACTTATTTTAGCTTTACTACATGTTGACGGAGTCCGGGCACGCGGGACCTGAGTGATGCTTCCGCATAAAGTAACTGGAAATAGTTTGCGATATTTAGGCCCATAAAAGTCTGATAAATTTATTTTCCATATGTTTCACCCCGGTCCCGAGACGGAGTTCCGTAAATCTAGTCACGTGATAGTTATATCATTCGAAACAGTGTACTAAGAAGAATACCGCTGTGAAAAGTCTTCAAATTGAATGATTATGCAATTTATTACGCATTGAACGAGTTTTCCTAGCGTATTTATATATCGTGTTTTGTTGTGCACTATTTAGTTTGTCCAGCATTTTAGAAGGCGGAGTCCGCGAACCCCGTATTGAAATAACTTCCAAAGGAGATCCTTTCTTCTCGCTCCTACACTGAATATAATACGGAATTCCGCTCTCAAGTTTGGCCTATGGCAATCCGAAATGGTAAGTATGTATATAGGTAGGTTCAATCCTCCTATTCATGGTCCATACAAACCGTAGCTTCCATCCTAACATCCTCTACAATTCTAATAACTGGATATTCTTTCCTCCTATCCGCTCATTTGTTTCTAAAATTATATCCGCTGCTCTTTTTATTTCGTTATATCACTCAAACCACTATGGAGCCTTCAAACGAAAATGCTGAACCAGAAGGCCCAGACGTCTCTCCTGATCCTGAAAAAGCACTCCCCAATCCCGAATCCCATGAAAAGAATGAATTCCCAACTGGGAAGAAGTTATTTGTGATTATGCTATCTAATGCACTTGCTATGTTTCTCGTTGCGTTGGTAAGCATTCTATATTCTACTTTCCTTACTTGCTTCTGAGAAGGGGAGCATATTCTCTTCGATCCTATATATTGAAATCGTTGCTGACTCTTGGAACAGGACCGCACGATAATAGCTACCGCAGTCCCTTACATTACAGATCAGTTCCATTCGTTAGATGACGTTGGATGGTATGCCAGTTCCTATCTGATAACCAGTTGTGCAACGCAACTCATCTGGGGCCGAATCTATACCTTCTACAACGCCAAATTCGTATACCTTGCGGCAGTGTTACTATTCGAAATTGGCTCGGTTGTATGCGGTGCTGCTCCGAATTCCGATGCGTTTATCATCGGACGAGCGATTGCAGGGATAGGCTCTGCAGGCATCTTCTCTGGATCGATCATCCTCATTAGCCATGTTGTTCCTCTCCACAAGCGGCCTATGCTTGTTGGTATGATAGGTTCCATCTTTGGCATATCCTCGATTATTGCTCCTCTTCTTGGTGGTGCATTTACCCAAAACGTGACATGGAGATGGTGTTTCTATATCAAGTATGTATTACCCCCTTTGGCCTGTCCTTTGCACGGGTACTTCTTTCTGAATATGTAACGACTGACTTATTTTCAGCCTTCCAATTGGGGTAGTGGCTGCTGCTGTCTTGGCCATAGTTCTCCACATACCATCGCCCTCTACTTCTGCCCCCCTCTCCGAGCAGATTACTCGACTAGATCCCCTCGGAACGCTCGTTTTCCTCCCGGGCATTGTATGCCTGCTACTTGCATTACAATGGGGCGGTTCTACATACCCTTGGAATGATGGACGAGTCATCGCTCTCTTCGTTGTAGCAGGTGTGCTTCTCATCTGTTTCATCTCTATCCAGATATGGAAGCAAGAAAATGCAACAATTTCTCCGCGGATAATCTGTCAACGCAGCATTGCTTGCGCAGCTTTGTATGCTACCTTTTTAGGCGGCGCCATGGTCTCAATGATCTACTTCCTCCCTCTTTGGTTCCAAGCAATCAAGGGAGTTAACCCCTTAAACTCTGGCATTGACAATCTCCCCATGGTCCTTTCCCTTGTCGTAGCAACAATAATCGCCGGTGCCATCATTACAAAAACCGGATTCTACAATCCTTGGATGTTCGGATGTTCAGTCTTTATGTCCGTTGGTGCGGGTCTCATGACAACATTTAAGACAGATACAGGATCTACAAAGTGGATTGGTTATCAGTTTATTTTTGGATTCGGTATCGGTATGGGCATGCAACAACCGGGTATGGCAGCTCAGGCCGTGTTGAGCAAGAAAGATGTCTCGACAGGAGTGTCAATCATGTTCTTCTCCCAGTCTCTAGGCGGAGCCCTGTTCACCTGCATTGGGCAGACAGTGTTCAGTAATAACCTCACTAGAAGCCTAAGCAAGATCGCTGGAATCGATGCTTCAAGTATTTTGAAGGCAGGAGCCACGGGACTTCGTGATATTGTCGCCGGAGACCAACTTCCAGTGGTGCTGTCCAATTACAACTCAGCCTTATCCAAGGCATTTATTGTTACCTTGGCAGCGGCATGCTTCTCCTTTATCCCAGCGATTGGTGTGGAATGGAAGAACGTGAAAGGGCTCAAGCATGGAGGTCCGTCGCCCGAGAAAGCTGTCAGGACTCAGCAGGATTGAGATAATAAGGAGCACCGAAGTGTAGTCTAACGTTGACGTATCCTGCACATTTTTGGTTTCGGTTTTGGTTCTGTGTGAATTCTATTATTCATTACAATCGGGCGTTATATCTGACGAGTTAATGCGTATTTAAATTGAATAGATGTATTATAGATTTAATATTTTACAGCGTAATTTTTTACGGAGTAATAGGACGAATTCTCCCTCACCTTCTGTCAACAACAATCCTGGGCATGCCTGATATTCTACAATTACTTTTCAGCTCATTTGCATTCGGCAGATGCTCTGCCACTCTATAAATTTGCCAGCAAATATATATATTTTCGGTAAACTGGCCAGCCGATTATAGGCTCTCATATCCATAAATACATTGCCAAGTTTAACTCATAAAATATGTGCCAATAGAAATAAGATGCTTTTAATGTTATAACATCCAATAATCAGTCAAATATATGAGAGGCAAGGAAAAAATGTAGAGCACATCCAGGTTGAGCATACTCGTCGTCGCCGATCCAGAAAACGGGCCTTAATTTAGCAGAAGAGTAATGAGCGTAAATTCATATTGAGGAGAATGAAAATCAAATTTTAAGTACATAACATTTTTATTGCCTTATTCTGTGGAACCAGAATATCTGCTCTGGGTATCATCCTCTAATGATCCTTAAAGGTGTGGCATTCATGATTTCGAAATTGGGGTTGTTGCTCCCCTGGAGTGCGACATACTGTATGGGGCCTAGACGGAATGGTTAACAACAGATCCTCCTGTGATTGAGTGAGATAGCCAACTTACCAAAACTTCCTTTGCGTTGCAGATCCTCCATGCAAGATTCCTCACATTTCCATCAGCAAGGACAACTCCCGGAGAGAATTCAATACCAAACATTTGGTGGACGGCAAACACGACTCTTCTCGCATATTTTCCGTCTCTCTCCACCAAGCTACCGAAGCTCTCTACAGCAGTGCTTGGAGCGATCTCGGGGTCGCGATCAAAGCAGTTGCGTACAACTGGGAGCAAAGCATTCTCGACGGCGATTTGATTGATTCCACTAGTGTCAGACTCTAAATTGTCATCGAATTTGCCAATCTGGACTTCGAAAGGATGAGAGATTGACATAACGGTGTGTTTGCCGTCATGGTGGTAACGGAACTCGAAAACACCTTGAGTCCACCACAGCTTATCGCCCTCAAATACCATCTCACCTTCAACATATTCGTGGGTTGTACCGTCGTCAAGTGTAACTGTCACTGGCTGATCATAAGAAATGATGCCCTTGTCAGCAGGCGAGTCTTCGTATTCATGAGGCCGGGTAGCGATCCATCGACCAGCAGATGACACACGAGTGACTTCTCGAGATTCATTATCCGCAACCCTGTATAAGCCAACCCAGTCGGATTTGGAATGGTTGACAGGGGCTCTCCATTTGACTCTAATTGGGGCACCATATTCAAATATCAGAGGTTTGTAATCGTCTCGGCGCTCTCGTGGCAATCTTGCGAGTAGCCCTTCCTTGCTTGAGGATTGTTCAGAGGTTCCTGATGTTGATGGCGTACCTTCTACCGAGAGAGAATAATCCTTGGGATTGAAACCGGCAAGATCAGGTGCAAGACGAGTGAGAGTGATGCGCGCTGGATACTGGGTAAAGAGAGCAGATGTGTCCCGTACAATAGTCGAAACTCCTGCGGCAAGTTTTGGGCGGGCGGTATCCAAGAATTCTTCGACGAAGTTCTTGGTCTCATCAATCATCTTATCGACGCTACCTTGCCATTGCCTCAGCGGCGGAGGCAATGATCTCTTGATACTCTTACTGAGGCCAGCTTCTGCTCTGAGGCGTCTACCATAGAGTTTCTGCATATGGGGCTTCTCTACGAACTGGATGAATGCCAAGGTGAGCGTGTGGCTGAGGATCGCGAGGAAGAGGACAGGTTTGCACCAGGTAATGAGAACAGCACCCCAAACGCCAGCCAAACCAATAATACGCTCCGGGTTATTGAGGTATCGATAGATTCCGCTGTACGTAAGTTTGCCGGCTTGATTGAAGAAGAAGTCGCCAAAGAACCAGCCAAACTCGCCCAGAGATTCATAAATGCTTACAGCTGTCCAGACCTGTAACGCAATAAGTCCAGCTCCAGCAAGATGTCTCAACAGCACGAATCCGTAATGCCAGTCCTGTGGTGCCGTGTACATTCTCCAGCAGGCGGCAATGAAGGTTGCATAGCACATGGTCATACATAAGTAGTACATTCCTTTCCATTGCCTCCAGGCCTCATCTTTACTCTCACCATATTTGACGAAGTGGCGGGTCCACATTTTCCTCTTAGATTGACGATCCAGAACTATTCCCAGGCCCAATGTGTATAGTAGCCTCCACAGTACGGCATGAATGACAAAGAAGGATTGCCACGCCGGCGTATACGGAGCCATGACGGCCATGAGAAATACGCTGAACTGAAGTAAGATGACACCCACATCGGTGACTCGGAATGGATCGAAGTTCTTTAAGCCTAGGAGAGCATGGGCTTCGGAAGGTAGTTTAGACGCAGCCACTTGAGTTTCTGCCTTTCTGGGTTGCGGAGGGTTGTATGTCTTTTCAATATGAGGATTTTCCACATAAATGAGGAACAGGAATTGCGCTGCATGTGCTACGAGGGAAATGTACAGCACCTCGTAGCTCGCGGCCATAGCAGAAATGCCATAGTATCCGATATACCCAATGGAATACATAGGATGAGGGGCCATTTCAAACACGCCGTCAAAGGTTAACTCCTGGTCAACTAGGAAGAAGAAATCACCCCAGTACCATGCGTAGTCCTTGACCACTCGGTGAGCATCCAGCTTCACCCATAAATTGAAAAGAAAGGCTAAGATGCCGCAAGTCCAGCGAACCACGAGACCTAGAACATCTTCTCCCTCGGGTCGATGGCCACAGGCAATTGCAAAAAGGCAGTAGGATGTGAAATCGCACATCAGGATGAGATCGACGACCCTTCTGAATACAAGCCAAGTGTTGTATTCAATGGGAGCATCTTCGAACTTGTAATCCTCCGGGATCTTAGTTTCCAGCTCCTTCTTCAACAAACGGTACAACCAAGGGTGAGGGTTCTTGCCAGTACTTGGGTTTACAAAGAGGCTCCATTTCTTTGCCCACGCGACTAACCTCCGGTGGTTGGACTGTATGCGGAGCAAGTAGCCAATTCCAACATTGTAGGAGGCTCTCCAGAACAAGAATATAACAGCAAAGACGGGCTTCTTCAGGGATGCCGGGAGCAAGTAGAGCGCGAGGAGATGTAGGGCAAGTATAGCAAGCACAAAAGCATCCGAGAGGTTCTTTGGTTCGCGAGGATCGAGCAGCTGCGAGACCATATCATGCGTTTGCGGGACCAGGAATCCTTGGGGCGTGACGCGTCAGATTTTTGTGGTGCATATGGCTGGAATGGAATATCGGGAGCATCCAATACAAACACAAACAGAACTGGGAAAGACTTACGGGTGCCATCGGGCGTCCTGCCGAAGGTCTTCTTGTCCTTTGCTACCTCGTCATCACCACTCGAGCTCGCATCATCAGCAAGGGCCGCGGCCGCGACATCGACGTCTGGGATTTCCTGGGCGATCTTCGCTTTCTTATTCACATGGCGCTCGCGAACACCGTCGGTAACCAGGTCCGGATTGGCGGGAGAACTCATCAGAGATGAGCAGGAAGCGTGGAGGAGGAGGAGGCGGCGGAGGAAGAAGCGGGAATGACGTAACCGTGATTTATACCGAGCTCATGTAACCCAGCGGAGAGTACGTGGCCTATAGAGCAGCGGGGATGTTTTCACGGTCTCGGAGGGTTTGATACGAACGGATTTATGGGATTTTGCAGTGTGCGAGTAAGCCTAGGGCCTTGGAGGGGAAGTGGGAAAAGGGCATAATTATGGGGAAGCGTGGTTGAGAGCGGCTGCCCACAATCTGAGGTACTCGCACCGCTACTTTTTTGTGGGTAGAAGCGACCCCTGCGCAGCGACGTAGTGGGTGGCTTGGGGTGCTGTTCGTCCCGCTCATTGGAAAGCCGTGGTACCAGACAGAAGCCGGGCCTCCAGGCCCTCTGGGAAGTGGGAAGAGGGGGGACCGTGAGCGGAGTCAGCACCGGTCGTTGAGCAGATCTGGGCCGCAGGTACCTGTGCCCCTCTCGATCTGGGTGTCGCGGTGTCTCGCAAAGAAGCTTATTATTACAGCTTCATACGTAAATCCGGGAATTCTTGCAGCTCGGCGTGGGATGGATGCGGAAGTCCGGCAGATCACACGATGAATAGCCGTTTCGGGGAGGGCGCAGTCACATGGCAGCGCTCTACCTGCCCTGGGCAACTAATTACTTTGGTATATGCCTGTTTAAACCCCCATTGGCGTCTGTGCACACACCTAGAAGGTTCCACTCCACCACTTCCTCCACCACTCAGGAGTGTATAAATCCAACGCTGTTTTACCACCATTTGACAGTACAGTACAGTACAGTAGTACTATGGAATCACAAATCAATATTCCTGTTCCAAAAGTACGACGACCAGAGCTTACCCGTGACCAGAGATTCCATGTGCAAATCCTATATTTTGAAGCGAAATGGACTCAAGATCAAATTGCCCTTCAACTCAATATTAGTCGAGATCAGGTCCGTTATGCCCTTGCTCATAGGCTTATTCTTCAAAAGCGTCGATGTAGAAGAAAATCCTTTTTGAATACGCCTCAGCGAAAACAGCTAATTGAATGGGTTACAGCCTCCAGAGATAATCGACAAACAAAGTGAAAGAATATACCAGGAATCCTTGATTTGAACTGCAGTTTGAGAGCAATTAAAACTGTATTCAAAAAAGAAGGATTTGTACGACGAAATACTAGGAGAAAACCCAAAATTACTGAGAAAACACGACAATTGAAGCTTCAATGAGCTTTGGAGCATGTGGATTGAACTGAGGAACAGTGGTTTTCAGTCTTTTGGACTGACGAAACATGGGTAATACCTGGAAAACATACAAAAACAAAAGTAACACGTCGAATTGGAAAGTCAGAGCTCTATTATCCTGACTGTGTGGAATCACGAACTCGAAAAAGGATTGGATGGATGTTTTAGGGCTCAATTTCAGGCAAATATGGACGTTATGAAAGCCTGTTTTGGGAGAAGGAATGGGAGACTATCAATGATGGTTTATACTCTGGAATCATTATACCACTCATTCAGCAAATCCTTCAGCAATATCCAGACCTTCAGCTCTAACAGGATAATGCAAAAGGCCATACTGCAGCCTTTACAAAGTCAGTATTTGAAGCTATTGGGATTCAACCTATATAATAGCCTCCTAATTCGCCTGATTTGAATCCAATCGAGACACTATGGAATGATATAAAGGACTATATCGAAGACCATTATCCAGAGGTTCATAGCTCATATAAAAGGCTTAGAAATACTGTCAAAGAAACTTGGGAATTAATTACATATGAAAAGATTCAGGAATTAGTGAGGGAAATACCAGTACGATATAAAGCAGTGATTGAAGCGAAAGGTGGCTATACAAAATATTAGGAGAAATCAATAAAGCGGCATTAGATTGCACAAACTAAGCATGGTGTGCGCACAGATACCAATGGGGGTTTAAACAGGCATATACCAAAGTAATTTCCGTAATGGCAAGCCTCGCCAGCGCCTTCAGGCTGTCTCTCAGGCCCAGACGGGGCAGCACGTGCTGGGCCCGCTACGCTGATTGTCGCCTGTCACTTTGTCGTGCGCCTGCTTTGGTGCAGCTTTCTGCCAATCCCCCAGCTTCCGGTCATATTCCTGTATCCTCACGGGCTAACAAGACTCTACTTGCTGGGGTTGGCATCCTGACGGGAGCAGAGCTACGTACTTAGTTCATGTGTGTCTGGGGACAAAAAACGCTTCATCCAGAGCTCTAGATTTGGCCTTGAGAGATTCTAACTTTTGGCGCCAATTAGTTCGTCCAGATTCTCCCGTGGCGCAGAGATAAGAGATCTCTGGAAATCTGCCAGCGGTACTCGTTAAATTACAGAATCTATGGGAATATCTCAATCTACCGTAACGTAACCACAGAACCAGTTCTGTAGTAATTTTTCCCTTGCTGTTGCTTTCTTTACCTTGCCATTTCCCCCTCCCGTAGCAGTCGTGTTCTNAGAGGCCTGTTCAGCAGGGCCGTCTTTCGGATTAATTTTGCTTCCACGCCGAGAGGATTTTGGTTGGAGGGGCAAAAAAATGCCCCTCAGAAACCATCTCTGCGGTTTTGTCGACCTATGCCATCGCACACGTTCAATATGGCACCTTCAGCTTCTGCTCCCGCGCCGGCGGAGGATCCGGTAGTTGCATCTCTCCGGAAGACCTTAACCTCAGAATCAGAACCTCTTGCGCGCCGCTACCGTGCTCTCTTTTCCCTCAAGCACTTAGCCTGTCAATCTTCAATTCCAGCCATCAAGGCAATCGCGGCTGGCTTCTCGTCGCCTTCGGTCCTGCTCAAACACGAACTTGCTTATTGTCTTGGGCAATCTAAGAACCTTACTGCTGCTCCGTATCTGCGCGACGTGCTCGAGAATAAAAATGAAGATGCAATGTGCAGACACGAAGCCGCCGAGGCACTAGGCGCCCTGGGAGATGCTGGTAGTTTGGATGTCTTAAGACAGCTTAGGGATGCTTCTGACGAGCCCGATGTTGTGAAGGAGACTTGTGAACTCGCTATTGCGAGAATAGAGTGGGAGCATTCAGAAGCACGGAAACAAGAAAAGTTACGCCCAAGGTATACAATCCGTTCTTTTGATCATCTAGCACAAAAACTAATTGTAACAGTGATTTCGCATCTATCGACCCCGCACCACCCATGGAACAATCTAAATCTATTGAAAGCCTCGAGAAATCCCTCCTGGACACCACTCTACCTCTCTTCCTGCGATACCGAGCTATGTTTGCTCTTCGGGACCTAGCTTCCCCCCCAGATCTTCCGACGGCGGTGCCTGCAATCAATGCCCTGGCAAAGGGACTGACGGATTCGTCTGCGCTCTTCAGACACGAAATTGCATTTGTCTTTGGCCAGTTATCGCACCCAGCTTCCATCCCGGCCTTAACAAGCGCCCTAGGCAACCTAGAGGAGGCAAGCATGGTGAGACATGAGGCTGCGGAGGCCTTGGGCAGCCTGGGGGACGAAGAAGGCGTCGAAGATATCTTGAAGCGTTTCTTGAATGACAAGGAGCAGGTCGTTAGAGACAGTATAATAGTTGCCCTGGATATGGCAGAGTTTGAAAAGCGCGGGGAGGTCGAATATGCCTTGATCCCGGAAACCACCGCCGCTTGATTCCAAAATTATGTCATAAGAGGGGAATTGGCGTTTTAGGATGGGCATATCTATATAGACTCCTGCGTACTTAAATTATTTCTGACAAGCAACTTCATAGCTCTTAATCGCCGTGTGTCCCTGCCTTGTATTCATCTCCTCGTCAAGACATTATAGCATTAGTTATTCGTATTGAATCTTCATATTTGTTAGCACATCATAATCCAGACATTGAGGCGGTATCTTACTTATGGCCACATTTCGGACATGAGTAAAACACGGTACTGCCTTCATCGGCACTTCTCAATTGCACAGTATAAAAAGTCATTTCCGGATTACCGCATTCAGGGCATGCCATCTGGATCGACGCCTCATTGGTCATTTGAGTTCTGTCAACTGTCTGGATAGCGGACCGCTTCTGCCTCAAGAGTGATGGAAAAGAGGCTGCTTTGGTTTCGGTTGTAATTACTTTGGAGGCAGTGTCTGGATGAGGTAACTTGTTAGCTCGCTCAGTCGTGCTGAACAACGACAGATGTTGGTTACCTTGATTTTCTGCTCCACAACATTCGCAGATCAATATTGTATTGGCATTTCCTGTGGATGTCTCCAAGAGATTACCACAATCCGTGCAAAAGACTAGGGATCCGATGGCCGACATTTTGTCCTTAAGCAAGTCTTGGGTCTTCTAAAACTTTTATTTTTTTAAGCAGCCTTACCGCAATGTAAAATGCGAATGACTAATATATTAGTAAATAAACTTTAGCGCAAGGCTGGCGGCTTGCGCCTTCTCAAGGACCTGTCGCTTGAAGGTTCCGCCTCGAACCTTCAGCCAACCCACAAGGTCAGCGAGAATCGGGTATCTGCTGATAATGTGGCATTTCTCTAACTCATAATTGCATCAAGGTTTGCCGAACATGTGCGGGACTGATGGATGAATCGCCTCCGTCCAATATAGCCTTACTGCAGCCAGAGAGCTAGTTGCCCGCCCGGGATTCTTCCTGTTTGCCAAAATGGATCGCAACGGATATTCTGCCTCGAACGACACCACGAACGGTCGCAATGGAAGTTCTGGCTTGCGCGAGCAGGCTCCAATAAGATCAAAGCCATATACAGTTGCAGAAGCCATTCCATACTCCCCCTTCTCTTCAATCGTGCCCTTTAATTCGGGTAAGCTATCTTCGCCGTCCAGCCTTTCCAGCAGCAACACTGACGGAATCCAAGATATCATACCCGTGCCTCATATTGGTCTGAGATCTTCGACATCGATCTTTTCGGATTCAAGCGAAAGTGAGACGACGAGAGAAACCCTGGAGAGCCTCAACCGTGCCGCGACAAATGGTCACCATACTTCCCAGCGATTGCAACAGGCATTGGAACAATTACAGACGCTTCTAAAACCTGAAGGTCTCAGCGTATAGTAAGAGTTATGATTCGGTACATTTTAAAATTGCGCTCACCAGTATCTAGTCAGTTCAAGACCGCGCCCAAATCGCCTTCCGGGGCTGAGACTTCGACTCGAGTGCCATCGACACTAAGCCCTTTAGCTAAGATGGTCTACGATACTACCAATGTTGACTTTCGATATCCTTCCCCAGTTACACCTAATTCGAAAGGAGCGGAACCTGCTCGTGCAAGCACCAAGGCTGCGGGAAGAATCAAGAAAGAATCGCACCTTCCCAGCCCGAAGATCGCTCAGAATAAGATGACCAACAACCTAGCTGCCGAAGAGAACTCTACAATTACGGTCGAACATCCCTATTCTTCCGGACAACATATTACACCTGCAAATCAATCTCCAACTAAGCGAAAATCCTCGTTTCAGATTGTGATACCAAGTCAAAAGCCCACTACGCCTGTGTCTTCTAAATCTTCAGCTCATGTTACTCCTTCACAACCTCCTCCAATATCTAGGAACGGCTCTCACTCAGCCACACCCCGTACTCCCGAGACTCACCGCTCCCAGTCACAAGCAAACTTTGCGGTAGTGATTGAGAATCACAATCCAACGTTCATGCGAGAAGAGTATGAAGCTATACAAGTAGAACCGGAAGAGTCTGAAGACGTCAGCCATCTCTCTCAGAAGCGTGGTAGACCTGAGTATGAACCGGACGGGGTCGAAGTAACAAGAGACTTGGATCAGCGAGAAAAAGCAGATCTTGCATTCCGTAACTTACGAGAATATGTGCTTGACATATTTGAAGCTGAAGATCAATTCCAACCAGACACAACCTCACCATACGGCGAATTTTTCGTCTACACTGATGATGGCATCACCCTTGCGGGCTCAACGCAATTGAAAGTTGAAGCACTGTTACAGAAACTAATCTCTGTCGGTCACCTTTCGCAAGTTCCGCTTGAGGACCTCCTTCGATTGCAGAGATTATCCGATGGAGCATTGAAAATAGCGGAGTCTGTTGATATAAGAGTCGAACAGAGCATGGGTGAATCCGAGCTTGAATCCTGGCTCCAACAACTCTCAAAAGCAGAGCTTGGGTTAAGAGCCGCTAAAACCACTCTCCGAATCATGGCTGGGGGCCGTGAGGAAAAACAACTATACTCTGAAGATGTCATCCAATCTACTATACAGGTCTTCAAGAATGCTATGGAGTCCTGTATAGTCCCGATTGTTGAAATGCGTAACTCTGGAAGCACCGAGAATCTTTTCAAGATGCTTTCCGCAGAAAAGAAGGTTATACTAAACGTCTTATCACAATGCAGACGCGTGCTATCACTCTTGGCAAACCTCGTTGCGTCCATCGAACTTTCGGAAACAGTCATGAATACCCTCGAATTTACGACTTCTCAGCTGATCTTCGTAGAAAATGCTCACTTCGAGAAGGAATCAATCTTGGGGATTGCCAAGTTTGATGTTCTTCGTGTTGTAGCGATGGACGTTCTTGCTGAAATTTTTAGGAGCAGTCCTGCCCAACGACAAGGGATTTTTGACGAAATTCTAACGTCTCTCGAGAAGCTCCCGGTCACTCGACAAAGTGCCAGGCAGTTCAAACTGGCTGAAGGAGGTAGTATTCAACTAGTCTCGGCGTTGATTATGCGCTTGATCCAAACTAGCGCAACTAAGTCTGAAGATGACAGAAAACGACGAAGAAACAAGGCTCTTGAAACTTCGGATGATGAAGAGGATGGCGATGACACGCCCGAGAAGCCAGAGGTGCTCTCCCCAAATGAACTTTCGGGACTTGGCACTGAGACAAGGGCTGCACAGCAAAGTGTGACCGCCATTCAGGAGCTCACGAATGTGGTTTCGCCGCTCCTCGATAATGCAAGATCCAATGCGTCATATGTCGTTGCATTCATTGTTGGCAGAGCTATGACTTCAACCAAAACGGGTGATGCACCGTATCGAAACCTCCTTGATCTGTTTGTGGAAGATTTTATCAAATGTCTAAACTCCACCGATTGGCCTGCTGCTGAGCTGTTGTTGCGATTGTTTCTCTTTAAAATGGTGCAACTAGCAGAAGGAGACAAGTCATCAACCCCTGCTAAAAATATGGCGCTCGAGATCTTTGGCCTGATGGGTGCTGCTATTGCCGAATTGAATTCACATGTACGAAAGACTGCTGCGTCTTTCGAAAACTCGGAAGGAGATTTAGGCAAGTTCTTGGCGCAACTAGCAGAATCATCTCTGGAGAGGAAACCAAGTGTTGATCAACTAGTGTCCTGGACCGGTCCATTCCGCGCTGCTATCGAAAATCTCGAGCAATCTTCTAATGATTCGCACGTCCGGAGTGCAATTGGCCTGCTCGTTGCTGAATGGGCGTCAAAGATTTGCTCTGGATATGATATGATTTCCGATGATAATCCGGATCATCATCGAATAGAACAAGAATATGGTCGATTGGCTTATAGGCTTAGGATGATGATCCAGGACAAGAAATGGCTCTCAACTGAATATAATTTTGATGAAGTCAGCCATGGTCAAGGCCGCTTAGCTTACTCGATAGTATTGCTACACTCGCAATTTTGCCAATCCTTTGGAAGAATACTCACTATTCTTCTTGGCTCTATGGCTAGTGAACATGCAATTGTCCGAAGCAAGAGTCTGAAAAGTGTCATTCAACTGCTAGAAACAGACCCTACCATCCTCGATACTGAACCTGCCGTGACACATCTCATCCTGAGGTGTGCGAACGATTCTTCAGTCCAAGTTCGAGACTCTGCTTTAGGCTTAATTGGTAAATGCATAGGCTTGCGGCCTGCATTGGAACAGGAGATGATCCCTTGTATCCTGCAACGTGTCAATGACAGTGGAGTTGCTGTTCGAAAACGCGCGATGAAATTATCCAAGGACATATATCTTCGGAACACAAGTAAAGATATTCGAAGTTCGATTGCAGATTCGCTTCTCCATCGAGTAGCAGATTTGGATGATAGTGTTCAAGAGCTTGCACGTCAAACCATTGAAGAGATTTGGATGTCTCCTTTCTACCAAGCAACCTCCTCAAATGATAGTTCGGCGCAGTTCAAACTTGCGATGGCCGACCAGGTTTCTCTTATGGTCAAAACTGTCCAGCGACCTGGAGTATCTACTGTACTTGGCAAAGTTCTGCAAAATATTCTCTCCGATCGATCTAAAAACTCCGAAGCCAACTTTAAAGTTAGCACCGCCCTTGTTGCAAGCATGTTTGAAACCATCGTTGATAACTCTGGTAAAAACGGTAGTGATTATCCGTCTGCCCGCGATTCATTACTGGTGTTGACGGTATTTGCTAAATCGAATGCGGAACTCTTCACGCCGGAACAGATTCAGCTGCTTCAGCCATATGTTGCCAACGTTGGGAGTGGAGATGACTTGACGATCTATCGTTCGGTGGTCATAATATTTCGCCATGTTCTCCCACATTTGTCCAAGATGCATCACAATTTTCTCATTTCCGTAAGGAAGGAGCTAATACCTGCTATATCTAAGATGGGAAAAACGATTCTTGACGATGTTGTGGCCTGCCTCTGGATCATCAGTAGCGTCTTAGATGACTTTCAGCATCTCACTAGATTGGTCTTATCTAGTTTGACTGGCATTCAACAGATTAAGAACGTCAATCTTAATGATAACAGCAAAGCCGACATAGTCCGCAAGTTAAACAAGCTCTTGTTGATAACGGGCATGTGCGGAAAGCATTGCGACCTGGATTCGCAAGGTGAAAGTTTCAAAAAGGCGTTCCCTAAGTGGAAAGGTGGTTCTGTGTCCACCTTGATGTGTGATACTTTTGCTCCCTTTGCATCTCCCTCACAGCCATTGCAGGTTCGGAAGGCAGCGCTTGACGCAATAGGTATGGTCAGTCAATCCTGGCCAAAGAATTTCTCCTCAGTCAATATATATACCTCTTTCTTAGAAGTATTCGAGGCAAAAGACAAAGAACTGGAGACAATCATAATGAGGGCTTTTAAAGAGTTTTTGACCCTTGAGGAGAAGCGGTCTGAAGCCGGAAACGATACATCTATTGGGACAGCAAGTGATCCCGCTGCCAAGTTGGGGGTCATGGGAGGTAGTCAGAATGATGGCGTCGCCATCGCCATAGCGCAGCGATTCTTGAAACATCTGACTCGCATCGCATTGGCAGATCAGGGCGACCAGGCTTTGCTAGCCACTGAGATTCTGGGAAGCATCAACCGACAAGGCCTTGTCCATCCAAAAGAGTGTGGCCCGTCGCTAATTGCTCTAGAGACTTCTCAGAACTTGAAGATTGCAGAAATCGCTTTTCGTGAGCACAAAGCACTTCATGAAAAACATGAGACTATACTGGAGAAAGAATATTTACGTGCTGTCCAGCTTGCCTACACATACCAGCGAGATGTCGTCAAAAATACGCATGGTGCTACAGTTAACCCCTTCACTTCAAAACTTCATATGATGATTGAAGTTTTAAAGATCAGCAAAGTGAAGAATCGGAAGAAGTTCTATGACAGCCTGTGTGCACGTATTGATTTTGACCCTACAAAGATGGACGTCATTAATGAGCTTCCACATCACCTTGAATTCTCTCAGTTCATAATTGAAAATCTGGCCTTTTTCGAGTACGCCACTGTTGATGAACTTTTATCAACAATATTATCTATGGAGAGAGTAGTAGGTGGAACAGGCACTGGCATTGCTCATGCGATCGAAACAGAAATCTTCCATATTAATCTCCCCAATGCCTCTACTCAGGACGAAAATGTCGGACATCAGACGACCGAGATCGATCCAATTCGTCTGCGCTTGCTAACGGCGTCTTCAATGATGCTTTCCAGCCTTTGGAATGCTCGCACTTACTTACGTCGGCAGTACGGTTTGAGCACCCCTCCAAATCGGAAGGATCCGAAAGCCAAATCTGCTCCCAAGGATCTCAACAGAATGCCACTCAAAAATCCCAGCGTCAACGGTGACAAGTTTTGGGAAGATATTTCTTCAACTATGGCAGCCCTCACATCGGAAGAAAGTATGATTAGTCAATGCCGCGCGTTTGTAGAACTTCTGAACATCGACCAAGACTTTAAGATTTCGGCTGAGGGGGAGGATGAAACCGTCTCTGGTAGATTAACTACCCCAAGTGAAGACGAGGACGATGAAGCGCCTGGTAGTGCAAGAGGTCGGAAGAGAAAATCTGCCGGCACCCCTGGAGGCCGGAAAAAGAGGGCCCGGTCATCCTCTCTATCGCAGACAAGATAAATGTTATCAATGCGAGACTCTCCATAACACTCATAAAAGTTACGGAGTCTTAATAGAACTGGTATCATGATGATAGGCTTTGATAGATCCGGTTTTGTATTCCTATTTTAAAATCTCCCGTCTTTTTCAACGGCTGAGATTCAGTGGGCATTGCTAGGGATGGGTTTTCTCGGGAGTATGTATATATTTTTATCCAAGGGGGATTTCTACATTATGCTTCCGATTGGCGTTTACTTATGAGCGTGGGATTTAGATGTGCTCTCATGACAGACCTACCTTGCATGGACTTTTACAGCTGCCTATCTAGAGATCGCCATCCGCTGTCATCCTGAGATAGAATATGTTTATACAGTATAAACTTGGGAATCATGATGATTTAGATACACATATGCTATCTGGGCCCATTCTGTTCCGCATGACTGTGCTGTTATTATTACAACTTCAACCATATTATGTATAATGGTTCAGTTGTTGTCTACTGCGCCAACGAGTCCACGATTGGCCTATTTGCTAAAAGTTACCTAAGAAACGCCCAATGGACCGTCATCCAAAGTTTTAACGCCTATCCATATGCAGATGCCTCAAAACTCAATCCATATAACCCAGTGCTCCAGTGCAGTATCACATATCTCACTCACCTCCCTCAACTCTGGCCAAGAATTCCCTTACTCTCCCCAACTCTACATCATTAGTTTCGCTCTCCACTGCTCGAAGTAGATTCTCCAGAACGTTATCGACATTCGCTTCTTCTACTCGCGTACAAAGACTGATGATCTTGCGATATTTCGCGGCTAGTTCAGTACTTTGGCTTTCAAGGGATTGGACTCTGTCTTTAAGCGCAGTGTTGTTGGATTTGTATGCACCCACTCTGGCACGTAATACCGATGGAGATGGAAGAGAAGCAAGCAAATGTCGATGAGCTTGGTCGAGAACGGCAGGTTGTTGTTGTGGAGATGACAAGGAGATGGATGAGAGAATATTTGTGGGTATTGCTGCGGGTAATGCAAGCAGCTGGTCAGCGTCCCCTAGATTCATAGGCGTTCCATTGGATATGCTTTGATGTTGCTGTATATTTGCAAGCTGCGCTTTCTCTTCTTCTATGGCACGTTTAAGATTGGAGATCTTCAACTTGCGCTCCTCTAAACTTTTGGAGCGGCTAAGGAGGGAATCTAGGCGACGACGCTCTTCACCTAATTGGGCAGATGATTCGCGGAGTTTGGAATGGATCGAATCTATCGCTGATTGCTTAGACTCCATTTCACGGCTAAACTCGCTCTCAGTCTCGGCGAGTAGAGAAGTGATAGCTAAGGATTCCAGTTAGTACCGTGGCCAATTAGCGGTTAAATATCGACTTACAGGATATAATGTCACCACTGCTTTCTCGTTCATCTTTGTTTTGGTTCTTTCCTGAGGGAGCAAAGCCTCCTCCACCCTGTTGGTCAACACTGGTAGGATCGCCGATACCAAAGTCCATCGGGCATAGATGTGAACGATTTGAGATGGAAGGATCTGCTCCAACTTCGATGAGCTGGGATATAATGCTCCTATTCCCGATTCTAGCTGCTATGTTGAGGGCTGTGTCACCAGATTTGTCCTGGAGGTTGACAATTTCAGATATGAATCTACCAATCCCCATTGATTTTAATGCCGCAGGTCCATCTTGGAAGGATTGTTGACTGCTCGGTGCACTGCCTTTTCGAACCACGAATTCGAGCAGAGATTCGAGATAGTACTTGCTAGCTTGGCTCCGTCCTTTGACAGCAGAGGTAATGGAGATATGATGGAGCACAGTTCGACCACGAGAATCACGCAATTCGATGGTAGGGCCGAGCAACTCAAGAAGATCAGGGAATCCACCAACGTCGAGATTATTGGTCACGACGCAGGCGCGCATCAAAGCAGTCTCTCCCCCTCGGTTGACACGAAATATACTGGCTCCATGCGCAATTAAAGTTTTGACAAGTGGAAGGCGTGCCAGTGTTGAAGCCCAATGCAAAGCTGTATGGGCTGAAGGGTCGATTGGCATATCTAACTCCTGTGGTGAAAGAGTGTGGAAAACCTCGTGGTTTGAGAAATCTGTACGGGATGGATCCATGAATAAAGACATCAGGAGTGCTTTCTTTGAGAGCTCGGACGGACTACTTGGCATGGGAAGAGGTAGCAGCGGCATTGCTGTGCCATCGCCTTCAACAACATTGTTCTGCTGATGATAGACGAAAGATTCGTTCGGTTCAGTTGGGGAAGGTTCTCGCATGGATAAATCGTAGTAACCCTCGTTCATCGATCGCTGCATTTCCTCAAGACTAGGTGATGCTCTGATTCGTTTCCGTGGCGGTTCCTGGAAATCCCCGTCCCGGGCAGCATCAGGCTGAAAGTGAGGTCCGGATTGTTGCGTTGCATAGGCAGAGTCTTGCTGGCCATTCACGCCGTTGAAGCTCTCGGCTGATACAAAACTCTGAACGCTTTGCTGAGAGCCACCGGGGAAACCAGATTCTTGGCTACCAAGCTGTTGTTGCGAAGATTGTCTGCTAAAACTTGGAGGCCGTGCAGAGCTACCGTTCCTGACCCGCGGTCCCGGTGAATCGAACCGTGCTTTGCTTATAGCAGCAACAGCATGTGAAGCCGTGGTAGAGATATTCTTAAAGAAGGTTCCGGACTGCCCATTGGCTCTGATATCGGATCCGGAGTTATTGTATAATCGTTTTCGTTGCGCTGCCATTGCCTGCTCCTTAGTTGGCGTATCAATCCCACCTTGCCCGGCAACACCGCCATCTTGACCCATATCATAGGTTAAGAGGGGTCGGAGGAGCTCTTCCACACCGTATTGTCGGCAGAACTCTAGACCTCGCTCGAACTTAATCCAGGTTCCTTGGTATTTTCCATAGCCTCCTTGGACTTTCTCGTGCTCTCCGATTAGGATTTCTTTCTCTAGTACCTTAGTGCGTTTTCCTTTTTCAATGCCAGCAACTTTCAATATCTGTGTCGCATTCAGCCAACTGTCTTTGCGACGGCGCATCACCGCAACGCCATTGACTTCCATTTCGTAAACGTCAACTCCTGAATAGACGGCCTGTACATGACGTTAGAAAGACTTTGATGTCTCTCCCAAGTGAACCTTGGCCACCAGGGGAAGTAATGTCTCTTACCGAATAAATTTGGGGTGCGACATCTCTATGACGCACAAAACTTCCACCGTCATACTGAGAAATGGGTCGCGGCTGCATCATCAAACCACCGCCCTGAGATCCTTGACTCATATCGAAAGATATATGAGGACTCAGGAGGTTATCAGTCTCCTGGTCTTCGTATGCGCCGCCGGCGGAAGATAATGCCCGCTGTTGGTTTAGATGGTTCTGTCTAGAGTGCGACGTAGTCGCAAGCGGTCCCGTGGTTGAACCAAGTATCGCTGAGGCCATAGAGGTGAAGTTAGAGGAAGGAGCGTTCGACATTCATGAGGTAGGGTGGTGAACGGTATGGCAGCGCTGTACAAGAGATGAAGAGATGAATACCTCACAAGGCAAAGGTGAGATTGCCTTCTCACACAATTGAGCGAACGTGCCTCCCTGCAGTCAATTTAGACAGAGTCGCGCCGCTGCAGAGTGGGAAGGGAGAAGGACGTGTCGTTCGTGTATCGGTCGCGTTGAGTGCGAAGTGCTTTCGCGGTGGGGAAATGCGCTGTCATCCAATCAATTCGCCGCGGTTATGCTACGGTCGCGTCAAAGGTCCATTTGCCATGATTCCTTGCAGATTGATGCACCAACGTGAGCTGCAATGCACGTCCGGTGTGTTCAGAAACAGTGGAATTGTCTCATCATCTGGACCGGGGAGATATTGGAATACGAAACCTTACGTTTTGAAGGCGCAGCTGCCGTACTCAGACTGGGGATTTATTTGACGTGACGCGTCACGAGTTTCTCAGCACGCGACAGAGAATTGCGACCTGAAATTAGAGTCCATAGACACGTTGATGCCTGAGGCATTAAGAAAATATTAGCATAGGAGTCCGTGGAGCTGTAGAGCTTCTGAAACCCAAACTTGCTCTCAATTCAGAGCTTCGTGAGGTGGTATCGCATCATCCCCTGGTCTCAGCCTGAGGGTTTTTGCAGCTGCAGACAAAATGTTAACTTGATATCAACATGCTTGAACGCCACTATGAGCTCCAACGAGTCCCTGACTTCGTTCGTGCCGCCGTCCGCCACATATACCGCGATTACATGCGAGCTATTTCTTATTTGCCAGATCGAGCTGCACGGGACTACTTAAGAGGATATGTATCACGGAGGTTCCACGAGACGACTCCTCGGGATGTCACGGATCTCCGGTCGAGGCTCCCTGCCGCTCGGCAGATGGCCAGGAAACTACAGCGAGCAGGTGACGGCAATTTGACGGATTTGACAAAAGTGCTTCAACATGTTTATGGTAGAGTGGGGAAAAAGAGACGCCTGTTGATAAATGACTTATTGAAACGAGATGAGAACGAAATACCGCGAGATGGCATCAATTTGGAGAAGTTTATCCAAGAACAACCTGCACCAGATGGATCGGTATTTTCACCGAGTCCAAAACTGTTGGCTCTAATGAAGAGTCAGATAGAAAACCATCCGCCGGAGAATCCTAGGCCGAAACTCAAATCTACCGCCCCTAAATTGACATACAAAAATTCCTGGGGAAGACCGTTACCCAAGAACCTCGAAAAGAATCTACAGAATAAGTTTTGGAAAGATGCTTTTGATCGCCTGCTACCGCCACTGCCTGCTGATGAATGGGAGCGACTCCGTGACTTCGCTACTGGGAAAGTTCCCATCGAGCCTTTTCCTCCTCGACGACTACGCCCGCATGAAGTTAAGAAGTCAAGCGCTCAGCCCTCGGAAGAGGAAGAGATGTTGAGAGGGTTGGCACTATACCCTGCCCGATTTCAGCTTAAGAATCCTGCTCTTTTCGACTTTAAGCATGGGAAATTCAACCAGGAGACCCATACAATCCGCTGGAACCCTCTCCCTGATGAAAAGAACCAAAACCTGGTAGACAGGCTGGATATGAAGGGAAATCAAAGGGCGATGAGGAGAGTGTATGCCAGTGTTTGGAGTTTGTGTCCAAAGATGACACAAGACGAAATTACTAAGAAATGGTCCGTCGAATGGGGCGGTGGAAGAAGCGCAGCCGCAAAGGGAGAGGTAACATCTCCTAATGTGTATGATCTAGAGCTGTTCGAAGGACTGGGCCAGTCCAATCTTCCTAGAGGTCCTCAAACTGAAAAAGATGAATCTAAACAATCTGATATAATGACATAATAATACACTCTTCTCATTACACATTTCTGCGTTCACTTCCTGATGGCCAATGTGAATATGTACCACGATCTCTTCCTTTCCTGTTCTATCATGAGCTAGTATTGAGGCTACTTGATTATTGTTCTTACTGTTCTCTTCCATATGAACTTGTATTCAATTGCGAAATCGCTACAGCGGATTCTCAAGTCTGTTGGAATTTCAGTCCCATCAGCAACTCTCAATTGCAACTACCATGAGTGTCATTGGATCAAAACGGTTGGGTCATTTTTCTAGATAAAATATATAGACCGTTACCAAGGAGTATATGAGGCAAGGTGTGAGAGACAGTTACTGTAAGCCCATGGCTTCGCCTTGCTTATTGGGTCAGAAATGTCAAATTAACCTCTGGTGGCGCCCCGCCATGCAAGGCACTACTACCCCACCAAAGGCGGTGAAAAATGCCCCTCTGACAAGAGAGGATGATTACATCCTTCGCCCTCCGATTGACAAGCTCCACAAGTGGCAATCAGTGTTTTCCACTTTTGTTAAGGCTATATAAAGGCGGCCCGTCTCTAATTGCTTTGTCAATCCGTTTTAGAAGACAGAAATCAAGAAAATGTCTGCCAAAGAGGTTGTTGTCCGCCATGCATACCGGGAAGGTAGGTTGCTCCTTTCAGCCATGGCCCTTTTAAATTCTAACGAGATGATATAGATGCTCCCGTAATTCTTGAGCTTATTCAAGAGCTGGCTGACTACGAGAAAGAAAGCGACGCGGTNAGAAGCGACTGTCGAGAGTCTTTCTAACACAATTGCTTTTGCGCCGAATCCTAATAGCACTTCCACCTCTTCTGCGAATGATACCCAAATATCCCCAACTCGTCCAGCACGATGCCTCGTCATATCTTCGCCTGAAGGGAAGATCGTTGGCATTGCTCTCTACTTCTACAACTATAGCACCTGGCGTGCAAGACATGGTATCTGGCTGGAAGACCTGTACGTGCGCCAATCAGAGCGTGGTAAAGGATACGGCCAACGATTACTGGCTGAACTGGCAAAAGAAGTTTTGGCTACTAAAGGTGGAAGACTGGAGTGGTGCGTGCTCAAATGGAATACGCCCAGCATCCAGTTCTATGAGAGAATTGGAGCGACGGCGATGTCTGAGTGGCAGACTATGAGAGTCGACAGGGAAGGATTAGAGGCATTGGCAAAACGTGCTGACAAAGCTTGAAAAGAAAGCTGATATTTCATATGGAAAAAGTTGAGATAGAAAGTGATGGCAGGTGCATAGTTAGTCTTAGTAAGAAGAAGAAGAAGCCGGTACTGTTGATAAGGGGTATTTGCGTTTTTCTCCCATACCCTCCAAGCCGATAACATGAAAGATTTTAAAAAAGGCGATGGGAATAGAATATCATTTATAGGTATTTGGTCCATAGGAAGTGCTAGGTGGGCACAGAACTCAGATATCAGATCTCAGTTAGACATACACATACAATCTCAAAATTCTTACGTAGAATTTTCTTATCCATTAGAGCAAGATACTCTAAATCACATACGTTCTGCCTCAAGCTTAACTTAGCTGAGAGTAATCGCGCATTACTAATAATTTCTGGAGATTATGTAGTCACGAGCCTAAAAGGTTCATCCAGGTACGACTTCTAATCACACTTTCAGCAGCTTCGAGAACAACCACGTCTTGGCCCACATATTTTTCCGGCTCCACGGCGTCATCAATGGTTGTCCCCGGAGCGGAGCGGAGAATTAGGGCTCGGTAGGATGATTCCGAACTTTGCGACATCGATGGGATCAATCAGTGGGATTAATCCGAGTACAATACAGTATCTTTGAGAAATTTACTAGTCGAGCCAATGATGCTACATTTACCGATATTTATCTAACTAAATGAGGACTTCTGCCTGGGATTTGGAACACCTTGAGTGAGCATGCAACCAACATTTCCAATGGCCTAGGCGAGCTGATCACTTGCCAAAGTGCCCCCTCGTGGGGCAATAGTGGACGCGGGGCAGCATCACTGCAGGCTTACTGGCCTGTAACAAGCATCTTTCTGGGAGGAAAGTCCGGGTGTTACGGGCTATCACCCAGGTCTGCAGCATTGCGAATGAGCTTCCCCCCTTTCAAAGAATGGACGCAGGGGAGCGGGCCCTAAATCATATGTCAAGCTCTTTAGTTTATGGAGGGGCATCTCCGGAGGTCCATTGATATATCATGTAGTCATCCCTACACACTTTTCTTTGTTGCATTGCCTTAGATTATTTTGTTGTACACTATTAGCGATTCCCCAACTCTACCTCCTTATCACATCTCAAGATGTCGCACAAAGAGAAGCTGGACGAGCGAAGAGAAAGAGCTCCTGACAGTGGCATTCGTGTGATTATTGTTGGGGCAGGGTTTGCCGGTCTTACAGCAGCTATTGAATGCTATTGGAAAGGGCATTCAGTCCTCCTACTAGAATCCTTCCCTGAGCTCAAAATCCTCGGGGATATCATCAGTTTTGCTCCTAATTCAGGCCGTATTTTCCAACGATGGCCTGGTATTGACGCTAAGCTTGATCCTATCATCCACAAATCAGACGGATTGGAATACAGAACATATCTCGGTGAATCTTTTTACAGGCAGACCTGGGACCAAGAGGCAAGGGCATATGGGAAAGCGTATAACGGTCACAGAGGCGAGATCCATGAGATTGTCTATCAGCACGCCTTGGACCTGGGCATAGATATTCGCCTTGGTCATAGAGTTGATGATTATTTTGAGACTGATACAGAGGCGGGTGTGATCGCCAACGGCGAGAGATTTACAGGTGATGTTGTTATAGCAGCGGACGGTGTACGGTCTAAAGGGAGGACCATTGTCCTAGGATACGAAGACAAGCCTAAATCTTCTGGCTATGCTGTATACCGAGCCTGGTTCCCTTCGGATGAGCTAGCAAAAGATCCTGATACCGCTTGGTTAACCAGCAACGGAGACAAGCATTGCTGCTGGCTTGGAAAAGATATCCACTTTATCGTTGCAACAATTAAAGATGGCAAGGACTGTTCTTGGGTGTGCACCCACAGGGTAAGTCATCTTAAGTTATACACGCAAAATGGCAAGCCAACCTAACATCTCACAGGATATTGCCGACGTTGAGGAGAGCTGGAGCGCTTGGGCAGACGTGAACGACGCCGCCAAGGTATTGGAGGGATGGGATCCTATAGTCTTAAAGATTGTGAAGGCGACTCCCTCGGTGGTTGACTGGAAATTGGTATACCGAGACCCATTACCTACATGGATATCACCGAAACGCCGAATTACCTTGATTGGAGACGCAGCTCATCCATTCCTGCCGACGTCTATCCAAGGCGCCAGCCAGTCGATGGAAGACGGTGTTACCATAGCAGTGTGTCTGCAGAGAGGTGGTAAGAAGAACGTTCAAGAGGCAGTTGAAGCATTCCAGGCGATACGATATGACAGAGTCCGAAAAGCACAGAAGACCGGAGAGACAACGAGAGACAAGTGGCATAGCGCTGAGGCTGAGGAGGTGAAAAAGAACCCTGAGAGTATGAGACTTGTCCGCGAACCTTGGTTACTTGATCATGACGCGGAGATGCATGCTGAAGAGGTCTATGACTCGACTGTTGCGGCACTAAAAGAGTCAAAGACCTCTGCGGCACGGCCTCAGCTATAAGTTTGACCCTAGATATTTACTTAGTTGATACCAAATATTACAAAGCAGTCCCTCCTGTACATCTGTAATTCACTAGGTGCACTTAGTCCCGCGCTGAATACTCTAAATAAATATTTCCACTTCATCTGCCGAGCTTATTTGCCGAAGATGAGTTATATACGACCTCTACGGAGGGTCTCTAGCCCATATGATCGCAAAGCAACAACTAACTTCGTACCTGATAGCAGTGGAGAAACTACTTTACTTTGCGCGCCTGCCTCGTTGGTAAAGTGTGAGTGTATCTCACCGCCCGGGAAAGGCCCATGGGGTGGGATTGGGGCGAGCTTGGGGTGTGGAGAAGCCCCAGATGCCCCGCTATCGGTTCAGCCTGTAGTTGAATATCAGTGCAGCTTCGATAACTGCCGATAATTGCACTGCTTATAAAGGAATTAATCAATATTCTTCCAAGGAAAACGCTAACATGAGTACTGTACATGCGCCGTAATAGGCTCCTACTAACCCCTCCTGCCCCTCACTCCCTTGGAATCTCTCTGCCTTTTAATCCCATTAAGACCGGCTCGAATAAAGGATTCCCTCGATATACCATATCTCAGGGCCGAATCCTTGGGTGCACTACGTTCTCTTAGCCAACGACTGCTCAAAAAAGCCCGGCAGGATCTTGTCTAGTCGTCCATTCTCCCGTGCTTGTATAATAAGTTTCTATTGAAGAGTCCCAAGCTTTTCTGCTTCATCTTTGTTGCTCTATTCTGCGCCAGCTCAGCGTCTTTTACACTTAATCAGCTGGTCCGAACGGATCACAGGCTTTAGCCATGGCTACTCCTCTTGTGTCTGCTTTTTACTTAATATTTGGATCATGGTATTCATTAGCACTCTTGGTGCTTATACCAGTGGGCGTCCTTATCTCCGATATTTGGACATGGTGGCACATGCCTCCGGGCCCAATGCCTCTTCCCTTTGTTGGAAATAAGTTTCAAATGCCAGCATCAAAGCCGTGGATCAAATTTCAAGAGTGGTCGAAGGTTTATGGACCAATATTCACCGTATGGTCGGGGCGCCGTCCAACTCTGGTTATTTCGGATCCTAATATTGCAGTTGACTTGATGGAGAAGCGAAGCCCAAAATATTCTTCAAGACCAAGGCTTGTGGTAATGGGAGAGATCTACGGAACAAATTCAGTTCTTGTTCAGCCCTATGGAAAGGAATGGTCTCTGAGACGGAAGTTGCTTCATCGAGCTCTTACCCCAGCCGCATTACGAACCTATAGGGCACGCCAGGAAGCTGAAGCAACTCGCCTTATAAATCAAGTCATGCAGGACCCTGTACACTGGGAGAAAGCGTTCGAGAGATTCACAGCCAGCGTGGTATTCACTGTTGCATACGGCCACCGGATCGATTCGTTAGATTCAACAGTCATCAGGAGAAAATTGGCACAGATGCACTTCATGGCATCTCTGAATGTTCCGGGCGCATATTTGGCAGAGTCGTTTCCCATTTTGAAACACATTCCCAATTTTCTGGCACCTTGGAAGAAGGAAATTCAAGACCGCGGGAGAGAAGAAGGCCTTGGCAACCTTGAGCTTTACGAAGGTATTGAAAAAGAAGTTGCTGATGAGAAGGCTGGTGCTCGGAAAATTCCTGGGTCTCTTGCGAAGATGCTAGTGGAGGGCCAAGAGAAGGAGCCAGTTCCCTTGGAAAAAGTAGATTTGTCATTTGTCCCTGGGGGTCTATTCGGTGCTGGTTCTGACACTACTGCATCATCTATGTGCTCAGCTGTGTTGGCCTTTGTCACTCACCCACAAGCTTTCAAAATCGCACAGGCCGAAATGGACTCTGTTGTAGGGAGCGACAGGTTGCCAACCTTTGCTGATGAGGAGAATCTTCCATACGTCCGGGCTCTTGTGAAAGAAGTACTTCGATGGAGACCAGTTGCGGTATTGGGAGGAACTCCGCACGCATCCTCTGAGGATGATGTATATCAAGGATGGAGAATACCGGCAGGAACAACAATTCTTGGAAACACATGGGCTATCAACCTGAATGAGGAATACTATCCTGACCCTCACAACTTCAACCCTGGTCGTTTCCTGGACCTGTCAGATCCTCGTGTAGCTCCAGAGCTAAAAGGAAAGCCACATCCTGCGAAGATCGGCCATTCTTCGTTCGGTTGGGGCCGTAGAATTTGCCCAGGGGCGGATATTGCCAGTAACTCGCTCTACATTGCGCTAGCACACTTGATCTGGGCGTTTGACATTACCCCAACAACGACATATGACACCTTTGATTATACAGATGGGTTTAACATCCGGCCACGACCGTTCGAGTGTAAGATCCAAATCAGAAGCCAGAAGCATAAGAATACCCTTGAAAGCCAATTGAAGGCGGCTAACTTGGAGATGGAGAAATTCCCTGCATATGAATGAACAATTAATTTTTCTGTGGTATGGAGGATCCTTAAGGGGATATTTTTGAAGTAAAGCAAGCAGGTAGTGGAAAGACATGGCTATGAAATGTATACATTAGATTGTAGAGAAATCATTGTTTGCGATTACTGCTGAGTGTGAAGTAGCAGGTGATTGATGTACCTTAAATCCAACCATACAACCAACATTCTTGAGGCATAAATCTCAAATCGTAACAGCATAAGTTATAACTATAAGTTAATTTCCCAATTTGAACTTGATACAGTCTGCCAGCAACGCGTGCTCCCACTTACCTTGCGCTCCACTGTATTGGCTACCAATCAAAAGAGAGACGGCCAAGACACAAAGGCGTGGAGGTGAGTTGTCTGTCAAAATGACGCTCGAAAAGCTTACATCATTCCTACACCGCTACCTCTAAGCCATCACCAACAGACCATGATAATGGCTGTTGACGGTGCCCAGAGAACACAAGACAGCAGTTAAGATCTTCTTATTCGCCTTTCAACTTCTCAGGGATTTCCTCCAAGTCCTCCGCCGAGTCTATTTCGATTACCCTGGAGACTTCGGCGGTGTTCCGCATCAATTCCTTGGCTCCGGCGTACAGCATCCGAAACTCGTTATTGCAAGTCACTGGAAGGTAATATAAAAGTACGTATGGCACCGACATACGTCCCGAGGGCTATTATCCCCAGAATTGTCAGTTATAGATCCGAACAAGGCATCCTTGCAAAGAATGAAGTGAATTGCGCACCAGGGTCAATGGATAGCTTAAGAGAATATATCTCGGTGAGTTATCCGGGAGCTCATCTGCCAATTCTTGCAAGTCTTTATACACGATCTTCTCTTCATCCTGCTTGATCTCCAACGTGTTCTTATCGATATAATCTGCGCCGACCATCAGATGACTTCTAGACAAGGCCACCATGAGGTTGTAGTGAGACGAACATACAAATCACAGCTTGTGGATCGCGGGCTCGTGAAGTTCCAAGACGAAATTTCCGCAGATGATCTTTAGTCTCCTGGGAGAACGTATATAACCTAGATTCAGACGCCTGGAGGAGTTAGCGGGATGCGTCCAGAAGCAACAAGGTGCCGATTAGTACCATATTTGATATTGCGACCCGATTGGATGTAAAAGTTCTGTGCCTCGCGAATATAAATTTGAGTGGTACAGCTGATTTTACAGCAGTGTACGAATACTGACTCTCGCTGACTGGGACGAGGTGGGGTTGAATAAGCTTGGCGGGGCAGCTTGCCGTATCTGTCACGTGGTTGTGGTACCTGTATTTGGATGCGGAACTGGATTCAGCCCATTGAACAAGCCAAAACCATGCACAGTAAATAATATTTTCACACTGCTATGAGACTTGACATAAGCTGCAACTTAGTACACTTGTTTTTGGTTAGTCATCTGGGTTATCCAATAACAATATGCCAGCTTCATTCACCAATGCGCTGTACTAAATGTACCTTTTGCATTTGTTTGCTTGGGGCAAACGGTTGGCGCATACGTCATCCCGCACTCCCCGCTCTTTTCAGCAGCTTGGACCTGAACGGTGCGAGATGGACAGTTAAGGGTAACTGCAGCTTAAGATGATAAGATAAACGCAATACTCCGAGTCCGAAATCAGAATGTAGACGTCATCTGCAACGTTGGTCGTGAACGTAAATAGCAAATGTACAGCCATTGTGGCTGTCTTCTCTCGTGGGGCCGAGCGGCGCAAGGTTGTAGATCTTCCAATATAGCGCAGGGACAATAAAGCTTGATTTCCTGGGCACCATAGACATATTCCGTCATAGATATCTAGGGGGCAGGCAGCTGTTCTAGCCCCGAGCCGGGCGCTTTTCTCACACGCATGCGCACTTGTATATATTCAGAATGGGCTATCTTCAAGACCTTGAAGCCATAGTGACTTTTCTCATCCAAGTCTTCGTAATATTTCCTTACAGCGCTCTAACCATACCTCGCCAGAGAAAGCTTCTGAAAGCTTGCGATAACTCGAAAACTTCCGATCATTCGCCATCCCATCCTCCTCAATCCCGTCGTGCCCGGCCTGGCTCTTCAGGCATGATCTCGGACAAGGTGTACAAGCTCTGTACGAGCGGTGAAAGTGTATCTTCACTCCTAGCTAAAGACCCAAGTCTTACACCCGGTGAAGCATGGAAGAAGCTGTTTGGTTCTCATGGTGGAGCCGCGACGGGGAGCAAGAGTACCGGCAGATCTCACCGAGATCAGATCACGCCGGATGACATTGAGAGGGCCCGAAAATGCGGAAACTGGGGTCCAACAGAACCGAGTGAGACTTTCCTTCGAGTAAGTGAGTCGCTGGGATGCATTGGACGGTACTGACAGTTCATAGCTATACCATGACGCCCTTTGCACTATCGACCATAGCGTAACCCCCTGTATGGTTAGTCCCTCATTGATGGGAAGCTGCGGGGTGATCCCTCTTACGGTTATATCTACGTGCGTCTGAATCGACTACACCATCTTTGATCAGTGATTATACTGACTACATCTTGTAGCGTCCCAGATATCATGCGACATATGTCCAATGCAATTGTTCGTGCTGAGAAGGAGGTAATACTAGCTACTAATTACTGGCAAAACTCTGTCGCCTCAAAATATATCACCAATGCGATGAAAGAGCTTTCTAGGAGGGCTGGCGAGAGAGGTGTCAGGATAGTAATGAAGTTGGAATATGACAGAGGAAGCCCCAAACAATTGCTGGACAACCACTACATGGTTTCAGAATCCGAATACCTGGATAAAGCGGTCGGCTTGCCACGCCCAGAGGAGATCAAAAATATAGATCTCCAGGTTATGAATTACCATAAGCCCATGCTGGGAACGTTCCATTGCAAGTATATGGTGGTGGATCGGAATGTTGCAATTCTTCAGAGCAACAATATCCAAGACAATGATAATTTGGAGATGATGATTCACATGGAAGGTCCAATCGTCGACTCCATATATGATATGGCTTTAATATCCTGGCACAAAAAGCTCGATCCGCCACTTCCAATGATCAATTCCCCTGCAGCTCAAGCTGAATTGCCAGCATTCGCCAAAAAGACGCATGATGAAATGTTCACCCCTACTGGTTCCCTCAGGGACCATTCTGCAGTCTTGCATCCCGACAAGATGAACCAACGAGATCCTTACGCTTACACTCCACGTAAGGTTAACGAACCAGGTAGCACACGGGCTGGAGAAGAAGGTGGCACTACCACTAGCACCACCCAATATGATGTCGAGCATCAGCAGGAAAATCCCTATAAGATGAGCCAAGATCTCCCCCAGAAACATCCTCATGAGCAGAAACACCTTCCTGGGTTTTCAAAAGCCGAGAAAATCGCGGAGAATCTAAAGGCTTCATTGGTATCGGGTGATATGGAGCATACGGATCATCACCGGGGCACCGAAGATATACACCATCCGGAGCCAAGTACACAAAATACCCACCCGACCACCACGGCGACAGATGGAGCTCCCAGTGTCCCCGGTACTTCCCAAGGGCTCTTGCCCGAGCATACAGCAGACGATCCGCATTACGACGACGATATTGCCGGTGAAGTAGCCCGTGTGCAAGCATCAGTATCATCAAAACCAGGAGAGACTCAAATGGAAGCTGTCACTCGACATCTCAACCACACCAAAAACCCCGGCTTCAAAGGGAATGCTCCAGAATGCGCGCCCGAGGAGGAAATGACCCCTTTTATACCACATCCTTCTCATGGCCTGTTCCCGATTGCTATGGTTTGCCGCGACCCGTACGGAACGCCGAATCATAGTTCAGTCTACAATCCTCAAAACGAGGTTTGGCTGTCTGCTCTACGTAACGCTAAGAAGAATGTGTTTATCCAGTCACCAACACTCAA
The DNA here is from genome assembly GCA_000743665.3 of Scytalidium sp. 3C. Classification (NCBI taxonomy): domain Eukaryota; kingdom Fungi; phylum Ascomycota; class Leotiomycetes; genus Scytalidium; species Scytalidium sp. 3C. The sequence goes on from JMRO03000002.1 coordinate 262,736, forward strand.
CGCCGAACCTTTAGTACCCGCTATCATCGATGCTTGTGAAAGAGGCATTGATGTATACTGTTATATCACCTTGGGATACAATGATTCTGTAAGTATCAGATATTTGTCTATGTCAGATTCTTGATAGGGTCTCTGCTAATTAATTCCTAGGGCGAGCTTCTCCCCATGCAAGGTGGTACCAATGAAATGATAGCGCACAAAATGTATAGTACTCTCTCCCAGGCAGGCAAGCAGCATCTGCACTACTTCTTCTATATCGCCAAGGACCAAACTGCACCAATAGTAGCCAAAAAGAAGAAGCGAAGCAGTCACGTCAAGGTAATGATTGTGGATGAGCATATTGGGATTCAGGGCAATGGAAATCAGGACACTCAATCCTGGTTCCACAGTCAAGAGATTAACGTTATGTTTGACAGTGCCTTCGTCTGTAAATCTTGGATCGATGCGCTGAGAAGGAATCAGAATACGCACATTTACGGTGCATTGAATAAAGAGGATGGCGTTTGGAGAGATGATGCAGGTAATGAATCTCCGGACACTATTGGAATCAACCCTGGAAGGTTTAGCTGGGCCAAGGGCATCATGGGTGCTGTTAAAAGAGTCCAAGGTACTGGAGATTTTTGAGCGTTTCGTTTGCAGGAGTTTTGTGTCTGATTTGAGTATGTATCAGTAACAAGCAATGATCTCAATAATTAGCTGAACTAGCTCAAAATCTGCAACAGCTAGGCAAAGGGTGCTAGAGATGCCACATAAACGGATGGGTGTGTGTCTACCCAGACGGAACCTCTGAAGTGTGCTTATAATTGGTCTGTGCTTGCGACGGGCGTACTAGCCTGGCGGGCCCGGTGCCTAGTACCTTGCCCGCGCTGCCTTGCTAACCTCGGTGACGAAAGGCTGAGGCCTCTTCTAGCCAAATTAATTTATCACTTCCCGTCCTCAAAGACTATGAACTTTTCCACAATCTATATTGGTGCATTTTCGTGTATTAACACTTAATAATTCGCGAGATGAGGAATAATGCCTCCACACGTGCCTCGCAAACGACTGCGATCATCATCTCCCGAATCCGGACCTTCAAGTTCAAGGCCTAGCACACAGCGTGGCAAAGCTGCTATTGCACAGGGTACGAACAAAAGTAAACATGTACCAACACCACCCAGAAAGTCAACATTGTTCGACGATCTCGATGCCGGTACAAAGGCAAAACCTGATCTGGAGCGGAGGAAAGCTGCTCTTGAACAGTTGTCCCGCCTAGATGATGAAGAAAGCTCGCTTTCCTCTCTTTCCTCGAGTGAAGTAGAGTTCGAAGATGTAGGGGTCTCGAAACAACAAAAACCCAACAATACCGACTCATCTTCAGATGACGAAGAGATTGAGTTCGAAGACGTTGAAACCTTCGTCGCGCCTCCTCCGCCCTCTGCGCCTCCCCCGTCCGGCGATCTCGAACTTACCTTGACGAAGGAGACTCGGGTCTCTCTTACAAACCCATTGGGAACCAAGAAAGGGCCTAGCAAGATCGAAAGACAGATACGTATCGCGACACACCAGTTTCATGTGCAGATGCTCATGTGGCATAATGCGGTCCGCAATAGTTGGTTATGTGACAGGGAGCTGCAAGAGATCCTGGTGAAACAGTTGCCACAAACTTTTTGGGAACGGGAGATGGAAAGATGGCGAATAAGAAGTGGCCTCAAGGTTGAGGATGAGGGAATAGAACTCTCGAAGAGTAAGGGTAAAGCAAAGGCCGGCTCGGAGAAGGGAAAATCTAGGGAGCGAAGTTCTGCGAAACAGAGGGACTGGGGAGGTTCGGCCAAGAGACTTGCTGCTGGAGAAGTTGACATGAGTCATGGGGATCCGATCTTTAGACTTTTGAAATATCTGAAGGAATATTGGAGAATGAGATTCCGGATTACGGCACCTGGATTGAGGAAGTTGGGATACATGTCTTTGCAGCAGCTGGATGAAGAGACCAAAAGTTTCAACAGGGAGGCGCATGATCCTGAACGGCACGGGGAACGGATTCAGAACCTCACAGAGCTCAGAGAATGTGCAAAACTTCTCCAGGGAAGCAGGGATCTTGGTGCACAGTTGTTCACTGCGTTACTCCGTGGTCTCGGACTTGAAGCTAGGTTGGTTGCTAGCTTACAACCAGTAGGATTCGGATGGAGCAAATACGAAGATGCTGGAGAAATGCAAAAAAGAAAGTCAAAGATAGCTAATACAAACACTAATGTGGACATCTCCTCCGAGGATTCTAGCTCTGATTCCAGCGACACACCAAAACCGAGCTCTAAGAGTAGTAGGGCGACAACAAAGACCAAGCGGAATGAAACAAACCAAAAGCAAAAGGCTCGTCAACGCAGATCGAGCGTCAAAAATGCTGAGGCTGATACGTCTGAACCCGAGGATTCTGACGATTCAGTTATAGATATCACTCCCATAAAAAGAAGCTCCGTGCCCTCAAAACGATACGATAAAGATCTAGCATATCCTCATTACTGGACAGAAGTCTTATCGCCTGTTACAAATACGTATATACCAGTGGATCCACTGGTACTCAATCTTTATGTCAATGCTCCGAGCAAGGATGAAAACCTGGATAAATTTGAGCCTCGGGGACAAAAGGCGGAGAAGGCGAAGCAGGTAATTGCATATGTTGTTGGGTTTTCTCAAGATGGCACCGCAAAGGATGTCACTACAAGGTATCTTAAAAGACATGTATGGCCCGGCAGGACCAAAGGTGTACGGCTCCCTGTGGAGAAAGTTCCTGTATACAATCATCATGGCAAGATTAAGAGATATGAGGAATATGATTGGTTCAAGACCGTGATGAGTGGTTACGAACGAGGGACCAAGAATTGTCCACGTACCGAAGTTGACGATCAAGAAGATCTCACGGATCTCAAGCCAGTCAAGCTCGAAAAAAAGATTGTGAAGGAGGGAGAGGAGACATTGCAATGGTACAAATCATCTGCAGAGTTTGTCCTCGAAAGGCATCTAAGGCGAGAGGAGGCCATATTACCCACCGCCAAGCACGTCAAATTATTTACAGTCAAAGCTAAAGGGGGCGGCACGACCGAAGAAAAAGTTTTTCTCCGGAAAGATGTTGTAACTTGCAAAAGCGTAGAGACCTGGCACAAAGAGGGCCGAGCCCCTATTCCCGGTGAAGAGCCTAGGAAAAGGGTACCATATAGAGCAGCGACCACAAATAGGAAACGCGAATTGGCGGAAGCTGAGTACGCCACTGGTGAAAAGTTGTTGCAAGGCTTATACAGCCGCGACCAAACCGATTGGATTATTCCGCCTCCAATCCAAAATGGTATTATTCCTAAGAACGAATATGGAAATATTGATGTATATGTTCCAAGTATGATCCCGGAAGGCGCGGTCCATATCCCCAGGCGCGGTACAGTGAGAATCTGTAAGAAATTGGGGATCGATTATGCAGAGGCTGTAACAGGGTTCGAGTTTGGGTCAAGAATGGCAGTTCCTATCATCACAGGTGTTGTGGTTGCTCAAGAATATCTAGAAGCCGTGATGGAGCAGTGGGAGAAGGACGAAATGGAACGGCTCAGGAAAGAGGATGAGAAGAGGACTAAAGCGGCACTTGCAATGTGGAGGAAAATGTTGATGGGATTGCGGATAGTTGAGAGAGTAAGAGAAGAATATGGGGATTCCCTTGGGGATCAAGTCGATGCTATTAACCCCTGGACGAATAGAAAGTCTATCAACGCTCCGAAAGATGATGATCAAGCATGGAAAACGATGCAACAAAGAGATGAGGATATGGCTGGTGGGTTTTTCCCTGAAGGTCATAATGAAGAAGAAGGAGAAGATCATCACCATTCGTCGAGCTTCTTTCCTGTCATCAATGAAGACGATGATGAAGAGCACGGAGGTGGTTTCATTATGGAAGGGCATGATGAAAAGCGAGGAAGCTTGTCAATCAGTCACGATATACCGACAACCCAAGAATATCCATCGGAGCATAAGAATGGAGGAGTTCCAGATTCTGAGGAAGCCGGCGTCCGGAACAAGGTGGTGGAGCAGGAACTCGTAGAAATCCAGATTCGTAACAATAAGAAGACGCCGGCTGGGAAACCCAGAACTGCCAAGAATGCAGCCAAACCAAAGTCAACAAAGCCAACTTCGAAACGTAAACGTCGCATTCCCGACTCTGAAGATGAAGATGAGCAGAGCTCATCCTTGCCCGAATTAGTATCAGACGAGGCGGACTCTGATGAAGGAGCTGGGAAAGCTCAGATAAAAGGACAGAAGCGCACAACTACAACGTCATCGCCGGTCACAAATGCTCGGAAGACACCCAAGAGAAATGCAGCAAGGAAAAGCGAGACGGCTTTGAAATCGCATTACTTTGAGCATACTAGTGACGATGAAATGACGGGCTCATGAAAAGAAGGTGGCTTAGGTTAGAGTGGTTTTGATACTGAGACCATAAACGGTCGGCGTTTATAGATGACTTGGTTAGGATATATGTACGATATTTCCATCATGATGTATCAAATATACGGTTGATGTACGCTTTGTGGTGAACCAAGTTCCCTTGTTACTCTCCTCACTAGTCAAAAGTGCGATCTTGTTATCAAGGATAATGTTCTTAATATATATAACAGGGTATCTATGCCTCTATTCTCTTGAATAATAATGCTGGGCGGTACTCTATCAACCTGCAACATTTCTTAAAACGTTCTCATCTTAGGAATCAAATCCTTGATCCTCTAGATCTCGTATCTGGATTGGATAAACTATTATGCCGCCTGATTCAATCGTCGTAACCCTTGGTCTCCCCAATGAAGCCATGTCTCTTCCTCCACTCTCGCACTCCATTATCGATTTCCTCAATGGAAACGCCATCTCGCACAAGGTACATGGTCACGCCTAAGCTCTCAACATTTCTGTTTCTGGCCTCGTCGTCGAAAAATAACATTTCCTCGAACTTCAGCCCTGTCGCCTTCTGCAGCTTGTTAAAGTGCATAATCTTGCTCCCCGGATATATTTCCATGTGGTCACAGTACTCAAGCGCCTTCCTTTTCTTCCCAGAACTATCTGCCACATGCAATAGTTTCAGCATTTCTCGTGCTAGCTCTGGCGCACTTGTTCGACTCGCAAGCCCGACCTTGATCCCTCGATCGCGGAGAGCTGGTAGGATCGTAGGTACGTCGGTGTAGAATCCAAAGTTCTCTCCGAAGCGATCTTTGCAGGAGTCATGGTTCGGTGCTGCTTTTAGCGGCGGTGTGACGTGCGTGTCCACCCAGAAGGGCCATAATGTGTAGTCCAGATCGAAAACTATGAGCTTTGGGAGGGGTTGCTCATCGTCAAATGTGGAGGGAAGGTTGGTGGCGGAGACTGGTGCTTGAGTTGAGATTTTTGCGGCTTTCTTGACCATTGTAGCTAAGGTGGAAAATATAATAACGAAGAGAATGTAGTTCGATCTCGTTTTCACAGATTGGAATTGTAAACTGGTCCTGTCTGAAAAGATAACTAGAGTGGCGGTAGGCATCGATATCGATAAGCGCGAGGCTGCCGCTTGGCAAATTGTTCACAGCCTCGCGCTGCCCAGCGAATGGTCCTCTGGCTTGCACTTTCATGACCCTCTCCGCTAAAATTTTATGTGTTACAGAAGTCACACGCTCTTGTCACAATTACACGTTCAAACGCCATATGTAAATATTGCATTTCTGAGCTCCTTAATTTCTCAGGGTTGACAGATTTACAAGGTACATAGAAGACACATCTTCTCATAATTGTCCCTCCCGCATTTTCATTGGTTCCGCCATGACAGTACAACATGATTCAAGTACTTCTAATATTGGCACTGGGGGTTGTATAATTCGCAAAGCTCGAGAGACGGATATCGCTCCACTGGCAGATGTCGAAAGATCAGCAGCGGTGCGCTTCGTAGATGTTGGACTGGGGCATATTACAGGCTCCACAATGCCAACGGAAAAGCTATTGGATATGATGAATCATGGGTATCTCTGGGTGGCGGTTTCTGAGAGAGATGCACCTATAGGCTTTCTTGGAGGCAATGAGTTAGATGGTTACTTCTACATTGCCGAGATATCAGTAGCACAAATACACCAAGGAAAGGGTGTTGGAAAGGCTCTAATGGTGAAAATGGAAGATGAAGTTGTAGCTGAGAAAGGGAAATTTAAAGGGCTGTCGTTAACGACGTACAGAGATCTCGACTGGAATGGCCCTTGGTATGCAAAGCAAGGATTTGTAGAAGTTGCTGCAGAAGTAATTGGGTCGGGACACGCACTTGTTCTTAAAGAAGAGGGGGAAGATGGTCACGACCTGAAAAGAAGGTGTGTAATGAGAAAGATATTTTGAAAAGAAGACAACTGGTAGATTTTAGGAGCAGAGATGTAGTATACATAGTGAGTCCGTCCAACACCAAATCTGATACTCCGGATAACTGCGCGAATTGACTCTGCATATGGTTACATTGTCGGCCACCTGCCGTTTTCTGCTATTCCTCGGCGGCAGAGATAGATAGGACGTTATCTACACAAACACACACTCACTCACAGAAGCATACATATTTATACAGATGATCTAATTACAGACCGGAGACTGTATAGAATTTACATGTATCTAGTGGGACATGTCGGTGCGAGATTCCTCTGCGAGACAGGGTATCGATTCTCATTCACACCAGCGGCAACCTCGCCATCATAATCAACAATGTCCACGCCTCAGACCTCACTATCTCAGTCATGCTCTCACTTCCACCTCTTTAATAAGCTCCCTTTTGAACTAAGACGATATGTTTGGAAACTATGTTATCCACATCGCATCATCGACATTGATTGGCCGCCAAATGAAATCGCACTGAGAACTGCATGCCTCGGCGTAGAGAAGACAAGTTTCCGAAATTCGCGTTTACCCATAATCACTCGAATATGTCGCGAATCGCGTGCCGTATTCTTTGAACGGGAGCCAGATTTCGACGAGGAGAGCTACAAAGGCTGGTCTCGGGCCGCGGAATCTAAAGGATTTCGAGCGTTCGTTGATGATCTGGTTGGATTCAACCCCGCTATTGATATTATCCATTTAAACGTAAGAAACTGTTGTTTTCTTCAAGTCATTTTTGCCTTTTAAGAAATATCCCAACGAAACAAATTCTAATATTCTTTTTTGTTCAGTGGAATCCATATCTTGAGTGTAACGACTGGTGGAATGTTGCTAATCCAATTCCTGAATTTCTCGCGGTAGCAGCACGGAGCAATGGAGCATCTATCACAACTGACCTAATACATAATTTTCATACCGTTAATGAACGAGTTCCACATTACCCAGCATTCAGGGAAGATGATATAGAAAGCTTTACGTGGCTCGATTCCCGAAAAGATTACAACGTGGTCGTGGAGATGATCAGTCTCCACGTTAGTATGACGAATGTTTTAGCAAGCGGCCTGTTTGGGCGATTAGGCGAAGAACGTATCGTGATTGTAGACGCAACAGATGAAGAAATTATACAGAGATATCACAAGCTTTGGATTTCTGGACCACAGGAAGATCGAGAGCCTGAGCGATTCTTTAACGAGATTTTGGAACCACAGTCGTTTTATAGCAAACTAGAAAAGTGGAAATATGAGCTTGGCGTGTATTGGTTGCGTTTTAAGTGTCAACAAGCAATTATGAACGGCACTTACAGAAAAGAATATTTGGACAAAATCTGGTATACGACTGAAATATCTACAGGCTTTGATAAGTACCCAAAGGCTGTGCCAAAATTCCAGAAGGGGCCCGGTGCGAATTGGAACGGTCTCTATGATGAGAATCACCCTTTTTCAAAAAGGGTGCGGAATGACATGCCTAGATTTTCTCCAGTGATAATGTTCCGTCTTTGTGAGGAGAAGTGCCACGAGGCAAAGCGACGGAGGTTTTATTGAGAGGATAATTTTGGGCATAATATTCGTGAGCTGCCTCGAGTGTTCATTTTCAAGTCCAAGGCTTGATGTGAAATTTGGAGCGTGTTTATTCTAGGCTAGAGATCAAGACGTACAGCACCTCAAATACAGAAGACAACTGAGACGGAATGACCTGTGGTATAAATGTATTCAATGTTTCGGAGGAGATAGCAGCTTAGTAACAAGTCTACAGTGCGTGACGTCGTCCAGCACCGATACAGACACCGTTCCACCAATGGACACATTGACCAAGTAAGCAAAATAACGTTGACAAATCATTGAATAAATCTACGCTGATGTAAATCTGTGAAAGGGCAATAAACGTCCTGAAATACCATCAAAGTGCCTTTGTATAGCCACAAAAGTACCTACCCGGTGTTGTCATAGTGAGAGAAGAAGCTAAAACATAATTGATGATAATAAATAGCTTGACCCATTTAGACGTTACTCAAATAAATCCAGTCCACTTGTTACATCACCTGGAAGCTGCAATATACGTTCTTTCTGATTTCTGACTATACCCCTGAAGCTACTCGAGGAGGTGAATCACGTGATTCAAGTGCGCTCATCACCCCCAAAGCTGTATCCATTTATTATCTTGCATAGATGGGGCTGCCTATCCTAGATAAGATAAAAATATTGTTGTAATTGTTAAGAGATCATCTGGCTATCAGCCGTGCCAAACTGTATCGAAAGTGGGGTTCCGGAAATACAATAGCCAAGTTACAAATCAATCATTTGTCTAGCAATATTCTTTTCTCATGAAGTCTCTTTATATTTGTAAGACTCCATATTGATCCTGTCAAGGTTATTCTGAATAATACACTGGAAAGGCTGCACGATGCTTCAAGTTACCTGTTCAGGCAGCCCCTATGAAATCGGGAAGACGCACGGAACATTGGCCAAAGAGCAGGTGGCTCGAAGCCTAAAATTCTACGAGAAGCTATTTCTGAATAAATCTTCCATGAACTGGATCCAAGTCAAAGACTTCGCCGAAAAGTATCAGCCTTACCTGAAAGAAAACTGGCCTCATTATGTTGAGGAAATGGAAGGTGTTGCCGCAGGTTCAGGAGTCTCTTATCTCGACATATTAGCTCTAAATGTCCGTACTGAGATTGCATTTGGCAATTTCAGCGACGGATGTACAGCTTTCAGTTGGAAGAATGGGGATTCTTCAATTCTGGCTCAGAATTGGGACTGGGATTCCGGGCAAGCCGAGAACCTTATCTGCCTTAGAATCAAGAAACAGGATGGACTGAATGTCCATATGATTACTGAAGCTGGAATCATTGGGAAGATTGGACTGAACAGTAAAGGTGTCGGCTGTACACTCAATGCCTTGAGGTTGAAGGGTCTGTCATTCACCAAAATCCCATGTCACTTGGCTCTGAGAACCGTGATGGAGTCGGACTCTCGGGAGACTGCTATTGCCACGCTTGAGAAGAATGGTGTTGCAAGTGCATGCCATATTTTGGTAGCAGATGAGACAGGAGGGACTGGATTAGAATGCACCCAATTTGGTATTGTGAAGCTTGAAATGGATTCATCTGGAATTGTTACACATACAAACCATTTCTTACTTGATCACGGGATAAAGTTTCCTGAGCAATCGTCTTGGTTGCCAGACTCACCTTTCAGGGTTGAGAGGATTGGTGAGCTCTTGAGCGCAGTCAAGAAGCAACAGCCAACTATCGAGGTTGCCCAAGACCTTCTGAAGGATGGCACTGTGGGCAACGGCGCTGCAATATGCAGAAGAGGAGTTGGTGAGAATAAGATTGACACTCTTTTCAGTATTGCAATGGACCTGAAAAACAGAATTGCAAAGGTGTTAATAGGGTGGCCTGACAAGGCTGAGGGGGGGTTAATATTAAACCCGGCAGCCGCTGTGAATGGCATAAACGGTACCAATGGGATAAATGGCACTCATTGAAGAGAGCTCAACTGGTCCAGGCTGTTATTAAATAATGAAATTATTGTAAAAACATTGTATCCAATCGAGATAAAGTGTATGTACAAATGTCCTGAGAAGAATCCAGCTACATAGTGCAGCTCCAAAACGCTTGAATATAGCATTACGCTCTAAATCATGTCTTCTCTTAGCTCAAGTATCCCAACCCAGTGCTCTTACAGCCTAAACTCCATAACTCCTATCCAACGGAAGTATGCTATACCTGGATAAGGTCTGGGACAGACGGTCCGACACCTCGAAGTAAAACAATGCTGTTTCCGCTGGCGACAGAATCTCCAAGTTTCTCATTGAACTCCAACAACCGCCCTCCTTCTACATGAAAGACTCTCAGCTTGGATGCTTCGTCGGTTCCTTGATTGTTAACATTTTCTATCTGCAGGCCTTTGGCTGCCGCATCCAGAACTCGCCCAATTACCCAGTCTTTAGAATAGAAAAATGCACCACTCGGAAACTTTGAGGTTGTCGTTGCTGCCTCAGCCTCTACATGCAGATATATTCTCTTCTCTGGGGGGACCTTCTGGTCACCCTTTGCTGTCTTCTTGAGATTGTTTACCGCAACTAACCGAGCACTCGCCGATGTAGGTTTCGCTTTTGGCAGAGATCGTTGAGCAATAGTAGCTTTCTGGGCGCCCCAAGCCTTCAACTTCCCCAAGGCAATCTTTGCAAAGTCTGACTGTCTCTCACTCTGAGGTCTTGCACCGAGCGGCACAAGATTTTTGCAGTTATGATCTTCCCGCAGCCTGTGCTTAAGACAATACCGTCTGTTACACGAAGAGCAGTGCACCCCTGTGGACAGACTGGTTCCTATTATCGTCTTGCATGATGGTGAAGCACACGGCTGCTCAACTTCTACCATTGACTTGCCGGCACCTAATGATGGCTTCGCCGCATTTGCCAATCGACGCCTTGTTGCCCATTCTCCGGCATGTTTGCAGTGGTGATCGGTCTCGGATCGGTGATCAAGGCAGAAAGTGCCGCGGCAGGAATCACACCGGAAAGGTAAGAAGTCTAGTTGATGACAGTATTCAAACTGGCAGTGTTTTCCAATAAGTGTGGGGTCTTTCTCGTCCATGACTGTATATGAGGTCTCGTGCGTCGGGTTGGAGGCTTCCCCGTTTGGACTTGATCGTGAGGACGACATGGTGGGCACTTCGGTGGATTATATATAGGATATCTCTAGCCAGGTCAGCCTGTTGAAGTAAGTGACTGCATCCACGGACGGTATGGTACGGAGCTAGAATTTGCCTCCTGGCAAGGCAGAGATCAAGGTCGTAATGAGAGCGAGGCTGACGAATTCCGTTCTCGAACAATCCACAGCCTCGTTAGCGAGGAAGCTGGGCGGGGGCGAAAATTTAGGCACGTGGGACGTAGTACGGGATTCCCGCGGCCAGCTACGCTAAGCCACATTAAGCATCTTTCAACTGCCCCCCACTGCATCAAGGGTCTGTAGAAGTAGACATGATTGGCAATTATAAATCTGCACTCCGATTCCATAACAAGATGTATGAGACATTCTGATCGTTATATAAGACACATAGAGGGTAAAATTCAGCTATACAATTAAGATAGAAATCCATGATTTCTCCGTTTAATGTCACCTGACTTAATATGGTACATTTGAAGGGATATCCGTGTGTGGAGTTCGAACTGCCGCAATTACAAAATCATTCAAGATCCGTGCGCGGAACCCTGCTTCACAATACATGAAGTAATACTAGAAGAGATTTATCGATCAACTCATGCCCATGAAGAGATCAAATTGAGGTACCAAAGCTATTACTTACCAGCCATCTCCTGCGGAAGGCCTCCACATCTGCCTCTGTAGCGTCATTGTGTTCCTGAATAAAATCAGCCCTAATGGCATCCCAGTTCCGCTCAAAGTTCTCTTTCCAGCATTGCAGGGTTCGAATATAATGCGGCCCAATGTTCTGAACAGATTCCACTTCGAGAGAGCCCTTGGAGCCTACATGGATCGAAGTAACCAGCTGGTTTATCGTGGGAAGGTAACCACCGGGAAAGACATAACGATCGATAAATGTATCCACAGCTGGCATGTTTTCATGGACCTTATCGGTTGCCCATCGTTAGCACCTGATGCGCCAGCTAGAAAGCGGAACAAGGATGTACACTCACCATATTAACATTTGTTATTCCTTGAACTACCATAATTCCCCCAACTGGCTTCAGTAGTCTAGAGATTGACTTAAAATATCTATTCATGAACTTATCTCCCACGTGTTCCAGCATCTCAATAGAGACAATCTTGTCATATCCGCCTTCCGGCCGGGGAGCCTTACGATAGTCGCAAAGAAGGATGGTAATGCGGTCTCCAAGCCCAGCAGCCTTGATCTTTTCTCCAGCCAATTTTTTCTGTTCTGATGACAAAGTGAGCCTAGTTACTCGGCAACCAGTCGTCCTCACTGCTTCCATTGCCAAATAACCCCAGCCACATCCAATGTCCAACACATGATCAGAAGCCGATATTTCGGCCGTCTTAATGATATTATGGATTTTGCGCTGCTGAGCGGATTCTAAGGGTTCATTTGGTTCCCCAGACCAGAGAGCACTAGAATAATTCATATCTGGAGAAAGAAAATTTGTGAACAGCTCGTTGGACGTATCGTAATGAAATGAGGCATTCATGCGGGAATAGGTAAGGTTGTTGTTCGGGCTGAACAGCAACTTTGAAATTCGAGGCAGGAGCTGATATATGAAATTTCCTGAAGAACCTAGTAAGCTCCTATTGGCAATGTATAACTGTTGATTGCTGTTAATTAGGGGAGTAATAATAGCGGAAGTCGATTGAGCGCTTACACAAAACAATCCTACAAGATTGGCGCATTCAATTTCCTGGAGCATGTAACCTTCCGCAAATCCCTATCGACGTTTAGTAAATCCTTGAAGGCTAATTTGCAAGCTATATTGACAGAAACATACCAGATCAAAAGCCTGGCACAAACGGGTCCAGGCATTAGGATCTTTGATCACAACAGTGACATCGATATTGGCATTGTTGTCATTAATGGTTTGCTGGCCAAAAACAACTCTCTGTGCCTTATGATCTTTGTATTCAGGCTCAATGACCAGTCGGCCATGTTGAATACGCCTCAACGCCCCCAATACAAACTTCCGGGCCTGACGCTGGACCCAGGTTTCAGACATTTTAAATAGCTATATGTTAGATCTGGGCTGACCCGCGGTCTTTATTCCTTTATTTTGGATTTTATCATTCCTAGCTTTTACTAGACAGCTCAAGTCAGACCACTTTGGAAGCGAACCATTTTGCTGTACTCTTAACATGATTTAACGTAAAGCCGGACGGATCATACGGATGTAAATTACGTGGTTCTACACCGGAATCAGCAAATTGGCATCGCTGGTGAAAGGAATGTAACGGTCAGGACCTATCCGGTTCTAGCTTTCTTGTCGAGCCCGTACCTCAATGAAAAGCGGGGCTCGGAACATACGGTAAGGCTCTTCATATTATTGATTCTTCTAACAGGCGGAGTACTTAACACAGAGGTGACATTGAATCCCAGTAACGCAGAGAGCTATGGCTAAAGTCTCGTGTATGCGGCGCGTGACCATGCCGGGTATCGGATGAACGCCCTCCATTTTTTGCTTACCAGAGCACAGGACAATGGGATCTCTGAAATAATTCGAGTGCGTACTGGCCATGCATTATTGCACCACTGGTTGCTACCTAGATAACTAATCAAGGCTGACCATATAATGGGTTAAGTCTCACATCATGACTACAAATATTTGAATGGTCTTTTATCAGAAAATGTATGAAAGTAGCAGCATCCTAGCAGAACAAAGGCGGAGCATCCGCTTGTGAATTCATTTCTATCTGATTGTCCAGAGATCCTTCGGTGCTTTCGTACAGTCAGATGCCAAGGCGCGGACCGTTGCGAAAACAGCTCGCCCCTCAACTAGGAAGTAGAAATGGATACTCCCGTCGCTCATGAATTAGTAAAACGAAACTTCAGATTTCATCATCACAGTGTGGCTACAGCCATTCGCTCCTGCGCTGAAATCGCTCCCTGGTAACCCGATATACTACCGTCATGCTACGGTAGTTCTATGCAGCCATCCCGTATCACATTTACTTAGGAGTCCCTTATGTTGAACTTGATTTTCAGTTGTCAAAATAGAAGTATTGATTACATTGGCCCCAAGATAGATCTTATGGATTATATGTGAAATAGAACTAATTGTTACACCCAACCATCAGTCTTGAACTGCTGTCTCTCTGAATAATCTAATCCATGTGATTTGCAGGGAACTATGACTGTGTCTTCTCGTTAGTCATATCAACTAGAACAAAGTCGAGATTCTCCAAACGCCATGTGTGTTAGGTATCTATACATATGCCTTCCGTCTCTTAAAGCTCCTTTCTCCCTTCCTCAAGCTTCTGTTCCCGTCCAGTTGAGGGGGAATCGCCAACGGCAGACGAGCCTCCGAAGGTCTCGAAACCCTTATGGAAGACCCATTCTACAGCTTGCTCAACCGGCTTATCAAATAAGAATGGTAAGGCCGGAACAGCAGCGAGGCCGAGTCCAATTGGACCGTACATCCTGACCCGCGGGTTTTTCACACCTTTCATAGCACGCCCAGAGTATCGAACAATGGTATGAATAGTAAAAGCTGGCAGACCCATACTAGCTATGCTCTGAAAGATAGCTCTTTGCGCCATCACTGTTCTGTAATCATCAAGAGGCGCAACCTTTCCCGGCTTTACCTCAGTCTCCATCTGCGCTGGAGTTGTGAAGTCCGAGGATGCGTCACTATAGTGTGATTTCTCAGCTATTCGAGGAAGTTCTGGATGCAGTGTCCTTTGGTTACTGCAATATGCTTTGTATCCTTCGTGAGCAACATCGCCAATCAGATACGTCCAGGAAACAGCATACGCTGCTCGAACTAATCTAGGATGTGCGACTGGCCGGAATGATTCTCCGATATCTGAAGTATAAGCTACATATCGATGTGCCGATAATAAGACAGTTCGCAAACGGGCAGCGTATGCAGCATATCGAACACTGGACTCGGTACTGTCGGGAGCACTATGATATCATGAGTATTTCAAACTCTCCAAGGATGGTTTTCGAGGCATGAATATAGTAGGCTAACTTACTATCCATCATAAAGTTCATCATAAAAGTTATCGTCTTTATCCGCTTTATCAATGATTCTTTGTAGAGCAGGTTTCAATTTGTGCGGTTCTGGGAGTTCGGTTGGTGGTGGTGGCCGCTTGTTTTCAGTCTGGATCGTGTCGGAGTCCTTGCCTGCCATTCTGCTAAAGAAATGTCGGTAACTGAGAATCCGTGGGCTTCAGTATGAGTAAGATCCAAAATCTGAGGGAGCGGAAGATTGAACAGATATGTTCTATAAAATCCACATGCGGCGATGGTCCTGGTCTGCCTGCCCGCCTCGGATGATGATGTAGTAGACCGGGGAACGCTAACTCCGGCTGAACGTCGGCTAGCCGAATGCATGCCTGGCGCCGCTGGAGAACTGGCATTCGGAAGCTTCAAAGGCAAAACAACCTCCTCTGCAAATCTCAATCGACGTTCGAATCTCCTTTCCATTGCTCTAGATCCTAACCACCTCAAATATTCAAGATGGTTGCTATGTACAATATCGCCGGCGCCAAGATTGGCTCCCACTATGTCAGTAATCGCCGCAGGGAGAAATCGGAAGCACTGTTGAAATGTTTTTGACGACCAATTGATAGCTTCCGATCTTCATACTACCCAACATCTAGGTATTTCGTGCTAACTAATGAACAGCTGGCAATGGCAACTCTTGCCCTCACCTTCGGAGGTTCCTACTATGCTATGTCCGGCCCTTCTAAGAAGCAGACCACCACTCCACCAATCAAGGCCCAGAGCGCAGACGAGGAGAGCTTCATCAAGTATGTCAACTCCTTGTCCACTTATCAATTTCGCCTTCTATCCTCTGTGGCTTCATCTAACAGTATTGCAGGGAGTTCCTGAAGAACGCCGAGGCCGAGGAGAAGAAGGCAAAGCACTAAATGGACACCGGGAATGTTAGGGGTATAGACAACTGTTTGGGTCTGGGCTTTCATCAATGATGTGATGATACGCGAGATGTATATATAGAATCGAATTGTACGTCATATCTGGTCTCAAAAAATTGTTTGTCTTGACTGGTATGCTGTACTCTCCGTCGGCAATTTCTTCCCTCACACCAACGTTGCGATTATACCGTTCTTCATATGTAAGCGAAGATAGGATATAAAGTGTATGACAAGCATGAAGCAGCACCAGGGATCACCTTTTAATGATGACTGGAATTGGTCATCAGTCTCAATCTACTATTTAACGTTATGATCCAGCTGTAGAATCCCGAACCCCGGAAATATCCGCATGACCGATTGAGGCTGAATTATAATACCTAGGCTTCCTCATTGATCATTGACTCTATCAATTCGATTGTGTATACATTTCTCCCACATAAATAGGAGACCTATCGCTTCTCATCTTCCTTTGATAGCTCTTCGTAGAAAAGTTGAATCCCTCATATCCGTGAAGTATTCGCCGCGCTTCGCAAATGAGAATAACTAGTGCTTAGACAGTAAATAGGCTTTGCTAAAGAAAATAGCAGTAAGGGAACTGGAGAGGTCAATTGAGGATTTCAATCAATATAAAAGTCGTTTCTGACAACTAGTTAAGTTGACTCATAAGGAGGGGCATCGAGAACCTCTAATACGGTATCATCTCTCTGTATCGCGCGAAATGGTGTAGAATTCTGCAAGTACACCGCAACTCATAACTGGAATTTGGAGGATTCCGAGCCACAATTCTTGTATTGAGCGCTCAGAATTATAAAGTATTTTAAACGGGGCGTCCCTTGCTAATACACAAGATGACCACAATCGCGCATTCAGACATTGCTATCATCTCAACCAAAATCCAGGTAGTCCCCAGAGATCGCTTTTCAATCCGTTCAGTGCTTACCACTCAAAGGTTATTGATCGGCTGAACGAGAGCAATGGCAAAACTAAGTTTGTTATCACTGTTCGACCTCCAGCCTATCATACACATGACTGAGTTGTTCTTAGAGTGACGTACGGTCCCCAAAACGAGTTGATCCTACTGCAATATGATCCCAGTTTCGAGGGTCTCGTTGGAACACCGACACATTCTCTTCTTCTGAGTACAGCAGGTTCATCCAATAACCCATTCTTTCATGAGGCATGTGTTTTCCTCCCAGAGCATGAGGAACTCTATATCACCTCCAGCCTCCTGCAATCAACTAGCAGCGCTAAATATCCCACCATCCTTATCTCCCGATTAAAATTCGGGCGTGGTGAAGATAACTCAATAAAGAGCATTGAATGGGCCAAACTTCGCCCACCGCCCAGTATTGATATGCCCAATGGTGGCATCAATTACAAAGAAGGGATACTATTCTGCGCACAGGGTTCAGATAAGCTTGGTAGTGGAGGAATATATTACATGCCACGAGGAGCACCACCAAAGCCAATGGTCACAAACTTCCACGGAAGGGACTTCAACTCTGTAAATGATGTTGTTGTGTCCCAAGACGGCTGCATATGGTTCACAGACCCCGTCTACGGGCATGAGCAGGATTTCCGTCGAAAACCTCAACTTCCAAACCAAGTATACAGATACAATCCCATTACCGGAGATATAAGGGTGGTGGCCGATGGGTTTGATCGACCAAACGGGATATGTTTCAGTCCAGATGAGAGAATTGTATATATTACGGATACAGGTTATCTTCATGGAGATGGGAGCAGGGATACTGCAAGGTAAGGTAAAGATTAGATGACCCTTTAGAGCTTGCTGAGTTTTTGCTTTGCCAGGCCCGCTACCATATACGCTTTCGACCTTATAATTTCGTCAGGAGCACCTTTCCTAGCGAATCGCAGAGTGTTTGCATTTGCAGTAGATTTCATACCCGATGGTATTAAATGCGATCTTCAAGGCAACGTCTACTCTGGATGTGGCGACGGCGTTGAAGTTTGGAACCCTGCAGGTACACTCATCGGCAGAATATTGGTACCTGGCGGAGTAGCAAACTTCTGCTTTGGAAGAGAAGGCGAGGTGTTTCTTTGCGCTGAACAGAAGCTGTGGAGATTGCAACTGGCTCGATCCACAAAAGGCGCTCTGCTGGGCATCTAAGTAACAGTAGCTTTAATAAAGCTCCCATATGACCGTGCGTGGCATTAGGAAAGATGAAAATCTACCCACGGAATAGCGAGACGTGCGAGATAAACAAAGTATTGCCTAGTATCTAAGGCTTAAATTAGGCTATTAAGCATGTCTGTGGCATCCAACAACCCAATGTCACCCCGTGGATCCCTCCACTCTTGTCCTGACTACCACAACTACACCACAATGCCCGCGATCTACCTACGACAGGAATTCCCCTCGCTGAAGGCATTTAAAGAAGCTCTCCATGCCTGGGCAATTGAAGCACACTTTGAGCCGCGAATTCTGAAATCCGATACCGGTCGCGTGCGAGTCGGCTGCAAGAGAGACCCTAACTGTCCCTTTGTTATTCGATGCAACTGGGAAAGGAAACCCAACCGCGAACCACTAGCAAGGGTTACGGTTCTGAAAGAACAACATACATGTCTAAATGGCGACGTTGAAGGGATGATGCGAGCCCATGGCAATCCCAATTCCGCCGTGAACAATGGGAATCTGGGGATCGGGATGGGCGGGCAGAATGGCACTCCGGGCCCTCGTGGAATAGGTCTTGCAGACCAAGATGGAGGCGTCATTGTTGGAGGAGCGCGAGTCATTGGGCCTGTAGGCGGTGGTGGGAACCAAGGTGTTCCAGTTCTACCCAAAGTACAGAGGAATACCGCGTCGCGACTGCAATTCTTGATGGATGTCTTGCCTAGACTCATGAGTATCACGAAAGACACAACTCCCATGGACATCAGGGAGTGTCTGCTTCGCGAGTTCGGCCAGGAAGTACATTTGCAGCAGTGTCGAAGGGCTAAAACTGAGATATTGAAAAAGCAAACCGAGCGGGGTGGAGGAAACACAGAGACTCCAGATCACCAGAGTTCTGCCGAAATGCAACTTCCAGACATGGGATCAACACCTGGTGATCCATTCCGAAATATGTCTCCTCCACAACCACAGCCACAATCTTTCGCATTGCACGCTGCAACAGGAATCGTGGCTCCGCCAGTACCCGACAGGTCCTCGGCCGTCCTCCAAGCTGTTGGTGAACCTCCTGTTAGATGCCCTTACTGCGTCAATCACCGGTGGTTCCGATCAATCAAAGACGCTGTAGAGCATATGTCTATGCACGTTGTCGTGTGAGGTATAGACATTCTTTGACGCGTAGATAGCTGGATAAGATGAGAAAGCTACGGCTTCGACAAGTCCAAAAACAACCCAAAGACCGAGGAAGGTACCGAGTACCAGGTCCTGTTCTTTCCGGCCACATGTGCTGATTGTGTCTGAAAAGATTCACACGATAATCCCCAGTGGATGAGGTAAGCTCACGATTCCCGGATATTCGAAGAATGCAAAGGGCTAACTCTTGCGGAGAGTACAACAAGTATTGAACTTTCTAGCTTGAGAGAAAGGTTCGAGGCAACCTACTCTGTGTACCCAAGATGGCCCAGCTACCATAGGGAGTCACCGTGAATTCTCCCGCTTGGAAGTAGACTCGTCGAACTCTGGGTGTTAATTCGGGCATAGGTGTACGATCACCTGGAGAGAAGAAATGTATATATATATACTACCAGAGACATTCTGCAAGTAGGGGAGGCTAGGCTGATAGGTATCAATTTAATGATGGCCTAGCTTAACTTGCACCCTCATAATGCAATGGAGCCATAATCGTATTCTACATAGCAGTGGAATTAATGATATATGCATCCACAACTACTACACTGTCTCCCGCCAAGACCGATACCTTCATTGCTATAGCATATCTGTTACCTGGATAGAGGCACGAAGATCTTTTAGGAGATAGATTTTAGAGCGTACATGGGACAGAATTCAGAGAGTAGTAGTTTGGTGTGAAAGAATTACAAGCCCACGGGTACATCAAAAGGAAAACAAGGACGACCGATGATGCATGCAGATTTTAGAGACATAAGTGGAAATTTGCTTTTGAGAAACTTATTTCATCGAATCAAACTCCTCCCTTATTCAATCACCCATAAAGCCATCCGCAACATCAACGTCAACTTTCATCATATATCCGTTCACTCTCAAGAATCGCTAAAGTTCGCTCCATGACTGCCCTCTCCATCCATCTCCTCCTTCCAAAATGACAAAAGAAAACTTTCCATGGACATGTCCTTAGCCTGATAAAAAAAAAATATGCTCCTCCTAAGATGGTAGTAGCAAAAAGAAAACAGATACCTGTAAATAAGACCCTCAAGACGCCAATAGCCCCTATAATCTTCAATGGACCAAAAGGGAGACTAGGGGAAAACTAGTTCTCAATAGGAAAGGTAATCCACCTCGCAATCGACAGCTATGTCACTGTCCCCTCTTCTAAAAGGAAAAGACTGCCAGTCGTAGTAGTGCAACACAGCTTGCTATGCTGGTGAAAAAGAAATAGTGGTTTTGGCATGAGGTGCAACGTCATCATCCCAAAAAAGTATGTGCAGGAGTTGAAATAGCGGCAATCTTCGTGCCGTTTGCATCAGTCAGCAACTCAGCCACAATTGTTTCTAAGTGCGAGACTATGATGTAGATTCCCAAGGAGAAAACTCCTAGTTTCCGGGCTCCGCTATCTGGGCATAGATCACTAGCTTGTCGTGATTGTCAAGAGCGACATCCAGGTCAGCGTTGTTGCTCAGCTCGGGCTTTTGGCCTGTGTTTTCATCCTTATAGAACAGTTCGATGGTCTGACCTGGAGGGACCTTCAGTCTGTCACAGATCTTGTCGTAAAGTTGGTCGAATTGAATATCACTGGGAACTCGAATGGCGACAAGATCATCGCCGAAGTAAATCTTGACTTTCATGGTTCTTGCTGCTTGGCCGCTGCTGGCGGGGGGTGCAGATGTTAGAGAGGCATTTGAAGGTTGAGACAGAGACGATGCTTGCCGCGACGGTCCTTGCATGCCATTTCCAGAGACCGAGAGCTGGCCTCTTTGATGGGGCGAGTTGCGAGCTGGAGCGGCCGAAAGTCCAGCATAGCCAGCACCGTTGAGATTGCCCCGAGAGGACTGCCGTGATGCTGCGTTGCTTGGAGAATCAGTCGAAGACTGTTGCGAGGTACCGGAAAGTCGATATTCTTCATTGGCCGCGTTTGGGTCCATCTCGTAATCCCCTTCTCGGGGAGTAAAAAATTGCTTCACCAGCGTGCACCGGGAGATATATGGTGGCTGTTGTAGAAGATTCTTCACATAAGCATCGAGATTGTGTTGCCGACCTTCCGTGATGGCGTCCGTTACATAGTTCACTGGTCCTGGCATGTAGGGGAGAGTTCTCTTCTGAGTCCCAGTGTTGCCGGCTTCAGCAGGGAATTCCGTCAAGAGGGCAATCTGGAAATCATAGAAGTCTTCGTAGTACCTCGATAACTCGTACTGTCGGCCATCCTCTAATGTAGCTTCTACGACAAACCAGTATTTATCTTCTGCGAAGCAGTATCTGGGGATACGAGCCGAGATTGGGGCGTACAGTTGTGAAGTAGGCTTGGCTGGCGCATATGGGTTTTGCTGCACCTGCTGTGGACCCCGTCCCTGTTGGGATAGTCGCTACAAAGAATGACATTAGCATATTCTGCGACTCGAAATATGACAAAACCAGAGGTAGTTTCGAGAGACTTACGTAACCATTATTTTGCCCCTGGCTGAGCCGGTTGCCCTGCTGCAGACTCATCCTATCCATATTTTGCTCTAGGCCAGTCTGCTGCTGTTGTGCATTGGCGGCCTCAAACTTGCCCAGCGTAATACTGCTATTCTTGTAGTCGGCCGCCATCTTCTTCCACTCCTCCACCTTGGGCACGCCGGCTCTCTGCACAGCTTCGTTGGCATCCGCTACAGGTTTGCCAGTCGTCATATCTCGAATCTCGATGAATGATACGGGAATCAGCCCCGGCCCTCCCAGTCTCCCAATCGGCTTCGCAACAAACCATTCCGGATTGGATTGTGCAATGACGATGATGGCTTCTCCTGCTTTGGCATCCAACTCATCTGGGCGTTCTGCAGCAAAGTCGTACATGACAATACCGTACACCATGGCGCCCTGTTTGGCTGGCTTACCCCCGTTCTTTGATAGTCGTTGGCTTGGATCGAGGCCGGGTGCCCCCGCTGCAGATCCGTCTGAGAAGCCGGAGTCATGATCTATTGATTTCATGGCCGCCTGTCCTGAAGTATCCGAGTGTCCACTGTCTCTCTCGGTCCTGCCTAGGGCTTGGAAGTACTGAACGGGCACCAATCCCCTCGCATCTGGCACCGCCGGATTGCATGCCTCATACCAGTCGGTGTCATTTTCTCGTCCGATTACATGGAAAAAATCGCCCTTGGAAAAGCTCAACTCCTGGCCGGACTGAGCCTCATAATCATACAACGCACGAATCACCTGGGTGCGAGCATTCGTCAGTTCAAGTCTTTATCTTCAGATCTGCCGGGCCAGGTAGCCCCTCCTCCGCATCGGTAAGCACACACCTTCTTTGGAGGCACGATCGCCACGGCCGACTTGGGCGTTATGGATATATGCTGGCCCCGAGGTTCGTTCTTTTCGCCCTTGATCGATCTGCGAAGAGCCTGAAGAAAGCGAGTCAGCCAAGATCAGTTCAGCCACGGGAGCCAAAGCAAGGCGCTCTGCGGGCGCATCTCCGCGCACTCACCTTCATCGTGTCTGCTGCGTGCTTCTCACCACCGTTCCAGAGACAGGCGTCGATGAGCAGGCCGCAGGAAGTCCTCGGAGGAATATGCAGAGCAGGTTCGCCGGGTCAGAGGGGTTGGAGGGGGAGGAAATGGGCGCAATGTTGGTCTGAACTTCTCGACCCTCGCTTCTCCACTTGCAGTGGGGGCGAGACGGAACCCAAGAGCCGGGTTGGCGACGGCGGCAGCAGCGAACGATAACAGAGGCGCCACCGAGATGAGATCGCGGAGATGTGGTTTTGAGTGCCGACAGAGAAGGGCTCGTGAGGAAAGAAAAATGTCGCTCGTGGTGACCTGCTGCCAGAGTGAGGGCGCCGAGGATGCGGAAGCCTCCCTGCAAGGTTGCGCGTTGGTGGGTGCCGGCCCTTGGGAGCGAGCGATTCGGGGCAGGCCAGTCAGTGCCGGTCAGTCCAGTCCAGCCGTTCAGGCAGTTTAAAACAGTTCAGGCCGTTCAGGCAGTTCAGCTGGTGCGTCCCAGGGCGGAGGAAATGAGGGCGGGGGCACTGGAGATCAGGATCCCCAGCTAGAGGTTGCTCTTAGCGCCAAACGGACCGCCGATAAACTCGGAGCCAGCGCTGCTGATAGCGAGGGACGCGCTGCCATCAAATAATAAATAAGGTCTTGGGCGACGATGCGCAGATGGTGAAATCGCCCTCGAGACAAAACGCCATCGCAAGAGCGCAAAAGTCTGCGCTCCACTGCACAGTAATGCCCACTAAGAGGGGGTCGTTGCGAGAGGAGAGGGCCACCGTGCTCCGTGGTGGCATGTGCCAAACTCCAGCACAAAGCTCGGAGAGAATTTAAAAATCCAGGCCGGATGCAGTAGTCCTCCTGCCAATGCAATCAAATCACGGCCGATCCGATACCACCATCCCTTCCTTGCCTTGCCTGGCCGTCGCTTGCTGCTTTCTTTTCTTTTTTTCTCTTTTTTTTTCTGGCGCGTCTTCGTGTCTTCTTCTCCGTCTCATTACACAGGAGATTCAGAATCATCCTGCGCCCCCGAGTGGCTCCTATGCACGGGGATGAAGGGCGCTGTCCCGGTCGTGCCTTGGGGGCAGGGCCCCTTCCGCGTGGAGGAGGGGCAGAAAGCAGCCCGCTGGCGTCAATGCAGCGGTAATGCACCTAGTGCCCAGCATTGCAATGCCTCCTTCTGCTTGGGCCGGTCGGTGCTTGGGCATGACGCGAAGAATCCCATTCACCACTCGATCTGAGCGTTTGTCTGGTCCAAGACAGACAGGAGCAAGCAACCGCGTGGACCGTGGCCGACCCTTTTGGAGAAGGAAACGGGTGTGATCATGACTGCAGGAGCTTGCCCATGCGCGTTTGATTGAGACAGCGTCTTGCGCCCAACCAACACCACGGCATCAGTGCCGCGCCCGCCACCCATCACCATCATCCATCATCCATCACCACGCCCCTTGCGCGTCCCTAGAAAGGGCAGGATGCAGAGTGCTGCAGGTCCAAAACGGTAGTCAGCGGCCAGACTGCAACGCGACTTCGCTCTTCTCCCTGCGACCCAATGGCATCCCGACGCCCTCTTTCCAGAACCACGGCTGCACTGGCCCTTGGCATTGGGGTGCGTCTGGCAGGGCTGATAAGCTGAGCTTGACAAACAATATCCAACACTTCTAACATTGCTACCCGCGCCAAACCAGCCATGTCAGTGTGATCCCTGCAAGATCTCAGTGGACACACCAGCAGACGGCTTTTACTCCTTACGCCACATTGTCCCTGGTGAGCATACCCACGATACAGAACATGATGAGGTCGTGATGCTTTGAAAATCATAAATATCTGGATGTTTCGCGCCCATAACCGCTTATGTTCCGCCAGGCATGATTGACGAAGAGTTTAGTAAAGCCTCGTATCTATGCGTCTGAAGGTGCAATTTTGATACGAGCTATTGAGCAGATGGTTTATTACAAAAGCATGTGTTCCTCTTGATTCCATATGGCATAGTCGTACAAGCAGTATATGTGGTACATACAAGACATTCATAACCCACATTGATCCTACATGGTCTTCCCCCCTTTATTTGAAATCGGAAAATGGTACCCCTTTCGGTGTGATGTCTCAGTACGTATGGCGGCATTCATATTTAAGAAAACAGCTTGTCACCTTGGCTGCTATGCGGGAAGCCACAAAAGTCTAGGTTTTCCCCCGATGATCCAGTTACTTGTACTGAATCGGGGTATCAGCTCGTGACAGTTCTGCTCCTGCCTCGGTGTCAGAACGGCTCAGTCTGGTTGCTTGATCTCGGCTCGGTCTGCATTCTGTCTGACGGGAAGGCTGTTGACAATCCATACATAGGACAAAAGCTTGATAACATCAACTGCTAGGTAGTGTCAAAATCCCGTTTCTGAGAACCACAGACAGACATTTCGCTAAGCTACTCCCTTCTTGGTCTCTATAATGGGAAAGGCCTGAGCCATTGATCCATCTAATGTCTGATATCTTTTAGTCTCAACCCACCAACGTCCTCCTTGATGATGATCTCTATAATCCTATGCAAATCCTGAGAAGCAGTAATCTGAAAGAGCTCCGTCGTTAACCGATCCCAAATGTAAAAATTTCCTGCTCGACTCAAACATGTACATCTCGGTGCCAGAATCTACAGAGCTGCACATAATGGACCGAAGTTCCTTGAAGCCGTACTCTTTGATTAGATTGTAACCCTCACCGCTCCTATTCCTCCAGACAAAATCAACATTAAGCTCATCTGGATCTGCTGTCCATCCCTCTGGAATCTATCAATAAATATCAGCAGAGCTGACGATTTCAAACCAGCTGGGCGCGACCAAACCTTGATAGGAACAGATGCCAGGGTAGCAGGAGCCATGCTGTGCTGAGAAGGTCTGATTTCAGTAGTCCAGCCCTACCTTCTCGAAAAGTAAAGTAGTAAAGCGAGAATGACCTGATTCCTTTCCTAGAAAAAAGGAAAGCTTGGGTCAGGAGGGCACATCTGACGGCACGCTTGCCGTCACACCGAGCCACATCCAGATCTTGACCCTTTTGACTTGAATTTCTTCTTACAGCTATACAGCCGTGACCCGTTCTGCCATTATTCTCGAGAAGTCAATTGGAAAGTTACTACGTTAGGCTTTTGCTCAAATTCCTGGCGTCGTTGGATAGCCATCCACCCTAGGAAAACGGCCAACAGTCTGCATCTCCCATGTTCCAGCATAGCTCCTTTTTTTGAATCAAGACATGAGAACAGTATGTACTAAAATTCCGTGACATGAACGGTTAACTAAAGAGCTCGGGTTGAGAACGAGTCATCTAGCATGCCACAGCACAGGATATAGATATTCCAGAGCGCCCCCTTTTGTAACACCACAGGCCAGTCACACCTCCACGACTCGACCATGCAAGACAGTAAATCTAGTCTTCATCACCATCCTGAGTGCATATGCGTTGGAATTTCTTGAATTAATCCGTCTTCTATCTTCTCAAGACCAGATGGCAATTCAAGCCTGTCCGCTTCATTCCCGAGTCGCATCATAGAGCTGCTATCATGGCACCATTGATAGCAGGTCTATCTAACTATACGGAACAGGAACCCCATTTGAGTGCACGGTCATACTAATGGTATGTAAACCTGACCAGGGGGGGCCACGGAACGGAGATTTATCAGCGCATATTCTGTAACATGTTCATGCGGATCGCCAACATTCCGAGAACCGTGGGTGGCATTCGAAAGGCTTGTGGCTCCTTGCCAGACTAAACTCTTCCGATGTACGACAATGGGTCTGTGCATGAGCTTGTGGCTTTTGCAAGTAACCACTTTGAACCTGGACGCTTGCGTAAAGAGTTGCGTATGCAGATTTATGGGATGTCGACAAATACGGGTTCACTATGGAGAAGTAGATGTCTACAAAATGCAATGTTGTGATATGCAAAATATCAGGTCAATCAACGAGGTACCACATCGTCATTAGTCAAATAAATCAGAAAGCGTATTTACTATGAAGAATATTTTATATTATTTGTAGGCTTCGATGCAAGGGCGACTTTTCTCTAAAATGATGGAATCGATGTTCGAGGCACGCGTGCGTGACCCCGGTAACACAAAAACACCCATTCCATGCAAAGTCTAATTTAACAAATCATCAATGTCATGAATGCCGTCCGTTGTTGGTATCCGTCCATTCCGTCCGAAAATGACTTGCCGAAACGCCAACCCGACTAACCGGGAAACAATATGCAGTAACGCCGCCGAACGGATATCGAAAAGGGGGAAGATTAAAAAAATAAGGGTTAGCGAGTCTGACTCGAATATTCGCCGACCAGTGAAGAATGAGCAGACAGCATAGTTGTGAGTGGTTGAAGGGATACTTCATCGACACACAATGGTCTAAGTGAATCGATATGGAGAGCAGTCGCATCGAATCAGCTAAGGCCGATAAGACAACTAACCGCTAAAATGAGCAAAAATATAACGAAGAAATAAATCCGAAAAGTAAGAGGTTGTTGGAGGGTAAATCTACGAAGAAGAGGCCAACTAGTGCAAGGGAAGTTAGATTTGGCCTTTGATATCGACTCTTCGGAACGCTGCGTTTCTGGCCGTTTCGAAAAGTAAACCGGCCTTGCCAGTATAGAATCGAATGCCGTCTTCACGCTCTTCCAGCAAGTGCTGGCCGTTCTGATCGAATATAAACTGTGCGGCATCGGCATCAGACTCGAAGCCGAGTTCTTCCGTAATAAATCTTAACTTTACATCCGGCTTGTACCTGTGAGTCAAGAATGTTAGCCTGCTTTCTGAGAATTAAGCTGGGAGGGGGGGGGGAAACACATACGCTTTGCAAATGTTGGCTAAAGCAGCGAGGCGTTCTCGTACAACGAACATATCCATCAGATACGCGCCCATGTTAGGAGTGTCGAGGTAAAGTCTGAAAAACTTGTGATAATTGCCTAAAGCTAAGGCTGATCGCACATCAAGTGCATGTTTGATCGCCGGTGCTTCTTTTTCTGCTGTAGTTAGATCCGCCATAACGTCATTCAACGCGGTGCGGTTAGATGTGTGAATAAAATAAAGGATACGATATGCCGTAAATTCCACGGGGTTTCCTCCCAATTTCATTGCGTACAAGGCACGAAGCTGGGTTTGGCATTGGTTATACTCACCAAGATCACCTTTCTCCAAGGCAATCCGGGCATGGATTTCATAAACAGTGACGGTAAATTCATTCCTGATCCGCTGAACGGTGAGATCCTGACGCAAGGACTTGAACTGGTCACATATGTATGAGTAGTTGCCGTCCTTCTTCCACTTCTTCTTTAGTAGGTCAAGGGTCTGTCTTAGCACACGCTCAGGACGAACTTGGGACGGGTTTGGTGCAGAAGTGAGGCGAAGGTATTTCTTCTCAAGGGTCTCGCATGTACCCACTACGGGTCCCGATGATGGCTCCGGCTCAGGTGAGGCTTGATACGTGGATTTATAGCCGCCGTCGAATCTCTTTTGGCGTTTCTCCAGAGTCTTTTGGAACTTACTTGTAGCGTTATCATCCTGGAGTGGCTGCTGGCGCTTATCGAACCGGTCCTTGGTGGCAGAAGGTTGCTGAAATGTCACACGATCTTCAAACCCATTGCGAAAGTTAGTGGTACGCCAGGGTGGGGTAGTAGTATCTCCTTCATTGCCACCAATCTCCTGAGACTTCCTCTTTCTGGATGTAACCTCGGTGGATGGATTACTATAGGTGTTTCCACCAAGATGTAGATTAATAGACTGTTGTTGCCAAGTGGCTGCCGCTGCTGCTGCTGCTGCTGCTGCTGCTGCTGCTGCCGCCGCTCTCTCCTCGCGGATCATGTGCTGAGGGAGAGGCAAATTATCCCAGTCGATCGTCTCGAGGGCACCACTCTCGGTTGCGGCAGTAATAGTTTGCTTGAGTTTAGCTTCCATCTCGGGCTTCGTTACATCGGGATACATATTGCTAGGATCAAATGAGCGTTGCACATAGTTGCGAACAGGTTGAGGCCAAGTAATCTTCTTCCTCTCTGGGGGCGGCGCGATCGGTGCAACTGGCTGTTGGGGGGGAGGTATGGTCGGGAGAGGTTGCGTATACTGCAGAGGTTGGTTGAAACTCTGGCGTACTTGCACTGGATGATATGCTGGGGAACCTAAGCAGTAAATGTTAGACCGTTTTGTCGGAATAGAATAAAAGGAAGACTGTATTGTTCCCCGAGACTTACTTTGGTATGCGTTGTACGGTCCAGCGACGCCTGGTGGCGGTGGGACGCTTGCCCAAGGAGAGGTCATCGCGGGATACATTTAGTTGCGACCTCTCTGGGATTAGCGACACCGAGTAAAACACCTGCTAAAAGTGAAGAGAAGTATATTCAACCAGAAAAGGGTTTTCGTTGTGGTGTTGCCTGCAAAAGGGGAGGTGGTCGTGGTGGTGATCCTTCCAGAGTGTGTGAGCGCATAATGGGTGGCCGGGACTCGCTTAGCCGGTTAGCGTGCTCAAAATACAACGAGTGGCGGACTCGACCGCGTAGAGTTTGTCACTGGGATTTTTTCGGCACCAGTTACCCAGCTCATTCTTGAATCCAGTGATTGTGGTACTTGGATCTGTTACTAAGTTATGTACAGTAACGTATTACTCAGTCGGCATTAAACTACCGATGTGTAAATGCTACAAAAAAGTCATAATGTTCCAAGAGAATTTCTTTCACCCAAGCTATGTTCCTGAATGGCTAGATATACGGCATTGGGCAGACGAATCACCCATTTCGAGGGCNGGGTTCTTATGAGGCCATTTCTTTCCCACGGCATTCTTCATCAGCCAGCCCACCGCAGCGCCAGTAGCCAAACACAAACGCCGACGGAACAATAATGTAAATGTAATAGTTATGCGGTCAGTAGTCTACGACGGACGGCGACTCTGTCATGGTTCTTCAGCACCAGGAACATCATCCACTCATTCACTTGCCGTTTGGCCGTCTCGTCCAACAAGAAGCGTGCTTCGGAGCAAACCCTCGCCCGGGCAAAGTTTGTTGCACGTCGTAAAACCCCGGTCGTGACCTGCTTTGAGGATGGTGTTTCTCGATGTAGCCGTGCGGCGGGCCCGTGGCTCGAGCTGTGTTCATGGGGATCAGGTCCGCCAATTCGATAGACTGTGCGCAAGGGCTCCTCCTCAGCCGCGCTCAAGGCTTTCCGTCCGGCTTCAACCTCTGTGTCATGCTCGCCTTTAGCTCTGTAACCAACTACTGCGGCGGATCCTGACTTTTGTTGCACGTCTGTTATTCCCTGTCATAATTAATATGTCTTTGGCGTTAGGTCCTGGCTGAGTTGCGTTCGGAGCTGACTGCAATCAACTCCCTTCCCGGCGGGGTGGATCCTATAAAACCTAATATATACTGCTAGCGGCTAGGAAATGGCTGACCCAGCAGTGTCTACTTAAGACGCTGGGGAAGGCGCCAATAGAAATGTTCTCATCTGGTCCTCACGCATAATATCGATAAAGTATACCTGTCCATCTCCTGCGTCCTCGAAAATTTCTGAGTTGTCCTTAATAGTTTCCAGTTGTACAGGTACATTCGTCTATGATTACTATTCTCTATTCATAAGTCTACCTTCGTTATGGAAGATGTTAAAGCTGCGTTCCCACTCCAGGAGAAAGCCGTTCTGCTGATCCATGGATCTTTTTCTACTGTCCACTCTTCGATATTTAGCGTAACATCACGTCTATGATCAATGGAAGGACTCTTTCACTTCCTCTAAGGACACGGCTCTTATACTCAGGGCAGCCCTGCCCCTCTGCCCATTCACTCCCTCGGGACTCTTTGCAGGGAGATACACCTCTTTCACACCAAGTGAATCTAAGTAGTCAAACGCCCTTTTGAAATTGGTTCCAACGTGGTCAATCCCATGGCTATCGTCAGAAAGCGTCAACTTCCCACCCATTCTCAAGTACTCCTAAAATGTCCCCAAAAAACTGGTGAGCACAGCGTACCAGAGTAGTAAACAGTGAAAAGAAGTAATAGGGGGGACAGAAGGGAGAAAATTCATTCATGTAGCTGAAAGAAACCCAGTTAAGACATACCTCGCAAATGCTTCTGGCTGGATAAGGCTCCTTCAGCCCCTTCCTCAGCGCCGCGGAGTTGATCTCCAACAAGCCGCCCTGCTCCACCACCACTTTCAGATTGCGGACAATTCTCTCCCACACGCCCTTCTTCCACGCTTTCAAATCCCGATTCGGCTCCTCGCTCAGCAACCGAATGAGATCGAAATGCCCCACCACCACTGGCGTCAGGGCCTGCAGCATCTCCAGCTGACTATCGAAATAATCCTCGTACAGGCGCTCCTCGCTTCCCCCAGCTGCTTCGACTGCTCGAGCGAAGAAGGCTTTGTCATAGTCGATGGGGATCTCGTGAACATGGTGCACGGAGCCGATGAAGAAGTCCACAGCGGGGTTAGCGGACAGGGAGGTGATGAGCGGTGCGTAGGAGGGACGGATCCATTCGCCTTCAAAAGCAATGAGAAGCGTGATTTGCGAGGCGTACTTGGCTTGAAGCCGTTGGGCTTCGACAAGATAGGCTTCGTGTCGTGGGTAGAGCTCTGCAATAGTGTGACCAGCTGCGACCTATTTTGGAGTTGTCAGGTTATTATCCAAAACCGATATACGCATGCAGATGCTGGGTTGTTACATGAATACATATAAAATGAAGATTTGAAATCATATATTTGCGTGCTGCATTTGTAGATTTGAAAACACTTGGAAAGGCTCGAGCGAGCGCAATGGAGAGCCGGAAAGACAGAAAATAAAACGCCAGAGCGATATTGTATAAATGCAGTTGTAGAAGGAATTACTAAAGGATGTCCATATTTTGTACATAATGTATATACATACGTATAATAAATATATGTATATTCTGCAAATATGAAATAAAACATAAAAATCAAAACGCAGTCCAATTAGGAAAACATCTCTTACTTCCTCAGGATACAAATCTGAATCCTGCTCCCGCGGCATATGCTCCGTCAAGGCAAACGTCTTCATGCCATGGGAAATTGCTGTGCGAACAACATCTTCCAGTTGATCTTTTGCGTGGCCCGGACAAAATTGCCCGGAATGGCTGTGCATCGAGAACGCCATTGTGTCGTTGGAAGAAGGGGAATCTTCAAAGGGAAAAAGATTTAACAAGAAAAAAATTACGAGGAACAATAAACCGATGTATCTATGATAGCCTTCTATTATTCTAGAACGTATCCGAGGCCGGAGGAAGCAAACCTCTCTTATCTCGGACTGGAGTTGAGGATGAACATTATTTTATAGTTAAAATGTTTCTTCAAGTGGCTGTCTCCTTTTTGAAATCTCTATGTCGTGGTTCCTGAAACTTTTCGTCGTTGATTAAGCTTGGATCCAGCCAATCACAGGCCTCCGACTCGAGCGTGCTCAAGGCGCCCAAGACTGCACCTAGGCAACTCGAGCAAACATTTGCTACTCCAACGGGGTCAGCATCGTGGTGAAATTAGGCTCCATTCTTGCTCCGTGTCAAATATTCCGTCTCCTTCTCCGTCTCTCCTCCGTCCGTTTACCCGTCCCTCAGAGCGGTTTTATTGAGTTATTAGTGCGATACATAATATTACCACGGTGCTGAGGGGCACAAAATGCACTTTTCTAGTTGCGAATCCAGTTACTCAAGCTCATAGAAGAAATTGGAGTTTAGGAAACGAGTAGACTTGATGCCCAATAAGGCCTAAGTCGCATTCTATTGAATAGTGGTCTTGAGACCGTGAGCAGATAATTATCTACATATCTAATGAGATACTCCGCAATGCATATACCTTCGTGAGAGAGGTCATGGATGCATCCCCTTGATGGGAGATACCGAAACGCCGCCAATTACTCCACAACCCGCTATACCCTCAAATTAACACTAACGGATGTTCCCTGACCTCCCACGCCTGGTGGAAGAGGGTCCGTCATCCCAAGTCCCAATGCTAGAAAATAGTAGATCCACTCCATACCGTGATCCGACGCATAATCGGGAAAAAGTATTCTTGCGCCGTCCTGTGTTTGTAATAAATGTACAGTATGAATATGGTCATTAACTTGCAAGCGCTAATAAGCTTCAACATAGTCGGTGTACTTCAGAGGTGAACCTTTACTATCTTTCTCCTTTGCAGAGGCAGCAGAGTTCCTCCGTCGAAACATGTGCTCCATCATGACCTTCGGGGACACGAATTCCATGTCCACCTTCAAAGGCGTCAGCGGTACGCCGACTTGACGGACATGCCTCGTGCGATGATGGAAATGACGCTTGATGCAGTCATCGACCAGAGCGATGAGACCGGTAGCCAGAATGACACTGAATCAGGATCCATTAGAATCGAGCATAGAGGTACAGGTCACGGGATCAAACTTACTCGGCGACATCACTAGATTCATCGACCACGCTTTGGTCACAAATCCACATCGACATCGGAGGAACCCAATTCCCCGCAGCTTCGTCAGCCTGGATCTGGGCGTGAGATCTGATATCGGGAAACATCTGAGCTACTACTGAGCCCGTCTCGTCCCGGTACAGGTGATAGGAGACTTCTTCGCCCTCGTTTTCTCTTCTAATAACGCGCTTCCACTGGTAGTCGTGACCCCAATACTCAAACTCATATCGCTTGGAGGACTTTGTGCCGCGGCGTTTGACTTCCACATGTGCGTAGTTTGAGAACTCGAGCTTGGTGGTGTTCGTAGGCATCTGCAACGAGGTATCCTTGAGCTTATCCGATAGGGAATCGACATCCTCATCCTCATATAGGGATGCGTAGCCACTATCTTGTCTTCTTGGCATTCTCCTGCTCTTGGAACTTCGGGTCGAAAGTCCTGAATTCGTGCGCTTAAACTCGGGCTTGCCTATGATCGTGGAGAAGGCACTGCTCATGGATTTCTGGAGGCTCGGTATTCCCTCGTGTGATGGCTTCGTATACTTCCGACTCGAGTGACACATCTCCCTGCCGGACGAGCGCTCGTAGCGCCGGATTGAGAACTCCCGTTTCTTCAGATCGTGCATCCTCATGTGAAAGAGCCGCATATCCACGGGATGAGAGGCCGTTCCGGTTCTCGTATCCACGCGCAGGTTCATGTTGCCGTCGTAGGTCGTATCGTCGTGACGGATATAGAGCCGTCGTGTGGAGGGGAAGAAATCTGCGAAATCAGACGGCGAGGAGGCGATCAGATTCGGACGGAAGACCTCAGGACTTTCCGGTACCTGGTAGTCGGGATCGCAGGGTTCGAGCTCCTCCTCGAGCTCTTCCTGGGAAGCGGTTGTGGAAGCATAAGTTTCTGTTGATGAACGGGGATAGCACATGGCCGACGGTGAGAGGTCGAAGCTGGGCGAGCCGTAGACTCCTTCTGCTCTTGCGTAGTGGGAAGACGGCCGCGGGCTATCGTAGAGAGAGGTCGGAGCGGTGCTCTCGGTGTGATGCGACTCATCGCTGTGGCGCGAGCCATTGCTGCTTGTGGAGAGACCAGTGTCTTTCCTTCGGATGGTGGTGGTATGCATATTTGATGGTGATGGATAGGTGCAGTGCAGTTGATTAGGTGCAATCTATGTATGCGGAAGGGGATTAAAACGGTAATATAAATGTCCAAGTCGGCGTTCAATAAACCGTAGCTGAAATGAAGCAACGAAGCAAATGCTGATGTCTTCGATTAAGGTAAAGCACTCAATGTCGGTCACTTTGATTTGTTAAATCTGCCATAGCTGGCGTGAGTGAACAGCTTCCTTGGTCGTCAAGGTGAGGCGATGATGGTGTCTGCCGTGACGCTGATATATGTGTCATGTATACGGGTCCGCTCTTGACTGGAGACGAGACCGTCTTTTAAGGAGGGCGGAGATATGCGAATGAGGGATATAGGGAAGTTTGCGAGGCGTGAACAGACAGTGGCGGGATCGTGAGCAGGAGGTGGTGAGGTAGTAGGACGACCGTGGGTTAAAAGAGGTTCATGGCGTGGAGGGGGCCAGGGAAGAACCATTTGCGCCGCCGAGCGAACACCCCCCAAGCCTACGGGGGATGTGCTCGATGCTCGACAGGGCCCGAGGGCAGTCACAGGGTGATCACGTACGGAACGCTACCTTGGTCGGGGCTAAGACAGAATGCCAAAGAACTGACATCGAGGTGAAGGGGTCGATCGCACGGTGCCAGGGTGGCGGGGGAGACAAGCAGCGAAAGCGAGACGGGCGCAACGGGAGTTGGGAGCGGGCCTCGACCCACCAGCCCTCGTGGCTGTCGGGGGCGTCACCGCCGACACCACCGCGCAGCCAAGTACCGTATAGGCTCAGAGGCGCGAGAGGGCAACCAGTGCTCCCGCCGTGACTGGTCGGGCTGGTCTGACGGGGGCACACACCACGCTCCGGCCGCCAGCCGCATCCTTCCAGTCAGAGCCCACGGCGCACCCTCCCACGCTGAACACCTATCCTCCAGCCCTCGATCTGCTCCGGTCCAGCCTCGGCTGGCTGCAATGGCACCTCCGTCCCAACTGCACGCTCCAGCGCCCATGGAGTGTGTGTGGTGTGCATCGATGGGCAGGCACTGGATCGAAAAAAGGATCACAGTCGCCGTGGTCAGGTTCCGGGACAACCACCTCGCAGCTCCTAGGAATATTGACGCCGTGGTCCGACGCTGGAATCCGATGATGACAGCGGGATAATGCATCCCCACGGGAAGGCCGTTTGTTGCACTCGAGGCAGGCTACGCACAGCAGAAAAGCAAAGCAAGGCAAGGCAAGGCAAGGAAGGCACAGCAACGCAAACAGTCTGAGGACACTCGTCATGACCCGCCAGCGCGGTAGACGGCCCTTCTTCCACCCGGCTGCTCGGGGGTTCTCGCGCACAGCATTCCTGCGTTACCACAGTACAGTAATCGCAGGCACCTGGCTGGACAGGCACGGCCGTGGGACTCGTCCCTCTCTCCGGCGCAGCACCGTTGTCCCACGTAGCAGCGGCCTCACTTTTGGTAACTCGCTCGCAGAGGAGCCACGCAGCACTTCTAGACCTTATGCAATCCCGAGTCTGCCTACGCGATGGATACCCAAAGGCTCCATGGAGCCTTGATGCGTGGGATGGAAATGCAGTGCACGCAGCGACAGCTATTAGGCGCTGTCGAAATAAGAACGCCTGAGCCATGTGCACAGTACCCCTTCCGAACCACAGCTACTGTTCTATGGTAGACACCTACGGCGGGCGAAAATCCCAGCTGAGAGAGGCTTTGCGGGGCGGGGGTACTTGGAAGCAGGGACCCAATGGTGTGGAGCGGGTTGGCGCCTTGGGAGTTGCTTCTGTGTGCACGGCCAGGGTCCTGCACCCACCACGCTCGCAGGATGGATAAACTTGTCGCGAGATCACTTTTCCGTGCGCGCCTAGCAAGTTCTTCTCCTCGAGCTCCAAAGACTGACGTAACCTGAGATGATTCCTACCTCCCCATCTTGTGCACGCGCGCAAGCTGCTCTTTCGGTGCTTGTGCACGTGTGGTGGTTTGGATTTGGTTTCAAGCCTCAAGCAAAAGGTCTCACGCTCACCGCTGTTGTTGGCAGCCTGTGATACGGTGTGTTCGTGTGCCACGAAGGCAAAAAACTACTGGATTGGGCGAGCCTGTCTCGTACTGGGCAATAATGCAGTCCAGCTCGGCGCGCAACCTGCAAAGGACAATAATCCGCAGCAGTCAGGCCCCGAAGTGATACAGGACAAACGAATCCGTCGTGCACTGTACGCCCCCTCGTGTGCCCACCAGCTCTCGCAGGATGGAAAACGAATCAACGTTGACGTCAAACGTGTTTGGTTGATCTACTCGCAAATCCCAAGGTCTAGAATAGATTTTCCTTTTTTGCACACTTTGTGGCAGTCGACTACTCGCCTGGTGGTGGGCGGATCCGATCAATCATCGCCCGGCAACATTTCGCCCAAATCTTTCACTGACTCCCTTCCCAACACCATCCGACCGAGGAATTTGGAATGCGAAGTTCGATGCATCTCGCGCATCGGACTTCCATCGCGGTCCGAACTCATTCGAAGATAGATCCGTGTGCTCCTCGCGACGAATTACTGGTGATGCAGTAATCATTTGTTGAATTTGCGTGTTGCCACGAACCTGCTGACGTTATGGTTCCGAGCTCCCATCATCCGACAACATCCGACGAGAGATATCGACGATGGAATTTTGCTGACGGCTTAACGGAGTGAAATGCATAGCGGATTCGCTCAGGTCATCTGCAGCACCTATTCGACGTGGCCAAAGAAAGTTGCAAGCCAAGGCTGAACCGCCTTCGTACGACGCCGCGGGGTAAAACCATCCCACCCCAACTCCTCGATTCAGACGCACTTGCACACGATACGTCTGTTTGGCTTGTTTTAAAGTAGGTTTGAAAAATTTTCTTATTGGCAGTCATACAACTTGCCGAAAGCGAGTTTTGTTTCATTATCTGAAAGATGCGATGGCTTTGATGGTTTCTCCCAGTGCTCTCGTTGAAACGATGCTATGCGTAAGTGAGGGTCTCCCTAGCATCCAGGCTCACGAGGATCATTAACTTCTGAGCCCAACGTTTTATGGTTCACCAATTACCTACTTGCCCACTCGGAGAAAATGATTCTTTTCACGCTTAAGTTCACCTGATCGAGCTGTCTACTGCAAATTCCCCAAAGGCTTTCACGTTACTGGTAGCCCTAAAATTACCAGCATTCCCATTGCTTTGGGGGTTACTAGTGGAATTGCATGCTCCTGACTGCCCAAGCCACGATCGAGGACAACGTATGACTTTACATGAACCATGCATCTGCTCTCATTCGTCTTTCTCCAGCTCCTATACAATATCAGGATCCGCTTTCCCCACGCCTTAGTGTACGCAACCTACTGGATTGTGGTGGGACAGGAAGGAACAAATCTGAGGAGTTCAGAAAAGATTTCCGCAATCTAGGCTCTCATAGCCATCCGGATTAAACTGGATCTGGCGATGATCAAAGCTTGCTTGAAGTTGTCAATCTAGAATCGATATTCCAAGGATCGTGATCTCAATATCCAAAGGCCCATTACCGCACTTTACGTCATGCGGGATTTGCCAGGGTACTGGCTTCTGGCCCTCTTCTGACCTGGGGGAATCCCGACGCATGAAACTGCGAGCTGATTACACAGAACGGTATTACTAAGTTGTTCAAACTGTAACTTAAGATCAATGACAACGTGGCAGAGATTCCAAAGGCCATAGCAATGGTCCGCGGATTCGGCGCGAGCCGCGCGGACAATGGGAAGACCGTCAGCTCATTCCTACACGTGATGCTCTGCGCCTCGAACTCGTGGCTTTTGACAGTAATATGCTATCCCACGCCGTGACAAGGAATGGGATCCCTGCATTTGGGTTTATTGGATTCCATCAGTTTGTTGATATCCTACAACTGTGATTGTGTTGCAATGGACGAAAGCTATTCCTGGTAGGGTAACACGTGATATACAATCAACACGTGATTTATATCACATGACTTGGTAATTTGGTTTGAAGAAAATTAAGTCTATAGAATATGAGATTATACATTATAATTCAACACTCATATAAAAGTTTGTAGGAGAGGAAGTTCTTAAAAAGAGATTCTTGAGTGTTCGCAGGCTTCGGGGTGATAGACGGAATTTGCCGAGCTAGCGCTAAATTTGTTAGACCTTCGCGAACTTTTGAATTTGGACCAAACGAGAAGGAGTCTCTAGTGAAGTCAACCCATCTGAGGCTATCCGTCCAGACAATGGCTTCCCGGAGTGTATCTCCAGGGGGTGCTCTCCTGAGAGCATCCAGAGTGTTCTCCATTCCACCTCCTCTACCACGACCCATCAGCGATCTCTCTTCTGCAGGAGCTTATGGCTCAGATACAGCTACCTTGCCGCATCCGGTCGACCTTTCCATTGAAACACCTCAATCCTCATTAGTGAAGGGCGACTGGGGATTCAAGAGACCCCTCCCGCTGCGCTCAACAACCAATACGTCCACGCCTGTTATTCGAGTCAAGACAATTGATACATATGAACACATAACGGAATTCGCTTCTGCAGCAGACCATACGTTATCGCTACGAAAATGGCAGGAAATGGGAGTTCCTCTGTCTCCTCCTGTGAAGAGTCGAGGATTAGGAGACCGCTTCGAGAGCACTACAGGTTCAGGGAAGAGTGTTTTCGAGGATGATATAGACTCAACCATACCATCTACGGAGCAGAACACCAGACGAGATGATGCTGGATGGAAGTTTAAGGGGCCCTGGCTCTCTGGCCTTAGTGATGGAGAGTTTAGCGAATACATCCAGAAACAGGTACGCAGAAGGAAAGGAGAATTCCACAAGTTCCTGCGCACCGCTTGTGCAGCTTCTTCCACCCGNACAAGCCCAGAGAGTGGCCAGAGAACAGGGGTTGGAAATTCCGCCTCCAGTGGAAGCAAGCCAAGTCACCGAAGAACAATTACGAGAATTCATCAAGGTGCTACGCCATGATAGAGCCGAGCTGTATAAGCAGATTCGCGATTTTCTCGATCTTCCTCCCTCGCCGGCGCCGAAGATCGACATGCCTGGGTTTTTCAATGCTCTTCTCAGCAATGACCAGCCCAAGTCAACTACTTCGAGCCAGGGCTTTACCCAACAATCAGACTCGCCATATGCCGAATCAGGCCCTCCAAAGACTCATCCTTCCGCTGGTCTGACTTATCTTCGCACTTCAGCCTACACCTACAACCACCCGATATATGGACCTCAGAAAACCGCCCCTCCAGTACAAGCGAGAGTTATTATGCCAAAGGGTGCATCAACTGGCAACTTTGCTCCTGCTCTGGGTGTTGGTGGTTTTGTCGCTGCTGTTCCGTCTGGTAGCAGTGCCTTTGATTTGAGAACTGGGAAGAAGGGCAGACCGAATCGCGCTACGATTCCTGGCTTGTTCCAGATCGAGCTGGACAAGACTGGTGGATCTAAGACCTATGTCCAGCCTACCTCGGCAAGCATTGATCCTAAGGGACGAGTCATTTTGAATGTCACGCCTGCCGACCCTGAGGCTGTTAGCGTCAAGGAGGGCACTGTGAATGAACTTCCGCAAGAGTATCAGCGCCCAGTTTCCGGGAGAACGATCGGTTTCACGAGACCTACCTTGAGCGCTGATGGATATGGATTAAGTGGTCTTGGTGGTAAAGCGAAGAACTAGACGCCAAAGAAGCTTTTGAGGTGCAATGATGGCAGCTTGTAGGGTTGAGATGCCACCGAAGCTCTGAGAAGGACTAGAGTTTGTATGATTCACCAACAATAGTGTACTATAGATATATAAAGATATGTACAATCAAATACTAGATTTTCGTCCATTCTATTCCATTCGAGCCCTTAAATGACGATGCTGTTCATGCATGCCATTCTACATTTGTAGGGAGACACGGAGGGCAGTATCACGTGATTAATGCCAAGAGTTACTGGCAGGTCAATGGCTAAGCGAACCCCACAACCCCTGTCGCCCACAAACATAGCCAGAATTTCTCGAATATCTACCATCCTCAACGACAACAACTTCGACGACCTCCAGCAATCCTCAACAACCGCAAAAATGGGTCGCGTTCGTACCAAGACCGTCAAGAAGAGGTGTGTACTCCAATTCATACCCTGTATTTCATCTGCAGCTTTATCCGTTACTGACAGGATATTCCTATAGTGCCAAGGTAATCATCGAAAGATATTACCCAAAGCTCTCTTTGGACTTCGAGGTCAACAAGAGAATCTGCGATGAGATCGCACTGATCTCTTCCAAGAGATTGAGGAACAAGATTGCTGGTTACACCACGTATGCTCCGATCCTCCCTAATTTCACGAGTCCGCGGAAATTTTTAACTGACGGGTTTTCTTTTCGCTACACAGTCACTTGATGAAGCGTATCCAGCGTGGTCCAGTCCGTGGTATCTCCTTCAAGCTCCAAGAAGAAGAGCGTGAGAGAAAGGATCAATACGTCCCAGAGGTTTCTGCTCTCGACTTCACCCAGAACTCCGAAAGCGGACAATTGGATGTCGACAGCGAGACAAAGGACCTCCTCAAGAGCCTTGGTGTATGTTGCCATTTGGTGTGATGCCTTCGATCACAAGCGGCTTTACTGACTTGTTATTCTTGCAGTTCGATTCTATCCCTGTAAATGTCATTCCTGTCGCTCAGCAACAACAGGTCGAGCGCGGCGGCCGCCGCTTCGGCGACCGATCTGGTCGTTAAGTTGGCCATATGAATTAAATGGTGGTCACTGTTATGATGGGCGGGCTTTCACGGATCTGGTTGCTAAAATAGGCGTATTGCTGGATGGTTTGTGCATACTAGCTCAATGTGAGATCATTTCCCACCAAGGTGTCGCTGATTCTCCTCTTGGGAGATGATGCTAGATTGCCAATTTCTTCCCCTCTTGTTCGTTGTTACGTGATGACTGTAAATGTCTAGCCCATTGACCTTGTTGCCTGAGCTCATGTGCACCCAGTATGGTGGAAGTGATACCGAAACTTGTGTTTCTCATCATTCCAGAGGTCATTTTCACCCAAAGAGACCGGCTGCTCCTTCTACTGATATTTTGGACCAAGTTGTACCGTAGAATGCTTCTAAAATATGAGAGGAAATTAGGTCATCACTATAGTACGATGAGCTAAAGAATGTTCATGTTCAATACTATACTATCTTGTCTATATAACTTGCCGAAGTATTCTGGGTATCATGCTAGTGTATCAACCAAACTCCTAGAATACATCTCTCCATTTTTATATTTTCCAATCAGTATCCTCGTCATCCTCATCATACTTATCATCTCTGTCATAGTCCTCTCCTTTAACACCCTGCAGCTCCTCATGATGCCTTCTACGTCTCTGAGTGCCGAATCGAGTCGTGTACCCTTCCATGTTCAGGTGGAGAGTATCTAGTCTTCCACTTAGATCCTCGTCCTCCAATGATGGAGGCTCAGGAGGCCGTGGATTCTCCTTCTCCTTTATGGTGACATCAACAATACCTTTCCGGCTTGCAGCACTGGTATCGCCTCTCTCTAATGCAAGATCTGCCTCATTTTGTCGCTTTTCGAGCGAGACATCGCCGCTGTCTTCTGTAACCTTAGGGTCGTTTGATGTGGTATCGACTTGAGGTTTAGGTTCGTCTAAGAGCTTGATCTCGGCACCCGTTGCACCAAGGGCTTCTCTCTCCCATGCAGGTGTATCACTCAACTGAACTCGGACATAGAGAGCGCGCCTGGCGCAAGCTTCTGAGCACCATTTCTCAAGCTCTTCTTTCTTCACCACCTTGAAATCTTTCGCCTTCCCAGATGTGCCTAGCAGCCTATATGTTCCCCCTCCTGTTTCTTTAACTCGAGGATTAGGACATAGTGTATACCCACAGAGTTCATTTATATTACGTTCTTCGATCAACGCATCGTAGTCACTTGGTTGGAAAGGTCTAAGTAATGACTTGAAAGCTTGAGCATCGGCAAAAGAAGGATTCGCCGCATTGTATGGAGCTTGAGCTTCCGGGAAATCTATAAGCTTTTCTGTCGCCAGTAAGATCTCAAGCTCAATATCTTTGCGCTGCTGAATGAGATTTGCGTGGTGCAGAGCCAGCTGGCGGTCTCGCTCTTCTTTGGAGGTGTTGGTGGCGGGGGTCGTTTTCTTCAGGATGGACTTAAGCGGGGCAGTGGTTGCCATGGTTGAGCTCAATACAAGTTGTGGTCCTGTTGCTTTAAGGGTGAGCACCGGGATGATGCGATAAAGCTCGAACAATTAGCCAAGGGACTCAACGGTGTAGACTACATTGCCATCGCTTGGTATCAAAGTTTGGGGTTCTGGACTGTGCTTTGAAGGCAAATGACGCCTCGTTGCTGATTACGGCGGGATGAACGGCGCGACAGCCTAAGGACCCCTGCGAAGCTAAAGGCCGCACTGGAGTAACCAGGACCTTCATCTACCACCGCCTTGAAACACCCGATCAAACGTACTGTCCCGATGGCAAGAGGCCAACCTATCCCCAGCTACTGAATGTGGATATTCAGAATATTGTAGTTGGTGAGCACGCACCAATTCCATGTACCCCTTCTACTGTGATTACTCGTCATCCTCATGCTGACGTAGACCGGCATCTGCAGACATCAACAACCCCCTCAGTCCTCCACGAGGCCTGCCTCTTAAGACACTTAAACGCGGCGCATCCGTAGCGTTGCAAACACTTGCGTCCAGTCGGCGTTTTTACTTTCAATCGAACTTTACATTGGTTTAACATTGGGTCTTGCTACCGTTGACCCCCCAACTTTGGTTGGAAGGCAACGACAATCTAGTAAACAGCCGAAACGGAAGCGATTGCTTCACTGGCCGAAACATAAAATGGCAAGCCCACACTTCAAAGTTAAGGCTTTATATGAGTACAACTCAGAGCATGACGATGATCTCCATTTTGGCGTTGGTCAGATCATCACTGTGACGGAGCAGGAGGACGATGAGTGGTATGTGGGGGAATATGAGGATGCCTCGGGGACCTTGCAATCAGGCCTGTTTCCCAAGAACTTTGTGGAGAAGTACGAACCGGTTGCTCCTCCAAGACCCGTCCGTTCAAGCCGCCCGAAGAAAGAACCTGAGCACGCCGATCCGCCACCAGTTGGGCCAGCTGCGCCAGTACCAGAAAAGAAGATTGAAGCTCAAGAGACGCACGAGGCCCCTGTCTCACAAGAGCCTCCTGCGCCTGTTGCTGAGCCCGAATCCATTCCGGAACCTGCAGCTGCCCCTGCGCCCGCATCTATTCCTGCTCAAGCTCCAGCTCCAGCTCCAGCACAACCCAAGGTTGCAGAATCCTCGCCGCCGGCACCAGCGGCTGCTCCTAAACCTGCCAAGTCATCACCTCCACCTGTCTCGGAANNAAGCCAAGTGGCTCTTCCTTCCGTGACCGAATTGCAGCCTTCAACAAAGCTGCACCACCACCAGCCCCGTTTAAGCCTGGAGGGTTTAGTTCTGGTAACACAGGTTTTATCAAGAAACCATTTGTTGCGCCGCCTCCTAGCAAGAACGCCTACGTGCCAATTCCTCGAGAACCCCCTCCACAGCGGATTTACAAACGAGAGGAAGACCCGGAAATAGCGGCAAAGGAAGCGGAAAATCAGGAGAATGCGGAGAAGGCCGGGCTAGCTCCTCCCGCGAATGATGAAGAAGCTGAGGAACAACCAAAACCTACAAGTCTGAAGGAGCGTATCGCCTTACTTCAGAAGCAGCAGATGGAGCAAGCAGCCCGTCATGCTGAAGCTCTTCAGAAAAAAGAGAAA
This sequence comes from Scytalidium sp. 3C, assembly GCA_000743665.3. Lineage (NCBI taxonomy): Eukaryota > Fungi > Ascomycota > Leotiomycetes > Scytalidium > Scytalidium sp. 3C. Next base: position 306,757 of record JMRO03000002.1, read on the forward strand.
CCCAAGCGGCCACCGAAGAAGCGTACTGATTCTGGCGGAGGAGCAGAGGAGGGTAGTGTTGCTGCTCCGGAGGGCCATGATGCAGAAGGTGTGGCAGCGAGGCAGTCCACCGATTCTGCAAGAGAGCCGCCTGTTCTTAGGAGGCAGCAGACAAGGGACCTTGCAGCCGAGGATGGCAACGAAGCTGATATGTCAGGTGCTGGTGAGACTACAGAAGGGGCGGAAGAGATTTCCACTGAGAGGGAGAGCGATGAAGCTTCCCGAGCTAGACCTCCTCCTCCTCCCCGTGATGAAGGAAAAGAAGAGGAGGAGGAAGATGAGGATGAGGAAGATGACGAGGAAGAAGAGGATGATGTAGACCCAGAGGTGCGGCGTAGAGAAGAACTCAGAGCAAGAATGGCGAAGATGAGCGGTGGTATGGGAATGCATAATATGTTCGGCGGACTCCCAGTTGCTGCACCTCCACCGCCAAAAAAGAAGAAACAACCAGCCTCCAGCGAAAGGCGAGCAGAACATGACACTGAGGATATATCAGATCGGCCGCAACCCATAGCGATGATACCACTCCCTGGAATTTCTCGTGTTCGTACTTCTGAAGAGCCGAAAGACGAGGAAAGTGAGCGGCATCCGGTGCCAGTCTCTCACCCGCCAGAGGAGGTGCCTGATGTTGAGGATGTGGTGCCTCAGGAAAAGGAGGACATTCCTCCACCAGGTTTGTTCCACGCTATCTTATTAGAGATTTAAATTCTAATTGTTCGCTCAGTTCCTGCCCATGAGGAAGGTGTTGCACCGCCTCCCATCCCAGGTGGACGACCTGCCCCGCCACCTATTCCAAAAGACAGTAAGTTGAAAAGCTCATTTCTAAGACTAATTAGCTAACCCGAAACAGCTCGTCCTCCTGTTCCAGCTCAACAAACACCACTATCAGCAAGTGCTGGCTCAGAATCAGACGATGAGCTATCAGAACAAACTCAAACTCTAAGCTTGGCAACACCTACAGCAACGGCACCAGCAACGAGGCCACCCCCTCCCGCACCACCCGGAGTGCCTGGATCACCGCGTTCGCCTCTCCAAAAGAGGAACTCCTATTTCTCGCAAGAACAGGGAAGCCCTTCGACTCCTACAACCCCTGATTCGAGGCATACTAGCAGAATTCCACCCATTCCTGGATCTGTAGCAGCACCACAAACCCGTGCTCCACCACCTCCACCTCCCACTGCCCCCGCTCCATTAAGCCGGACATCTACCAGCGACGCCAGAGACCTCGGATCGCGTACGCAGCAAGCTCCGGTCGAAAGTGAGGAGGAAGTGACCGAGTATGAGGGAGATTACGATACGGATATTGCATCAGCAGTACCGCACAAAGATGCTTTAAAGGGGCACTCGAAGGAAAATTCTTCCGACAGTAATTCTATCAACACGTCGCATGGCCCACCTCCACTACCTCCAGTGGCTGCCCCGCGAGTACCCCCTCCTTTGCCCTCTCAGCCACCACCACCTCCTGCAAGGGCATCAGCAGATATGCCTCGAGCTGCCCCGCCGCCTCCCCCTCCACCGGCGAAGGAGGCTGCTTCAGGGGGTTACGATGATGATGATTATGATCCTTTCAGATATAATGCTGCACCACCGCCAATTCCGGCTTATAATCCACCTGTTGAGGCAGATAGAGATGCGGATGATGATCTATATGCTTCCTCTCCGCGTAGATCCCATCCACCACCACCTCCGGTACCAGCTGCCTCTCAAGAGAGGTCATCCTTACCTTCTTCTAGTCAGGAGAATGCCTATCCTGTACCTGTTCCTGCACCGTCGCGTCGGGAGTCAATCCCTCCGCCCCCTGCCAGATCAGTCCCACGTCAATCTTCTGACCTACACCGCTCGGCAACATCAGGAAAAAGATCGGTGGATCTATCTAGGATGTCGATGGATTCTGGGTACATAGCGAACGATATTGATCTCGCAGCCAGCAGCAAATGGTGGACGCTGCCAAACGGCATGCCACCAGTATTTCACAACAGGAAGGACATCTTGTATGAATTCGATGAGTCCACGACGACGAAGCGAGGTGGCAAGACCATGGTCACGAAGGATCTCTACGTTCTCTTCCAAGATTACTCTCAAACTGTGGTTACTGCAGCTTTTGATGCCCACAATCCTTCTGATGTTAAGTTGGAGCAGCGGCATGAGCAGCCTCCTGCTCGCCTGCGCCAGGATCAGCTGGAAGATACCCATGCGCGCTTTGGTCGCCCATTCCTGGAAGCGGTGACAGCCAAGAAAGAGAGTGTGGTTGGTGATGGGACTCCTCAAGCTCTTGTAGAGGAGCTGCTCAAGCCTTTCACCGACGCTCTTCATCCAGTCGGCAACCGAGCGTATGGCGCCTTGGTCTACGCAAACATGGCAAACGCGTCGACGCAGCAGAACGACGAAATACGCCCTGGTGACATCATCTCTTTCCGCAATGCCAAGTTCCAGGGCAAGCACGGTGCGATGCACGCGAAATACAGCACGGAAGTGGGACGGCCGGAGCATGTGGCTGTTGTTGCCGAGTGGGATGGGACGAAGAAGAAGGTTCGAGCATGGGAGCAGGGCAGGGAAGGGAAGAAAGTGAAACTAGAGAGTTTTAAGTTGGATGATCTGAGGAGTGGAGAGGTCAAGATTTGGAGGATCATGCCGCGTAGCTGGGTGGGATGGGAAGGATCCAACTAGGCGGTGCTGAGCGATCTTGTGTAAATGAAGGTGCTGAGCGGTCAAGTTAATTAACTCGATTGGAATGGGATGGCTCTCGTGTGTTATCTCGGTGATGCTATGAAAATTACGGGTTGTCGATGTCGTTGTGGATGATGCTGCTGATGGTGTAGAGCTTAGGCATAGTAGTACAGTATTTAAAACGCGTTTCCGCACCGCACATTCCCTATACGTGATACATCGTAGTAAATGATGCAACTGCACTTTTGCCGTAGCATCAATTGCTTGCCAACCTGATGATCCGAAGCTACCACACAAGGAAAAACTACAAGGGAGGCAGTCTGGGGGATAAATTTCCTCCAATCTTGGCAAAGCGCTATCTATCGGATTCCGATGATTGTCGTGAAGGGACTGCCAGCGGTGCAGTCGGAGTCAGTGGTACGCAATCAAAACCAGCGTATTCTGAGCGCGAAGCTGCAGAAGTTGGTAAATTGTTCTCGAACTATCACTGGTTCTGATTATGCAATCAGGTGAATTGTCTACCATTTGACTACTCCACTGTCACCTACTGTAGTGGAAGTGCTGTAGATCACCATCTGATATCAGAAGGTACGATCGGTGGGATGCAAAAATAGCAGCAGCAGGGATCCCACAAGCCACAGAAGCACAGGCACCCGTAGCCCCGGCATCGCTTGGACAGTGCCACATTTTGGCGCTGGATGACTGTATCCGTCTTGGCCGTGAGGGTGAATTACTACACCAATCCCCTAGAAGCTCTCTCTCTGTTCGCTGACCGAAGAAAATGCCATCAGCGACGACGCAGTAATCTACTGGTACCTTGTGCTTAGGTTCTGCGATCTCTATCTCGATCTGAACTCGGTTTCCAAGAGTGATGCCGTCGTTGCTCTCTTTGACTAACAATGAGCCATCAACACCGTCAATCCAGCAGCGACCAAACCACCACTATGGCTTTGCCAGAGCATCATGAGATCTACAACATTCGGGCAGAGGAATATCCGCGCCACTCTATAAGATAGCGTAGGAATTAATAAGGAATAAGACTGTACGAGCCTACCACAGAGCAATGCTGCGCACCGAGCGCGGCTATTCTGAGCACCTGGTCAACATGGCTCAGCCCCCCGCCTCCGCCAACGGGTGCAGAGCCACGATGGACAGGGGTGATTCCTTCGCAACAGCCCCGAGTTAGGCACTCTTTCGCAATGATCCATGCCCGGCACTTTACTAAGAAGCACTTTCGGGGCGAAAATCTGACTCCAATTCTGGGCCTCGGTGCCGAATCGCGATGCTCCAAAGGCGCGGTCCCGGCTCCTTGCGGACCGATCAGCACTTGGATCCTTGCCTGGCGTGTGTGGAAGTCGCGACAGAAATCTGAGTGAGTGGCTGCCACGATATGGATCCAAGGTACACCAATCCTGGGGAGGGGGAGCAGAATCAGCCCCGCAGCCAGTCCGTGGCACAGGCAAGCGTTGACGGCTTGGGCCTTCGCTAGGCGTTCTGACAGGAGAGTTATTCAAAGATCTGGGTGATGGGAACTAGGTAGGGCTGTTTCTTATAATATCGATCGGGAGATTTCTCTCGTCATATGTTTCCTTTGTTACAAAGCTTGGTCCTCTCTCTTGGTTTTCTTTATCCACGGGTTTTCCACATTCATGACGCCAGTGTCTTTGTTCAATGAATCTTCGGGTTCATTGTCATAAATTAGCTTCCATATAAGAGAGAGAACAATGGGCTTTGATGTCTTAACTATGCGGTCTGCGAGCTTTCTTCTCATTGCGGCGTGGGTGGCTCCCCTTCAGGCCCTACCATGGGCTGGGCCTCGACCTACAGCAGTCTATAAGGCGGACGAGTGGTCGCCGCGGCCTACGTCTGTTGCTTCCGACCCAGAGGAACTTTTTAAAAGAGATTCTGTCCCGGTGAACGTGTGTGGATGGTATAATGGAGTTGGGGCTAGTCCTGCAGCTTGTGGAGTAGGGTCGTCTTGTGTTCATGATACGGTGCATGGTTACATAGGCTGTTGTGCTACTGCTGGAGCTTGCACGGCCGGAGTTTATACGAGCTGCGTTGATCAGAACAGTCCAGGTTGGAAGGCGAATTCTGGGATCCAGGTGAATGGTGTCTATACATGGTAAGTGTCCAAAACCCACGGAGTATAGAGAGAGAGGAGGGGTTCAGAAACTAATATGCTCTACAGTGGCGCCGATTCGTTCTGCAATCGAAACACATACCCTGCTGGATATTACCAGTACAGTTGTGGAGCATCTAGCTCTGCGGCAAATGTGGCCACCACATATAGTGGGCAACCTGAGGATCAATTATTACAAGCAGTGTACACATCAGTGGGATTTGACTACAGCATTCCAAGTTCGAGTCCAAGCTCTAGCTCAAGTTCGAGTGCCAGTTCGACCTTGACAACATCGTCTACCGCCTCATCTACCAGCACGTCAACTACATTGAGCACCACAGCAACAAAGACCAGCACATCATTAGTAGATAATGCCCCGTCCAGTTCATTAACAGCTCCCACACTAGCGACGGTAGCAAAAGCCAGCTCATCGAAAGCAAACACAGCCGCAATCGCCGGCGGTACAGTTGGAGGAGTTGCTGCGGTAGCAGCGCTTGCTGGGTTGGGACTATTTTGCCTTCGGAAACGAAATAAGAAGACTCGTTACAGTACCTTTCAACCTCCCCCGATCATGAGGTAAGTTGCTCCATCCTTAAGTTCAGTTAGCCAAATCAACTAAATATGTATTCTTCAGCAAAACCTCGCCGGGTAGCAGTATCTTTCAGCCGGTTGATCCATATGACAGCCAATATGGTTATCCTCGCGATGACGACGACTCTCAGCACTTTGCTCCATTTTCTCCTGACGACATTGTATCTCCTCACACGTTCGGACCTGAGGATGTAGATGCCTTTCCCGCTGAACCTGAACCTATCCATACTATTAGAGAAGTATCCTCGGTTGAGTCGCTTGGGACTACCTTACCTCCCATACCGGAATCCGAATCGTTTGCCTCTCAGATTAATGCATTTACCAGTTCATGGTACTCGGCTTTGGCAGGGCAAGAACAGCAGCAACAAAATTTACCTAATTCATCAATCTCACCAAATTCGACCAGACCTTCTATAACGAGCTGGCATGAAGCCATTTTTGGAGGAGGGAATCGCCAGGAAGAGGAGGATATTACGAATGCAGAAGAGAGGGATACGTTTGACACAGAAACCCTACCTTCTGTTGTAAGCCCTCTGTCTCCTAAACAGCTGACGTTAAATCTGAAAAGTACACGGAACGTGCGGTTTGCCGATCTGGGAGCCTCTCATGAAAGCATCCGTTCTGCCTCAGCAGAGGTTGAATCGTGGTCTCCAGGATCACGCCTTTCTCCCGTGATTCCGTCCGACGATGCCAACCGCACGAATGATAACGAGAGCCTCGACGGCGTGGTTCTCAGCAGTAACGTCAAAATGGAAGGATGGAGTCCCTCACGACTGAGGATTCCGCCCAAGCCTTGGCCATTGGTTCCGGACAGCCGGAAGAGATACACGTTGACGGACCCGGGTCCAGTTGGTGGAGATCTGCCAGTATTGGAAACCAAGGGACAGAAAGTGAAGCGGGATAACGCACTATTAGCTGTGGAACGGGCTTTGAGCAATGCCAGTTCGGTTTACTCAACGGCGGAATAGGCTTTCATTTGTTTAGTACAGGCGTTTTATATCAGGACCACGGCGCTGGGTTTTTGATTTTGATTTTGATTTTGATACCCTTGGGAATTCGAGGAATTGATTTGGAAGCATCCCTTACAAGTATTTGGGGGATGATTGTATAAGACTGAAGATCAGTACAGGTGGTGGCGGGACACCCACGGGTAGTGGGTTGTGTATAGCTTGTCACAAAATCTAGGATGCATGCATGCAAGCATATAAAAACAGTAGAAACAATTCATCGGGGCCGCATCCAGCCCTCTTCTTGGCAGACAGGCTCTCCCCAGCGTGCAAGTAATCTGTCTGATGGCGTGAAAGGCAGCGGCCAGAACACATGACTGTCGGAAGTAGCTAGTCGGCAGCGAAGCCAATTAATAAGGTGAAGCACGGTAGCAGCAGCAGCAGCAGCAGCTAACTGAAAGAGCGTTAAGTAGCATAACGAAGCACCACGAACCCGGGATTACGCCAGCCCAACAGAACGGCACTAAAATCTCTGTCTTGCAACAAAATGTCGGGACATACGCACTAGATCGCACACGATACGAGGCTACCAGAGCGATGGGCCGTGGACCTCTGTGAGCTAGCAGGTGTAGTTCGCATAGCACGCATAGTAGGCTGTAGCTAACGCGGCCAGCACGGCCGATGCGCTGGGTGCATCTTGGGGCCTGTTCGCTCTTGCTTTTTCGCTGCGTGCGTGGTTGGGCTGGGGGGGTCGGTGCGCTGGAAGAGCCGCTCCGGGCCAGCGCAAAGAGAGCCAGAGAGACGGTGTGGGTGTTAGCACCACCTCAGTGGCCACGACGTCACGGAACGACTGGATCTTCTCATTGTTGGTTTTTTGCTCGATGTTTCACTTTTTTGTTCTTTTGACACTTGGTGTCATATCGTGCTCCTTTGAGTTAGCGGGCTACCACGGTTGTACGTCAGTGCAAATTCCAGCTCTTGGTTGATTGATTCTTACAAGTTGCAAAGTCCAGCTACGTGTAGTCCCTGCCCTTCGAACATGACCAAAGGTTTTTTGGGGGCTGAACAGGCACACACACAGTCAGACGATGGGGCTTTTCTCAAAGGACCGTTAGATGCAGGGGAATAGTCAAGGATTAATTAATTAATTTAAATACTCGTACATCTTAATATAACATGCAGCAGAACAAAGGGGGGAAATGGGAATGCCAAATGGCTGGGCTTAGTGGCTCGGATCGGTACGCGCGCATGTACAAGTATGAATGTGCAGCACGCAGGTGTAACCTCACAAGCGCCACACCTATATAAAATCTCATATAACCCGGCACTGGCGTGACAGGCTTGTACGTAGATGGATGATGGGTGATGATGATAGTAAATTTAGATTAAAACCCAACAGCATTCAGAGTCAGTTATGATGATTACTGGTTTGAGGTGTGGAGTAATAATTCCTCGAGATATAGTATTGCCACTCTTAGCGTAGTGTTTCTTGTGCAGTCGCAGTTAGGGACTGCTCGCGATACTTGAGCGGACCAGTTGACACACAGAAATACATATCCCATAGACCCAAGTGACAAAATATCTACGCATCATGTAGAGAAGGCCTCAGTATTTCACAGCACGACTCAGATGGGTGATAAGAGTGTCAGATGGCCACCTGCCTCCTAGGAAATGTATCGCGGGGAAGATAACCTCTGATTCGCGGGATCTCAGGGCGGTGAGCCCGATTTGGCTTGAATACGAATATTCTGCACCCAAGAATCCTCTTTCTGCAGTAAGAGAGAATTGTTTAAGGTAGCGGAGCAGGGTGATATAGCAGATTGCCCCGCTTGCAACGCACTTCTCTGCCCTTTGCCCACCCCAGCAACGATGGCCAAGATGCCGTCGGCGCTCACATTCGAGCTGATAGCCCGTTGCTCAGTAAGCCAACACCGTCCATCTTGATCGTTCTGCCTTTCTCATATCCAACCCAGACAACGAAAGCTCGCGCCGCCAACCTCACCCTCCCCCATGGCCAGGTTCCGCTCCCTATCTTTATGCCCGTTGCGACGCAAGCATCGCTGAAAGGGTTAACGCCTCAACAACTCGAGGAGACCGGATGTAAGCTCTGCTTAAACAATACATATCATCTCGGGCTGAAGCCTGGTCAGGAGGTGCTCGATAAGGTCGGAGGCGCACATAAGTTGCAAGGATGGAAGTATAATATTCTGACGGATAGTGGAGGGTGAGTCTACTCAGGATTATTTCCTCTGTGTCACATTAGGAAGGACGAGCATGTGCTGATGGTATTGACTGTGGATAGCTTTCAAATGGTCAGCCTTCTCAAGCTCGCAAATATCACCGAGGAAGGTGTCCGCTTCCTCAGCCCCCACGATGGCACACCCATGCTCCTCACTCCAGAGCATTCAATCTCTCTTCAGAATTCCATTGGCAGCGACATCATCATGCAGCTCGACGATGTCCTTGCCACAACCTCCCCAGACGCGGAGCGAATGCGACTGGCTATGGAGAGGAGTGTGCGATGGCTAGACAGATGTATAGCCGCGCATAAGAACCCTACCACCCAAAATCTGTTCTGCATTATACAGGGAGGCCTGGATTTGGAGATGAGAAAACAATGTTGCGAGGAAATGGTCGCAAGAGATACGCCGGGCATTGCTATAGGTGGACTTAGTGGAGGCGAGGCAAAGGCAGATTACTGCAAGGTTGTCAATACTTGTACCGGGCTGCTCCCTGAAAAGAAGCCAAGATATGTCATGGGGATTGGTTACCCCGAGGACCTCGTCGTGAGCGTCGCTCTAGGCGCAGATATGTTTGACTGCGTTTGGCCTACAAGAACGGCGCGGTTTGGGAATGCCATCACGAAGTACGGAGTGCTCAACCTACGAAATGCCAAATATACAAATGACCTTGGACCCATAGAAGAGGGATGCGGATGCATCTGTTGCCGCAAAGGCGAAGGCGGTCTTGGGGTCACGAGAGCATATGTCCATCATCTCGCAGCCAAAGAGACAGTTGGCGCGCATTTGCTGACCATACATAATGTTCATCATCAGCTGTCATTGATGCGCGACATCAGAGATGCAATCATTGAGGATCGGTTCCCGGCTTTCTTGAAGACCTTCTTTAGAGATTATTTTGATGCAGACAAGTCAAAATATCCCGACTGGGCCGTGGAGGCCTTGCGGACAGTGGGAGTGGACTTGTTGGACGACTAGAGGATAAAACACGATAATGAATAGATAAAAGAAGATAAAAGGAAACACTAGAATAGATGAAAGATACCCATGGACACGCACGGTTCAATGCATAACTGTGAAGCTTCTAGTTTGGTTGGTGTGAGTGCAAACAAAGAGTCTCAAAGCACGTAATGCGGCTTGGGGCAACGGCTACTGCAAGGCTGAGAGTTGCAGGGATCGGCGCCCCTTGACGTTTTCTCGCGCTCGCAAAGCGCGTTGTGGGGATTTGGCCTCAATAATTTGTTTGGATCAGGGTCTTGATCTTATCAACAACCAAAGTCACTAGCACAGATTCCCGCAACAACTACTGCAATCTGTGAGCTTCGAGCTCATTCGGGCTTTCATGATGGCACATCCTCCGCCAGATCACTTTGCGCACAGCGCATCAAGCCCCATACCAATTCCGCAAGCTGGATTATCGCAATCAACAAACGGCGAACATCACGACGTCAGCGACTCCTTCCGGCGGCTTTCACTCAACGTAGCTGCTACGAATCCTAGCGCAAGCTATTCACGTTCTTTAAGCCGGTCTCCCTCTAGGACTTTTAGTCAACATGGCTTGAGTGCTTCACCAAACTCCAATCCGCCCCTTCGTCGCACGCCAAGCCTTGCAAGCCTGGAGGGTGGCCGCTCTACAACTCCGGCGCTTCACAAAAGAGCTTCAATGAACTCTCTCCACGGCCTTGGGGGGCATACTCCAACTCGTACTACACCTTCCAGAAGACTATCATCAACAGCATCCCTAAATGGTTTGAGTTCCTCCCCGGGACAGAAATCGCCCCTGAATGACGTCGTTGAGGCTCCACGTCCAACGGCTGCCACAATTGCGAAAGACCACTTCACGAAGGATCTGCATCAGCATAATATGGATGAGGAGGGCCGTCCCGCAGATACAATAGTCATTCTTCAAGATGCCTGCTACGGACACCGATACTCGAGACCCAGGACTTCCCGTGCCAGTCTGAGCACGATTGTAGAGCGTCCAGAAAGACTTATCGCAAGCATTGTGGGAGTGTCGGTAGCTTATGTGCGGCTGGGAGAGCGCTACTCTGGAGGATTATATCCTATTCATCCGAGAAGGGACCCCTCTACCGTGCCAAATATACCCTTTCGAATCCGGAAGACGGCTCGCTCAATGCCTCTCGCCTCACCTGCAGTTACCAATGTGCATGGAACGAAATGGATGGAGGAGCTAAAGATTATGTGTGACAATGCCGAAGCTAGACTGGCGATGAATGGGAAAGAGCTTACACGACCAGTCATGAATCGCGGCCCTGATGAGAAGGAGCCCGCGAAATTCCATGAAGGAGACCTTTACCTCTGTTCAGAGTCACTTAATGCTATGGAAGGAGCTTTAGGAGCTGTATGTGAGGGCATAGATTCTGTTTTTAATGGCACGGCTAGTGGAAAGGGTCCACATCGAGCCTTTGTTGCTATCAGACCTCCTGGACATCACTGCTCGGCTAGCTTTCCATCTGGCTTCTGTTGGCTAAACAATGTCCACGTTGGTATCAATCATGCTGCTCTAACACATGGGTTGACCCATGCCGCCATCATCGATTTTGATCTTCATCACGGAGATGGATCTCAGGCTATTGCATGGCAGCACAATATGCGAGCAACGAGTCTCCCCAAGAACGCTGCGCCTTGGAAGAAGACGTCAATTGGATACTTCAGTCTTCACGATATCAACTCTTATCCATGTGAGATGGGCGATGAAGAGAAAGTTAAAAATGCTAGTCTGTGTATTGAGAATGCACACGGTCAAAACATTTGGAACGTTCACCTGCAGCCTTGGAAGAACGAATCGGAGTTCTGGACCCTCTACGAAACGAAGTATGCCGTTTTGTTAGAGAAGACTAGAAATTTCCTGCGAAGTCAAACTGAGCGCCTAAATGGTCTTCAGAATGGACCACGGCCAAAGTCAGCCATTTTCCTTTCTGCAGGTTTTGACGCGAGCGAGTGGGAGAGTTCGGGCATGCAGCGACATAAAGTCAATGTACCAACCGAATTTTACGCCCGCCTCACCAGGGATGTAGTGAAACTTGCCGCAGAAGACGGGACAGCAGTAGAGGGCAGAGTTATTAGCGTTCTGGAAGGTGGCTACAGTGATCGTGCATTGTGTAGCGGTGTTCTCAGTCACATCAGTGGGTTAGCAACAAGAGACACAGTCCCGATGAAGGTTGAGGATCAGCAACATGGAGGTCTGGGATACGAGATGGGTCAGAAGATTGGAGCTATTCACGACAGCAATACGTTCTATCCGCAAGCTCCACAGACATTAGATCAGTATGATCCCTCCTGGTGGGCACTTCCGCGACTCGAGCAACTTGACACAGTGATCAACCCGATCCCAGTGGTGACAGAACAGAAGAAATCCAAAGATAGCCGTCCTGCTACCTTTTTCTCACCAACTCAGTCCTCAATTGCAAAGGTCCAAAGCCCTCGACTCCGACGAAGCACATCAAACCTCGCTGCGCAAGCTAATTCTGAATCTCGTCCGGCATCGCCTCCTCCGCCAGAAGTAGATTGGATCGTTGCTGCCCAAGAACTAAGTAAATTGCTCATTCCGAATGACCGCCAGACTCTCAGCTGCACGCCTGAGGATCTTTCCGCGGAAGCTACTAAAGCAAGACGAGATCGTCAGAGCCTACTAAATCCGGTCGCTACAGTACCGATCGTGGAAGCACCGAAAGCTGAGGGACCAAGAAAGAGTTTGAGGGAGAGAAAGCCTGTAAAACCAGCATTTGGGGCTGTAGACGATGTGAAGGCGAATCGAAGACAGACAATTGGAACGCCTCTTTTGGCAGCCAACAAAGTAAGGATTGCAAATCTCAGACCTGGAGATGGAGTACTAACCTCTTTGAATAGACAACCGGCCGTGAAACTGCAGCGAAGACGGATGGAGCATTCTCCCATGCAGCCAAACAATCTAATCGCCGCCTCAGCCTTGCTTCCACTACTGGTTCTGCATCGTCGGAAGTGACTTCTGCTCGAAACAATACTCAAAGCCGTGAATCGTCAATTCCTCCTTCTGTTCCCTCGCGCACAGGCACGTCCCTGAGCACCAGGCCTACCTCTTCTACAAGCTCCCGTGGACCAGCCATGCCCGCTGTTAAGAAAACTAGAGCCCCTCGTCAAACCACAACACAAGCGACAAAGACCTCTGCTGTCCGACGCAAGTCTCCATTAAGTGAAGCGAAGGCGTTGCCTGGAGCGGCTGCCACCCAAGCAGGTCAAGCCGGATCACGGCAACCAAGCGGTGCTGGGCCATCAACTGCAAAACCACCATCTAACGGAAGCGCGGATATAGATAGCCTGACTTCTGGAATGAAGAAGATCAAGATCAGTCTCACAACCAAAGCACAACGAGAAGCGCAGGCTGCAGCAAAGGCTGCAGAGGAAGCAGCGAGGAAGGCTGTCCCAACAGCTAACATCTCAGTAGAACCGCAGCCAAGCGCCGTACCAGCAATTACACCCCAACCACCTACACCTCATGAAGCCGATCTTCCTTCTGTTCTTCCTGCTGCTGTCCATGCTACTCTCCCTGATGCTGTCCCTCCTGCTGTCCCTACTACTTCCGATTTTGAGGAACAAAACGAACCCACTCTACCAGCTCACCCATCTACCCCACAGGCACCTCCTTCCAACAATCTCCAACCATGGCAGATGGCACTGCCATCTAGTTCTCCAATGAGCCTTCCTTCCAGCACGGGACCCTCCGCACCACCCTCCTCCCATTCAGAAGCTGGTCAAGACATCTTCATCCCATACCAGCCAAAGGGACCCACACAGAACCAAACCGTTCACCAAGAACAGCTCACATGGCTGCCGCCGAATACCACGACGCCATCACCGATCAAGCGAGGTGAACTTCCTGTATTTACGGCATCTTCTGCTATTCCGTTTGGCGTCAACACGAATGCGCATCGGCCAAGCAGTGCTCCACCACCTGAATCTGGTTGATGGAATTCGAGCATCCCGAATTGAGTGTCCAGATCCGATTTGTCTATGGGAGCAGGCAAAAAACCGTGGTACGGATTTATTATCCCATATTTCTGTGGAGTCGTAGGCGTCGTTTGGTTGGAATTTTTTTCAAATTACTTTAGATGGCGCTTTACTATTACTTATTTTCCTCTTCTTCCGCCCTTTCTATCACTTCCAAGAAATATTAATGCAGGGCAAACCGGAGTGTGTACCAGATCTGCTGATACAAGGCATGGTGGTTTTCGAACCGTGGATGATCTTGATTATTCTTTATTTATCGGGTCCACCTTCCTAGGTGGATCGCAGCTACCTTTCCCTTCTCTTGTGGCGTCTTTTATTGAGATACCCAACCAGCTAGATTTAGCTTTTTTTCTTGTACACCTTGGCCCCTCAACTCTGTTACTCCTGTGGATAGAAAAAGAGATACACGACGCATGATACCCTGTGCGAGATACCTGGGTGGTTTTTGCGTGGAAATTGGGACAGGATTTGCTGCAAGGGGTTGTTCTACTTTCGTTTCCAGTTGTTGTGTTGGGCTTCTTTATCCAGCTATGGCTTGTTTGTACGACCAACAGTCTTATTTAATTTACGCGTTCATTCCCACCAAAAAGAATTGCCTCTCAGTGCTACAAGTGAATGTCGATAGGGGGAGGAGCGGTGGGGTTTTGTCGTACAGAGCGAGCAGGAGGAGGGAAGAGGTGAGAAGAGACAGAAATACGCAAGGAACCTTGCTCGATATCACAGTTGTAGGACAGATAGAGTTGAGATCCACAAGGGATTAGATGATATTTTGGTCGCTTCTGGTGTCGGATCTGCAGCGAGCGGGAGGTACTCCGTAGCGTGTAGATTGTAGCTCCCATGTACTTCCCTGCCGCATAAAGTGCCGTGTCCAGCGCACAACAAATGAGCACTGATTTTCCGTACACGCAACTTATCAGACTCGAATACCTGCTCCAAGCCTATCTTCAACAGAAGAAGGCACGGCCTGGTCCGATAAAGAGACAGGCTCCGAGACCAGCGGTCGCCGAAAAGGGCAACACGGAAAATCAATAAAACTGGGCAAGGGTACACAGCAGGTACCCAGCACAGGCCCGGTTGGACCTTTTGGGGCCTTGCACCTGAACTTTACCTCCCATGGGGGGCCTGCAGTACGGACCGTGTACCGCGAGACATTCAGGCGCCATGCCAAGCACCGCAATTGGTTCTCGTGTCGCTTTTCTCGTTGCTTTTCCTGCCCGTCGGCGGGGCGGCCTGCAGGCAAACGGGAAAGGGGACGGTGGCTTGCTTGAACGAGCGGGGCGGCGGTCGTTGTTGTCTCTCTCTCTCTCTTTCTGTCTGTCCTGCGAAGCGCAAAGGCGCCTTGCAGGTGACTTGAGTTCCAGGTCGAAATCAAGTAACAGAAAACCAGAGACGCAGAGAAGGCGAAGAAGAGATCTGGTTTATATTTCATGAAGACCGGGAACAATAAAGGTAAACATCACCTTGTGCTGCTGATTATAATATGAGTGAGAGTCTCAGAACGGGATGCGGTTGGCGTTATTGTCATTGGCGCTGAGCCTTGATGGCTGCTGGGCTGACGATAGCGGTACGTACTGTTACGATGGAGCTTTCGTGTCTGGTTGTACGATTTGTACTCAGTACCCAAGCGCAGATCCCCGTCAAGGTGGGTGCTAAGTAATTGGGCAACTCCGCCTGGGCGCCTTCTTGCTTCGCTCCCTTCCCGTCCCGCGTAGGGTTCCGTCCATGTACCCATATTTACACTCGTTCTGCGTCGTATGTTGTGTGCTGACGATGGCGTCTGTGGTTAGTGTTCCCGTTACGAGCCAAAAGTGGCCGAGACGTGTACAAGATGGGCACAGTTCAGGATTCACCAGGCTCGCTCGTGGCTTGCGTCCGATAGTCAGATAAAATGATCTACCCTGTGGTGTCACGCTGGAGTTTCGCATCGGAATGGAGTTAGATCTTCTGCGACAATCTATGGTAGAGCCTCGGGGCGGGGGGAGGGTGACTCTCAGGGTCGTTCTAACAGCCAAATGCACCAACGCAGGGAAGATCATTGTGAAGAACGCAAGTGCCGGCATGAGAAGCTGTCGAAAGAAGGGATGAAGGGTGCTCATCGTTCATCCATCGCCCATCCAGGCCGCCGCTGCTGCTGATGCGCCGGGTGCAGCGGGTGCAGAGGATGTCGGTAGTGGTGGTGCTGCTGATGACGACGGGGCGAAGCGTCGCATCCATGACCTAAAAACCGAGGATCCAGACGGCGGGATAGCATGATTCTGGTGTCGCATTGCACACCAAAGTAGTACCTGAAGTCCTGCCCAGATGTGACTTGCACGTCCAGANNGAATGTCAACCTGAGCCAGGTGACCACCATTAGTTCAGGTTCACTATGGTACCGTTCTTCTTCGGTTTTCTCTTGCTTCTGTTGCCTTCTCCCACTCTCCCTCCGTCAGAGCTCCTTCCACTCTGCTACATATTCGTCGTCTGCTTCCCATTTGCTGCTCTCTATTTGACCTTCTTCTTGCGTCTAGCCTGCTGCCGTTCTTTCGCAGGTTCTTTTGGGTCCATTAGTCATTGATACAGCCCAGCTAGGCGACTTCCTGCGGTGTTTTGCGCCCAGGAGAGCGTAGTGAGTGACTTAAGGTCGCGTCCACAGGGGAGGTCGTCCCACTGGGCCAGCCGTCGCCCGAGGTCTGTAGGGATGGTGCCAGCGCCAAGTTCGCGATGAGGGAGTCCGGATTTGCAGTCCGACACCCGGGGTCCATTGTGTAGTGACGAGCGCCCACTGATAGGCTGGTGGTCACGGTCGTGGGCGGTGGTTGGTTGGCGGTCGGGGACGGGGCGGTGGGAGGGGGTGTGCGCAAGAAGAGGGGAGACGATGCGCCCGGTGCGAGAGGGTGTGCTAGTGTGAGGGACAGCGACGGGGAAGACGCAGTGGGCGAGAGGGGTTCTGCATAAATCGTACGCCGCGTGGTGCGCCTCCCCCGGATGTGCAGGATGGCCGCGACACCCCTCCCCCCGGCGACCATGCGGGCTTCAAGGACCACGCTGCGTCTGGTGCCATTTGCTTGGTCCAGCGCTGGGTACGTCATTACAGACCTATAGCTGTGCCCGTCGCCAATATCATCCTGTAACTTGGTTCTGCGAAGGGCCATCAGAGACCCTCAGATCTGGCGTCCAGCCAAAGGGTCTCCTCCGTCTGCCCCCTCCTCCCGAGACAAGCCTCCTAGGCATATAGGCTCTGCGCTCTCCTGGGCCACCAACTCTAATAGTATTTCCTCTGCAGTCTTTCTTGCATCCACCTGCTCGTTCGTACATCCCTTCTTTCATACACACACCAACACCCATATCCTCTGCAGCAGGCAATTTCGGTTACCAGTGGTGTGCTTGATCCTTCTGCGTCTTGTCACAGCAGCTCCTCGTTACCCCGCGCTATACCTGTATATCCCACACCCCAGCCAGCTCTCTATATATAAACGAGCGCGCCACAGCACCTCCAATCTGAGGAAGAGAAACTCCCAGAGAAACTGCAAATCGTCCTTCTTTATTATTGAACACCACCGCTGAACCATCTTCGCTATGAGCAGGTTCGATCGATGTACGTGTTTCTGCTACCCCGGGTTCCCCCTGGCACGGCGAAGTCGTTTTACCTTCGACGTCGTGCTGGGTCTTGATGCCATATTGTGTTTCCAATCTTTCAGGCCGCTAACATGTGGACCCCGTTTGTCTCTGCAGTCAATCCCTTCTCCCGAGAAGAGACCTACACGCCCAGGACGGTTTGGACGTATCGAATCCTAGCTGTCTTGTCATGGCTCCTCCTCATCATCACCAGCTTCTACTACAGCCTCCATGCTCCTGAAGATGACAAGCCCAAATGGCGCCACACCATTTGGGAGATAAACCACCTATACAAAACGTCCTATTCCTTGAATGCACATATCGTCGAGGTTTACTGGTATGGCATCTTCTACCGGCTGATATTCAATCAATATTTATTTTTTCTATTCTTGGACGGCATCTCACCTCGTAATTCTTCCAGCATTAGTACATCATACAGCTGACATCTTCATCCAGGGTTATCCTCTTCGTGCTCCAAATCGGCTACTTCTGGCACATCTTCTCCTCCAAAACCGAAAATGTCTACGCCGCTACCCGCATCGGAAGTCACTTCATCCTGAACAATCTCCTCCAATTCGCTTTTATCATGCTCTTCGTCCGTTCTCATTTCATCTGGGCTGAGGTCATTGCCATCTTGAACTTTGGCAATCTTGCCTTCCTCTACTTGCGCCATCCCTCCTCCATCCCTCTCATTCACATCCCAGCGGTCTCAGGTCCCTTGGCTTGGACTTTCATTGCCATATACTGGAACGGCGCTATTGCGGTACACCAAGACACGCTGGCCGCTAAAATCGTGGCCTACGTCGCCATCTGGGGTATCTTGGTCTTTGGTGGTTTCTTCCTCATCGCGTTCAAGGTAAGAACCTACAACCTTTCTCTCGGCATTCATCAGTATCTCTGCTGGTTTCTGTCATCTGCAAAGCAATATGGCTGACGTAGATCAAAAATAGGACTACTCCATTGGCTTTGCTCTCGCTATCTTGACCGCGTCGCTAGGTGTCCGACAACACCACCGAAAGGGCGAACATTTGCAATGGATCTTCGCCTTTGTAATCATGGCCGCTCTCTTCGTAGCCAGTCTTGGCATTGCCATTCCAGTTGCGCTGGGCAGAGAGGTTCGCTTCAGAAGGGAGGAAGCAGCGGCAGCCGAACCGGATGCCGAGAGAGCTCCTCTGCTCGATGATCACTAAATGCTGTAACAGTATCAGGTCCGCATTGACCGAGCCCGTGGACTAGCGACACTTTGTGAAGATTAAATGTGAAGGAGTGCATGGACCTGGATGTTGGCATGTGATTGACGAAAAGTTTAGTTCTATTTCGTTTTTGGAGAGGCGATAAGAGCGGCATTTTGAACTGAGACGCTTCTTATTTTACTCTATCAGCGAGGACTCCACTCAACACTTCCAAGGTATCGTTATCCGTGAGACATGGTTGTCGTGCATTTGGACGGATTTCTGTGCTTCATTTCCTCCTTTCGTGATGCATCTGGGAGGCCCTCAGTCTGTTTTGAATTAAAAAAAAGAAAAAAGATATTGCGTAGTCCTTCAGCAAATAGGGTTCCGTCTCTAAGTTGCTACATCGGGGCCTGGATATGGGGTAATAAGATGCTGGGTGGATTTTTGTTAGCATTATGGTGTACTGTCGTTACTTATCCAGCTAGTTCACTTTTGTTTGGGAGTTCTTATTGCAGCTCGAGATCGAAATTGAAACCGTAATCATAATCGAACGTGGCAATAGGATTCTACGGCCTATATATATATATATGCTTCCTTATCAATGATAACTGGCTTTATTGATAAGGACTGCCCCGCGCCAAGTGGCTCTATTCCTACCGTATCTTCACATCCAATGCAAGATTGCATAGAGATGCATACTTATGCCGTGTATTGATACCAGCATCGCATTTGCTTTTTCTAATTAGTCCAAGTACTTGCACTTTTCCCAGTGCAAGTACCTTACCATGCGTGGCTTTTTGGTGCTGCAGACGACCAGCGCCCATCCCGGGCCTTGGGTTTAGTTGGCTCTAGCGTAGCCGTGATACCCTGGCCCCTGTACCGGCGTCTACGGTGGACCCGTCACAGCACTATCAAGCGCTATCAAGCGCTGTACAGATTTGAACATCAGCGCGTCCGCGGTGGCCCAAGCTCCTGCAAACGACTAAAGTGATTTTTGTCGGCGCACGAGAGCAGCGAAAGGCTCAGGTACGAGCTTCGTGTCCTCTTTACGCCCTCCCATACCCGACGTTCTTTGATGCATAAATAACCGTTCCGCTTGGACTACATCATCAAGCGCTGGCACCAGTCAGATTCCAACCAAGAGGTCAGAATGGTTAAACCGCCCATCCCTTTCCCGTTTCCTTTCACGCTGGGCACCGATATCTGCCACATCCCGCGCATCATCGACATCCTCTCCAACAATAGGAAAACTGCCCAGCGGTTCATCCGCAAGGTCCTCACTGAGGGAGAATATGAGGAGAACCGGAAACAGATCTATAGCGCCTTGGACGGGCTGACCGCGCTGACGAAGCGCAGGGAGTTGGTGGAGAAGCGAGGGGCAGAGCTGGGAGTATTAAACAAGCAAGTCAAAAACAACCAAGAACTGGGAATTGAGGCGGCAGATGTGAATGTTAACCAACCATCTGAGCAAAATGGCAGGGTAGTGAGGAAAGTCGGCGATGCGGATATTCTGAGGGGCCTGATGCAGAGCATTGCGGAAGAGGAGAAGGTTGTGAATAAACGAATGAAGATTTTTGCCAACTTCTTGGCAGGACGGTAAGTAGAACAACACACGCTCTATTCGACCAACCTCGTTTCTGTCGAGAGTACATGGCTATTTGAAATGCTGATGTGCCAAATGTGTGTCTTTTAGGTTTGCCGCAAAAGAAGCTGCGATCAAAGCCTACCAAGTCAGGAGACTCACATATCAGGACGTCTCCATACGGAAACAGACTGCCCCTCATGGAATGACACGCGCGCCATTGGTGCTCATTAAGCAAGAGGGCAAGGGCTGGTCTGACGCTCCGCAGATGGTGCCTCTCAGCATCAGTCATGATGGGGACTATGCTACCGCGGTGTGCATCGCTTGCGAGCAACCAGATGAGATATCCAAAAATGCTGAGAATACGACGGTCTCAGGCGCTGGGGCTGAATCAGAGAACGGAGAAGCTGGTAAACCTGATGATTCACTGAAGAGGGAACACCTGACGTATCGCCCTGTCCCTGCCAGACCTCCTGGACTGAATGATAGTGTTTATATTAAGAAATATAGGGCTCTCAAAGATGGCTTATACACGAGACGGGTACCTAGAGGGGCAAGTAAGTGGAGGTGATAGGGTTTTGATCGATGAGGATATATCAGTATACCTCATGTGGATAAACGGAACGTTCAGGCCCACGGAGCGGGTAGCAATTTCTATGTATCCCAACCGGGAAAGACGCGGGCAAGTATCTCTCCACTGGAAGTGCCAGCTGGATAGGCGGCTCATAGTCACACTGACGCTCAGTTGATAGAGCGCCATAATTCAAGAAGACCAAGGCCAGTCGAGCGCAGATATCCTGCCAGTTCTTGTAGGCATAGGGCTTTGGATGGGGAGAGCTGGTTGAGGCTGGCAGCAAGGGCTATTATCGTTCAGTCTGCAAAGATGGCATATACCCATGCAACTCGATTTGTACAACATGTAAACATAGAATAGACAGGATTAAGAGGAATGTAAATACGGAGAGATATGAATCATATCATTATCCGAATATTCCAGAATGAAAGAAGTCTCTAAAGTCTAAAAGTCGCCTGAAACGATACTACGTCTAACAATTGAATTAGATTATTGAAACTTGCAATCCTTGGCATTCACTGAAAAGAAAAGAAATTTGTATTTGAAGAACGCTTTGAACAGAATATTGAATAACTGGTCCTTAAAACAATCACCTGCTGTATGAGCTGGAAAAGACGTAATTCGTGATGATGATGGCCTCGAGTAATACCTGGCTGAGACAGAACATCGCTTTTGGTAATTTTATTGCACATTATTCTATTCAGGTTTATAAGTTAACATAAGGGCCGACCGGCTAATCATCGCCAAAATCTGCGACAAACGCGGATTAAACAGGGTGCTTGGCGCAATGGTAGCGCGCGGTCCTCCTACACCTCGAAAGAGTGTAAGACTGAGGTTGCGGGGTAAGCATTATTTCCAGCCTTGCTTTAGACAAACTTAAAACTAACAATGATTCAGTTCGAGTCCCGTGGTGCTCGCGTATCTTTTTTTTGGCCTTCTCTCTGCTTTCCATCTTATTGGGATGCTTTGGCAGTATTCCTTTTGTAGGAACCGAAGGGTTAATGAATTCTGTGTATTCGTACCAGTGATCGTCGAATAACCGAAAATCAAAGTAACCGAAGGCCGAAAGAACCAAGCACACCAAGCAACGATAACAAGCAGCTTCAGAACAACAGTTAATGTCCAAAAAAAGCAGGATGGAACGACGATAGTCTTATCACATAGCTTCGATGTAAGCTAAATACTTACTAGATTGATAATAATAATTGGTGCTACTGGATCGTAACTTACGTTGATGTATGCCTTCTTCGCTGCAGCAAATCAGCCCAGTGTAAGGGAGCATGGGTACCATTAGTTCTGCTGGATATATTTTGGTAGCTGTCTCTCGAGATTCCAAAGACAAGAACGCTTTACGCTGTCGAAGCAAATTCTATTTGGTTTATCTACTGGAATGCTTGCTTCCTAGAATACATGCCTGATTGGACATCCACCACGTTCTGCAAACCCTCTTGCAATAAGTCGAAGCACTAAGTTCGAACTATTCGCAAAGCCTTTTGCAGAAATCAACATGGTCTTTCTTTAAATGCTTTGACAATTTTTTGTAGTCAACGTAACTTTTCTCCTTCGCATGAGCTTGGTTGCAGAGTCTGCAGACAAACCTTCCACTCAATTCGCACCATTGAGCATATCCCTCGATCAATGCCCCTTTTCCAGCCCTAGGATTGTGTGGTCCGGTTGGTGCGCAGACATGCCGGTCGAACTTGAAGCCACTATCAAGGGATATCTCTTTCAGCTCGAGTGGGTCTGCGAGACAAAGAGGGCACACCATTTTGCCTCGTGGAATATCAGTGAAATCATCCCAAAGTCTCATGACAGTGGCTCTCGCTTTGGCATATTCCGTTGCAGGATCCATATTCGAAGTAGTTGCATTGTCGTCATCATCATCATCAGCAACAGCAACTTGGACTCTTGCACCATCTTGCAATTCGTCAAATAGGTCGATGCTGTCGTCTTCTTGATCCTCTGGATCATTCGCGTCTAAATCAGCAGTGTCGATCTGTCTTCCGTCCCAATGTTCATCTGGTTCCACTTCTTCTTCGTCAGACGAATCATTAGTAGTCACTTTTGTTCGCATGCTCTTCTTTGCAGTTTTGAAAGCTTCTACATGGAGAGGCAGTGATTCACGGTTTTGTAACTCTCGAGAAGCGGCGATATCCTGGAGAACAATAGGGTTCTTGCTAAGCTCTTGTCTTTGTGTAATCTGCTGTAGACTGGGCTTCTCTAGACTAAGTTCCCATTCCTTAATATATTCTCTTCTGATCTTAGAATATACGAAAGCCCTATTATTTTTTCTGGCCTTCAAAAATTCTTTGAAGAAATAATATGCCTGTTGCGATGTCTCAATTTTGGGTGTCAAACTGAGCCATTCCTCAGGAAGTTCCATTTCCTTAGGTACAATCGATCCAGTTGATCCACTTGGTTCAGAGGATATCTTTTCAAGTGTTTCAATTATAAAAGACGACTTTGGACTGGTGATATTGAATTTCTCACAAAGCGTATGACTAATAACGCGTAAACTTTCATCAAAATCTGCAACAGATTGGTCCATTTTGGCGGCAAATACGACATAAGCTTTACAAGAATTCTCATCGAACGGTGTATTGAGTTTTGAAATAGCAGGACTATTCAAAATCGATCGCAGTTCGTTTCTTGCCTCTCCTGAAGAAGCGAATCGAGACTCTGCAAAACGAATCTCGGTAACGTTAATATCACCGATGCCATAGTCGTATCTGCCGTAGCTGCTACGTTCTGGTGCATGCGATGCCAACTCTTTTGCTTGGTCGACTCCTGCATTTCTGCCAATTGATGTGATGAATTCTCGACGGAAGCAGTATACTGTAGAGCGCACACTAAGCCCAGCACGGCGTGCGACCTTTTGCAGGACGGGATTGACTGCTGATGAGCTGAGTGGCTTGATCTCTTTGTCCGAAATTCCAGACTTGCCCTCCCTACCTGCTATGAATACTGGTTGATCTGCAACAGTGGGATCTTGAGGCAGCTCGAATCTGTCAGAAGTTTGGAGTTGATCGAGTGTCATATTTCCGAAAAGACCGCGCTCAATAGCTAGCTTAGGTAAAATCCATGTGACGTCTGCACAAATATTGGCTCTGTTTTGGCATGGGAAAACAACGAACGTTGCTGCTTTGAATGTGCTCGCCCTGGCATGATGAGGATCGCGTTGTCCCTTGAGCCACAACAACTTGATTTCAAGGAAGAGACCAGGTTTGTCTGCAATTCGAAAGAATCTGATATCTTTCCACTTAAGATACTGCGGTTGGCCTCTGTAGCCATGGATCAAAGTCAGACTGCCAGGACGAGCACCAGTGACTGTAACAAGAGCCCACAGCGCATAGTGCTGCTTCATCCAGGATGCAGATTCAGGACTTCCAACCATGGCTTGGAAAAGGAGCCAAAGCTCTGCAGGTCCAAAGTATTCCTTAGGGTATCTACCAACGCCAAGGGAACTTTCGACGGCAACTTTGTACATCGCCGCCTCCGATTTCAATTTCCATGCTGGATAAATACTTCCGGCATCTTCGAGAAGGAACCATATTATGAACCACCATAATGCTTCTGCACGTTGGCGTAGCTGTCCAATCTTAAATCGATCTTCTACTCGACCCTTATTGGTACTCTCCTCAGATCCGACTGCAATAAGGTAGAGGCAGGTATAGTCAATGATCTTGTCCTTCTGAAAGCATTGGCGTTCGACATCTGAGTCGGGACAGTTCTCTGGAAGAACACCTTCTGCCACAAGCACTGCTCTCATCAAGGAGTAAAACTCACGCTTCACCATCGCACGACGAGCGCGTACAGTGGGAGCATTATGATCGTGCAGGAAAATTGTTTCAGGAGCTAAGTCAGGTCAGAATAATGGTATCAACAGTAACAGACTGCAAAATGAGCACGAAAAGTGAGTGGTAACATGATAATCGACTGAACTGATTTATCAACGACCACGAACAAGAAGTCCATCAAGAACAACATTCATGAGTAAATACTCCTACTTACCGGCCACAAGACGTGCTCGAAACTCAGCATCTTCAGTAATCTTTTTGGTTAGAGCAGCGAAGTTGCTCGCTCCACGTCGAGCGCGGCGAGTACGAATATCAGCGTTACCGGAGGATTCTCCAGGTTCATCTGGAGTAGACATTTTGCAAAGGGTTGTTCGAAATCTACGACGTTGATTAAGACTGAACTTGTGGTGTCTTAATATTGTTGTTGCGGTTGTGGTGGTTGCAAGAAAGATCGCGTAGCTTGGGCGTACAGGTTCGTCTTCACCTCAAAGGATGAATACCACAAAAGCACGCTAAACTTTCAAAATAAGGTGTGGATTTGGAGATCCATATAACATTTCAGAGCGTATACTGCCATCAAAGCACGCTAAGCTTTCGGTGATATCGTTTTGTAACTTAACTGAACTTTTGAACGATACTTCTCTTGAAACTTCAAGCTAGACTATATATCAATATAACTCAGAACGAAAATCAATCCAAACATATCGCCTAGAATGTCTGAAGCCAGAATAAAAGCTGCTCGTTATGCAATAAGAGGGATCTTATACCAAGATGCTGAGAACAGGTTTGACCTGCGAAATAAGGATGTGCGTCAAGACCTGCAAATTTAGCAAGCTGACCAGCTGACTTTCACTATAGTTCGAGCGTGTTATCTCCTGTCTAAGAAGAGGAGATGGCCTAGTGCTAGACAAAGATCATATTATTCTCCTACGGCTTGCAGCTATTATTCCAGTTGTTGCAGCAGATATCCAGCATCCAGAGAACAAGACGCCGACCGAGATGCACTATGCATTTTCTCGAGCTCTTCGTCAGAAATCAGCCGTAACAACAGCTGACCTGGAGGCGTTGGTAGGAACGATCAAGGCACTCGACTTGTCAAGTGACCTTGATCTAATCGAATACATCCACCTCGGTTACACCTTGCGTCTGGGACGTCTCTTCGGGATTGTCAGCAATAACGAGATTCTCGACGCTCTTGAAGATTTCGAAGTGCATGTTGCCAGGGCTATATTGCGCGAGGAGAAGAAGTTTATTACACAGGATACGGTACAAACACAAACAACAGGGACACAAGAACAGTCATTGAAAAGCGCAACTGCAGCACTGATCGTATACAATACCGCATTTCGATACTACGAGACATTCCAACGGACAGCACCGAAGAAAGTTCTCCCAAACGCGAAACGAGCAGAAGATACGGCAGCTGCAAAGAAAGAACGTCAAGAAGCGAGAGCAAAGGAAAAGGCAGATGCGAAAAAGGCAAAGGCCCAAGCAAGAAAGTCTAAGGGCAAAGGCAAGGGGAAGGAAAGAGACGAAGACGAAGAAATCGGGGCTGTTGATTCTGACGATTCAGAGGAAGACAGCGACGAGGATGACGACGAGGTACTACAGCCAAGGACTCGGTTGGACAGACTCGCAAAGAAAAGACCCTACCAAGAGGAAAGTGACGTGGATCAGGAATAGGCCAAAATCTCGAACTACTAGAAATTGGTAAATACTTGTAGCCTCGGTCTTTCCTTCTAGCTAGTTAGGGTAGATGTGATATGCTAGGTAGTTTCGGTAGGGTGAGATAATTAGTTTTATGAAATCGCAACAGCCGAATGGAAATAGATCATCTTACATAATCTGCCGCTTTGCGTCGGAAATTTGACAATGATGTAATAACAACGGTCAATCATAGGTTGGGATATTAACATAAACTCTCAAGTGCCGTATGTCACTGCTATATATAGCCATCTGAATTTGGACGCCAAACAAACCGGATGCTCACCTCTAAACTTGTATTGTTTGATGTCTAAGCACTTAGGCTACGCACTTAGGTTGAGAATGGAAACTAACATACGTCTTAGTACGCCTAGCTGTTACCTTCATGTAGTTTATTAACCTCCAGATTCTTGAGCTGTTGATTAAATTCAAAAAGGGTTCACTATTGGGGTCCTATGATAGCTTTGTACATCTCGAATGTCTCATTCATCTATACCGTCGGTTCTGCTCCATGCCTACTGGCGGCTGTTTATAAGTGTACTAGAGCTCTTAGTAATATACTTAATCTTCTTCGCTCCTCTGTTTCAAAGGGGGAGGGGAGCGGAGCGGGGGGTTGTACTACATAATCTTTTATCGACTGGAGATAATTAAGTCGATGCGCCAGTGTTGATTAATTCGCATAACGCTGATTATTCTGTACTCCATGGTTTCGATACTCCGTGGTTTCGGTGAAGTAAGAGTAAAGGACATGATTGCGGTAGTTGGATGCAAGGGGTATCATATCTGGCATCGATCGAAGATCATGTCCGAGTGTGCATTTGACCATTGACACCGAGGAATCCTGACTGGCCGCCTTAGCGAGCTCCGCTCACTAAGGCTCTGCGGGACTCCCTTCGGGATTCCCTGGAAGAGGTTGCGGGTTCGAGTCCCGTGGTGCTCGCGTTTTTTTGTTTTTTGACTCAATTTCTTTTTGCTATTCGCATTTCTGGTTTTGCGGCAGCTTTTTGTGGTGTTTTCAGCAAACATTGTTTTATTATGTTGAGGTTGGTATGCGGAAGCGAGAGACAACTCGGGATGGTGGATGCGACGAATCACAGCCTAGCGGGTAGACTTAGCCCCAGCGCAGGGTCCAGCGGCCCCCTGGGGCAGTAATCGCTTAAGCTTGCCAGTCAGAAATATGTAAAGATATCAACCAATCATATTCAATACCCGTAGTTCTATTGCCAGAGATCAGGACGTCATGGACGATCTTGGGTGGTAGAAAGCGAATCACTATCGAAGAGAGGGCGACCTTGTAACTGATTTATTGTCGAATAGAGTAACTTTCCCTGTACTTCCTAAGCTGCAACGGCCATATATATATGCATTCGATCACATAATACTTCTGAACAAGCCTTTAGCATTCACTTCTGAATTCCCTTGATGATCTGACTACTAGACATCTATCATTGCTGAAATACAAAATCACAAAATCACAGTGAATTCGTAAATATTGTGCCCAACCGCAAAATTTAATTGTAACATATATTCACCACTGATCTCAGACGTCTATAAAACCAAGGTTTTGTTCACCTCTCAACCATTTCTTTTACGTTGCATCCTTACTCAACGAAGACAAGTCTACTCTCTTGTGACATAGTTTCAAACCTTTTAGGTGTTGAACAAAGTCTTGCAATCAATATTGCTCCGCTTGTTTGCTTAGCCCTTCATCTGCGATCCGTTTGCTCCATTAGGATCCATATAGGATCTGCAAAGCGCTGATTGATCGCTAACAAGCCATCTTCTCTTCGTGTTGCTTTGTGTGCATTTTCTTGCAAGTAGCCATCCTGGTACCACTTTCTTTGTCGGGAGTTTATCACCGCTGTCAGTACGAATTCAGGTCTTGCAATGGCGAGGGAACTGGCTACTGGTTCTGATGACCATAGCACTGTCACTAGGCATTATGACTATGGCATTGGCANATATTAATGTGACTGAGATCCGTTTCGGAGAATTTCGAGTGGCAGCTCCAGCGGCAGCAGAAATGAACTGCGTCAAATGTTGAGCAGTCTGGCAATTTCTAAACTGAACACTCCCTTCGACGAAAGTACCTGCAAAGCTCATGTTAGATTTGCCGCAAAAAAGGATCAGTCCTTGATGGAGTTTGGCGAAAGTCTTCCTGTCAGTTATATTCTTTGGGAGTGATTTAACGTCGTTGGCCCAGAATCGTCTTTTATTATTGAAGCTCTTGATAAATTAACCTCTGAATCGACTGGATCGACTTCAGCTGAAACAGTATTACCTGAGGAGGCGGAGTTTTCTGCGGAATGGTTCGCTTTCACACGCAATATTACTACGTCTCAGCAAGCATGTGACTTCTTCAAGGAGTTCTTGAGAGCTAGAAAAAACAATCGAGCTTTCGTATATGCTAAAATCAGGAGAGATTATATCAAAGAGTGGTAGTATTGCCTAGAAAAACCGACTTTGCAACAGATTAAAGATAGGCTAGAACTTAGCAGAAACCATACCATCCTTCGGAATATCACTACTTCGAAGACCCAAAGGACAGGGAATCACTACTTCCCAGGTGGAAGGAAAGAGGATCGTCGATAAATTTAACAATCTTGCCAGCGAGGTCCAGATCCTTCTGTTCAGTACCAAGTTGAGTGCGACAAGGTTGAATCTGCAGGCCCAGTGGTGCAAAATGGTAATCATGGAACTTCCACCCAATATGTCAACGCTCATCCAATGTATTGGCAGAATTCACCTTCGAAGCCAGCGAAGAGCTTACTGGCAAAAGAGAAATTTCGATAATGTTTCTGGTGATGATGACGGGGAGATCGGTAGACAAGGAGATAAGAAAAGAATCGACGTGTTGTTTCTGTCAAGATGGCTGATATTCAATGAAGCAGTGGCGTGCATATGACTCGCTACCTGACATCTTGGCTCTCAGTCGCAGATAAAATTGAGCCACTTTCGGCTCCAAGACTTACAAGAGCTACGCTGATGTAAATACTACAAGCCTCAGCTCTCTTGTATTTCAGTGATTTGGCAGACATTGTAGGTAATGTTGGATATCAAGGCAATTTAGTGCAATAGGGGCGTTCTTAACTTCTGTGACAGGTGTCAAATTAGTCATCAAGGCTCAGAAGCTGTAGAATCCAGTAGGATATTCAAAGTGTTAGTTATTTTAAATTTCTATGCAAATATACAAAATCAAGGTCACAATTTACGTTTGGATAAATTGTTTGCTTTTGGTGTGTTGACTCCTCTGTCTTTTGATACCTAAGGCAACTGTTAAAAGCGGCCTTCAAAGCCGTTGGGGCATGAGGGGACGTGGGGGATTAGAAATGGGACGACGGATCTGCGGCCGACATCATGAATCTAGAACATTGAACTTGGCGCACTGCCAAGTTTGTATCATCTTCTGATGATCTGCTTTCCTCCTTCCAAAATATTCTGGTTTAAACACGAATCCTAGGTGTGCTGTATGTGTAAGGTCTAAATCATAGTACGATAATTGAATATCCTTTTTCTTAAACTTTTGTTCGCGTCCTGCAGTTGCTTACTTTCTTTGACAGTTCATTTTCCTTAACCTCTCGCTTTGCAAAGCATATTCTCCCCTCAAAACACGCTCAAACAGCAGACTACGCAGTTGAAGTGATTTCTGTCAAGGAGATCACTGCTGTGATTAATGGTACACCTTCACTGCTCTCTCTTTGATCCTAGACATGATGACCGCTATGGCAGAGTGACTAACACCGGAGCCATAGTATTGTTTCTACGGGCTCTTTGGTATGATATAGGCCATTACTTCCAGAATCTCAGCAATCTGATACCTTTCGAGTATCTTTACCTGCAAGGGGAATGGATATATAGGTGAAAATAACGGTCTACCATACAAGTCATTCTCTACAGTGACGACTCGATTATTTAGGCAACAACGCATAGTCACTCATAACACACTGCAGCATCATTATTTTTCTTTCACAATCACAGATTTAAATATAAAAGGTAACACTCTTGACGCACAATCCATTACCTCCTTTCCATGTCTAACAGATCTAATAGCTATCCATACAAAGCCCCTCATGTAACAGTGATGGCAGTATTTTACAATGCCATTCCTCCTGAGATTTTGACAGATATCTTTGGCCTACTTTCCCGGTCTGACCTAAAGAATGTCAGGCTGGTCTCTCATGTATGGGATGATGTCGCCCAGCAATCACTTTTCAAGACCACCTTCCTCAGAATCAACAACCGAAGTTTCGAGAGACTCCGGAACATTGCGGAGCGTGACAAGCTCTGTGAGCATGTGAGAGTTGTGTGCTACGATGGAGGTATCTTGAGTGGCTTGGCAGCTATTGCTGCAAGACAGGGCTTCCAAGATTGGCTTCAGCACAGTGCAGCGGCTGGGTTAGGTATGACACAGGAAGTGAAGAAACAATTCCTCGCTCAATTCACACTGGAACAACTCGAGAATTACTATTCCAATTACTGCAATTACTTGTCCGGCCAAGATAATAATATCTTAATGCAGCAGAATGAAGAGAAATTACTCATAGAGGTACTCCAAAAGCTCCCGAGATTATTAGGGATCCGATACACTGTAACGCCAAGGGCAGGACCGGAAATGACTGCTAGAATACCCGAATTGCGATCCCTTAGCTCGCTGGCACGGGAAATCCTCGCTGAGCCTGACGATGCTCACGTTGATGGGACGCACTTCTGGACTCTGTTACAAGCAGCATGTGTGGCAGGTCACGCGCAGGGGCTGAAGAGCGTCTTTGGTTCCCCCCTTCATTTAAACCGTTTCGTAACTGCTGGAAACTCGTTCCCGGTCAGTAGCAGGACTCTACCGGCTCTAAATGAGCTTTCACTTGAGTTTCGGTTTCAACCCGCGTCTGATTACCGCAGCGACGAACTGACAGCCACAATTGTCGACATGGTTTCTCAAGCCCTTTCTCTAGCAACGCTCCATCTTTCGTTTGGAAGACTCCTGTGGGGTGGCGGAGCTCCTATTGTTCACTTACCGGAAGGCATTACCAACGGACTATATTGGAACCGCCTCCGAATCCTTTCGTTGCGGGCTATGACTGCAGCTGAGGCAAGTCTGCGAACTTTTCTACAGAATCATGCGGCAACCATCCGCTCTCTCGAGCTTTCTGACATTATTTTCAACCCGAATATTCTTCCCGATCAATCCGGCCCAGATGCGTGGGTCCACTTCATCCAATTTTTGGAGCAAGAAATGTCATTAGAGAGTGTCAGATTTGACGGCTTCTTTTCCAATCTGAGGGCTGGAGAGGGATGGCTAACCCACGATGCGGATTTGACCGATCCTTCCGTACGATATTCTGATGACTGCTTGAAATACCAAATCGAGCGCTTTATTACGCATGAAGGCCCTCTCCCTTTCGGTGACATGGATGAACCGCACTACCTTGGTGACTGGCGCTGGGTTTATCAGGATGATATTTCGTGGCAGTATGTTCTGGATTTCCTCTTATGAGGACTCTGGATAAAATCCATTTTTATCTGAATGCATGAGTTAAGTCATGTGTTTTAAGCTTTGTTCTATGCTTCTTGGAGCGGTGGCAAGCATGCTTGGAAATCTGCCTCCTGGGCGATATCTATAAAGGGGGTATCTTGTTTGGCAGTTTCGCAATTTGGGAGAACCATACAATAAGGAAATGTATATATGATAAGGTTTTATTTGGGGCCGTTTGAAGCCTTTTACAGTAGCGAATAGAATACCTGGCATATGCATAAGCTGATTTCCAGGACTGTCACCTAAAGCCTTCGTGATGTTAGCTAGTTGTAGAGGTGGCGGGCGGCGACAGATGGTCTATCCGGGAACGGCTAGATAGGCGTTGCGTTTACGCTCAAGCCAATGAACATGCTTGCTCGAGAGACATGCTTAGCAATTTCTCACCCTCTAGTTGAAGCACGGCACTCAGCTGTTAGAGCAGTCACCTAAACTACGGAATTATGCTGGTTAGAAACCGGCCCAAAACTTCTTTTGAAGCGGAAAAAATAGATAATTATTTTGTGCTTGGATTCTTCGTTTGGTGACAAGACGCCATATCACTCATAGATGGACNAAGGCNCTAGCCGACAAACAGGAGCACGACTGAATATAGAACAAGCATGCCGAAAGAAGGACCAAAGAATCCGATCACAAGACGGACACGGAATAGGGGGCCAAACGTGAGACACGGTTGTTCCACATGCAAGTAAGTTTTGAAAATTAAACGATTCACATTCTATTTCCTATTGCTGGTTTCCAAATGTGGCTGTTTTTGGAAGTACATACCGTAGTCTCGTTCATTGCCACAATATCCTCAATGGGGCACACACTTGGATTTGCTTTACGCTTGAGCGAATAAGACGCCTTCATTGACAACTCCTTTTATTGCCATCTGTTAGGATCCGTCGCAAGAAATGTGATGAAACCAGGCCTGCCTGCCTCCGGTGCACATCAACCGGACGCAGCTGCGACTTTCTTACGTCGGAACCAACCAGCTCTCCAAATTCGAATGCTGCAGATCAGAGTTCTTTAACACCACTTGCGCCAGCTTATCCTGGCTACACATTCTCTTCCTTCAGTTCTTCTGCTCCTACCCTTGGTTTATCACTGCTATCCTCTGGATTAGATTTATCTGACGAGCACGAATCGCGACTGTTCGACTACTTCCGGATTGTCTGCGTCCATGAGTTCTCGGTCTGCTGCAGTCCTTTCCTTTGGACCAATGTGATCCTGCCGGGTGTATATGCCGAGCCGTTTATCCTTGATGCCGTCTTAGCAATCACTGCGTTGTACCGATTCCAAGCAGAGAGCTATAATGGCGCCTGGGTAGGGCGGAGTGGTGCTGTAGAATATAGTCTGACAAAGTACAATTCAGCTATTCGAATTCTCCGGCAACATATTGCGGCCGATGAAAGAAATCTCCAAATCGCAGTCCTTGGATGCCTCCTCTTTCTCTCCATCGAAATCTTCCAAGGCCGTGATGACAGCGCCGTAGCACACATAAGGAACGGGGAGGCTCTTCTGAAAGAGATTCCATCCTCAACCTACATTGGCTCCGGCTCAGATGGGTTCGATGAGCTCGTCACGACGTTTGCACGTCTCAGTTTCCATGGACTCTCTTTTCTCGGGCTTGTTAGCACCTCTCATACTCCGCTGTGTTCTGTTCGACCACGATTTCACAGCATCCCAGAGGCCGTACTTGATTTAAACGCCATAACTAAAAATATAATGCTCTTCCTTCGCCGACATGGTTATGACGAGCTTAAAACCCTGCCAGAACGTCCGCCACCGGACGCGATCCTCACTGGGCTGGTACAGTTCCAAGCCTTGCTGCGTACTTGGGAGCAAGTCTTCACATCTTTCATTTCAGACGAAATAAGCTCGGTGGATAAAGATAAGTCCATGGTCAATATGCTCAGGATACATCATCACCTGCTTCGCATATATATTTCGACGCACTTCTTCCATGATCAGCTTATCTTCGATCAATACTACGCTCTGTTCAAGGATATGGTCGATATGATGGTCGACGTGGTCGAACATGGAGGGATAGCACACCCGGTAACGAGAGGACCATGTTTTGTTCCCAACATAACCATGATCCAGCCCATGTTTTTCGTAGCCTGCAAATGCCGGGATGCCAAGCTCAGGAGGCGAGCCATTAATCTGATGAAACAGATCAGCGGCGGCCAGGGAATATACACCGGGAGGACGGTCTCCTTAGTTGCCAGTTGGGTTATGGAGACAGAAGAGGGGGGTTCTCCTGATGCGTTTGTGAGGGAACCGAAACGCCTCCATGATATCAAATTCGAATTTGATTATGATATGACAGCAACTATCTGGGCAAGAAGACGAAACGGGATAGGTGAATGGGACAACCTGGTCGCCCAGTTTAGCTTGACGTAATTCTGTTTTGGCTTCTTAGACAGCACCTCTGCATAGCCAGACGTGGCAATAACCTCAACAAATAGGGTCAAAGTTTTTCAGGGGGCCCAAACCGGACATCAGCTCAGTCAAGCTTTGGGATGTAATCCCCAAAGAGGGATCCTAAATCAACGACAATTCCGCAGACTCAAATAATGAGTCAAATGGTCAGCTCTTGGAAGAGGGTGAATATCTGGACAAGCGTTTTTATGGCGTATCTAATCAGTAACGAGCTGTCTTTCGGATAATGAGAGCATCTACTAGCCGCAAAGAGACAAATAAAAAGCAACCCTATATGCATTTGAATCATACCCATTCCGATCCATAAATGACCACATTAATCAGAATACAAGATTTAGGGAACAACGGGAGAAATCGGGTCTTCCGCGCTGCCTTCATGACGGAAGGTAGGACATACTGTCATCGATTATTGAAATGATTGATCAGACATATATAATGACCAGCTAATAGCGACACATATATCATGGTAAAGAAAACTGGATATCATACCCCACCCCACCGAAAAAGTTTTCGCAAGAACCCGTGGATTCCCAGACTAGCCCACAAAACCTAAGAATCCTCCTCATCTATGAGAGAAAGACAGACGATACATGAGCAGAAAGAGAGACGCCGTTAAGACAGAATCGAAATAAAGCCGAACTCCAAATTTTTTGCCCAAAACGATGTCTCATTGTCTGATTTAAAGAAGGGGAAACCGGAATGATGCGGTTCATTCCCAGCGCATGCTCATATTGAGATATTGTTCAATGTAATGAATGCCGTTCCATTATATAGGACTAGAAAAACCTCTAATTCCACCTCTATCTGATTTGCGAATGCCATACATTTCGGATCATCTTGTCAAAGAGTATATGCCATATCATTCCAAGGACCTTTAGTTTGTAAATGCATATTTCGGACTGCTCGTGATGACCTGTATGAAATTCGGATTGTCGTCATTCCATTCACCTTGGGGCCATGTGTCCATTTCGATTGGCATCTGAGCCATATTATCCAGATTCGAATTGTAATTTATTGACTCTTGCTGGCACCAGTAGGTTTCCTCCTTAACTTGGGGATTTAGCTGTGCATTCGGATTGCCATTCGGCGGGAAATAGTCGGTTGAAACAGGAACAAGGGCTCCAGGCGGGGCCATAGCAGCCTGACTTGGGAGATGATGTGACTGGGTGTGTTGCGGCATCGATGAGTAGGCACTTGCTTGCGGGTGAGGTGTTTGTGGCTGACCAGGTTGCTGGCTATGAAACATCTGATGGGCACCGTACGGGGAGCTCAGGGTAGAAGGAGAGTTAGCAGCACTTCCGCCGCTGATGAGACTCGGCGGGTGAGGAGGAGTTTGCCTGGGCGAGAGCTGATAGCCCGCAGCATACTCATAACCTTGGGGTTGTCCTGGCATTTGGCTCTGGCCAACGTACTTGGTGCGATCAGTGGTCTCTATTTGTGTACTATTGACAGCAGCCCAGGATCGAGAGGGGGGTGGGCCTTCAACACCTTGCATGGGCTCTCCGTTTGAAGGATTCGTACCTGTTGCAAGATCGTTTGTACTGGCCCTGGATCGAACAGGATCGGCCGTGTCCGAGGCGTCGGAGGGTATGCTCTTCTCTCCGCCTTCGATACTTCCAAACTCCTTCAGCTCTCTCTCCAGCGTTTTATATTCCTCCAACCCACCGCCTGTCCATGGCCGAGGTTTATGCTTGAACTGATTGTTGTAATCACTCCGGACGACATTGAAATATCTGTGCATCTTGCCTACGATTCTGAGGTAGCCTGCAGCCATCTTGGATTTTGGCGCCAACTCCTTAAGTATCTTGACCGTTATGGATGCATATCCAGCATTCTGCGAGTCACTGTCGATAACATCCAGATCATGCGCATCACAGAGATGCCTATGTACGTCCATGTGAGGAAAGTGCACAGCATACAAGGAAACGAATGCAGCTTGCCATACGCAGAAGCCTACCAGAGGTGATTCTGGTAGTGCCCCTCTCTCCTGGTACGTCCTGACAATGTCAACCAGATCCTTGGCCGCGCTGAAGATCGTCTCTGCACTGACTTCCCAGAAGCCTTCCGGGACATTGAATCTGTCCTTTGGAAACGTCGGTTCATCTAACGGGCCTTGAGGACCCTCACAACGGAGTGGGATAAATGGAATGTATTCTCGGTGCAGCATTATTAAGCAGAGAAAATATAGTGTATGCAACGATGCATAAGTTGCAGCTGTGGTTGCCATTTCGATGTGAGCAGCCAAATTCGCCTGCGTGTAAGTTAACTTCGAAGGGAGTGATCTGTGGAAATGCTCTAGATCCCGGCGCAGTTGGTAGAACTCGGTCCTCTCGTCCCAGGGTGGGTATTTTTCGGTGCGCCTGCCTCCGGCGTGGCTATAGATCGAGAATCTCCCAAAGATCTCAACCAGACGGATAAATCTATTCTCGACTCCTTCGTCGCTGAATCCGGCCGCCTCAGATTCGCTGGGAGAATCATGACCCAGTCGCTGTTCTATCAAAAAGCCGGTTTTCACTTGATTCCCGCCAAACATGAACTGGTCGTCCGAGCACGGCAGGCGGACACGCAATGTCTTCACATCGATCATCGTCGGTCGGAATTTACCAGAGGAGAGCATCCGGTCCATGATGAAGCAGCTCCAGAACGTGCGCCTTCGACATTCCTTCTCAATGGCGTAATTCTCCTCCGACGAGCGACGCTGAGCTTTTCGGGGTGACATCCTATCGGCATCGTCTTCGAATGCGAGACCCATTGACTGAGCTAGTCGTAGAGCGATGCCAATGTATACCCAAGCTTGTAAGCCCCTCGACTGGCTCCATTCGTACAAACCTAACATCAACAGCGCCTGGACCGTCTCCAGCGTTGGACGAGTGAGGCTCTCGCTTGAGGGACCAAACGCCGCAGCAAGCGCATGACTGTAGTATTCGGAAGCAGCCAAGGGGTTGCTCGAACCCGGGGTCGTCTTGGGGGAATGGTGAGCGACGAGAGCAGGATGAAAACGGGCCGTCAGGGTTAGGACGCCCAGGAATAACAGCCTTGCGTCTCGGTCATTGGGGTTGGAAGCACCAGGTTCCCGCGGATTCGAGATCTGGAATATCCGCTTCCTGAAGGTCGGCGGATGAAGGAAGGGCATTTCTGCGGAGTAATGGGCCTTGAAGAGTTTGTAGATGTCATCCCAGACGCTTCTCGTGAGGAGTTTCGGATCGAGGACATCTTCATCGACCCGGTGAACACTTGTGCGCCCTGGATCTTCCGTCTTCACTCTCACTCTCTTCTTGCCCTCGCCTTCTCCCTCACTCTTAACGACAGCGCCTTCCGATCGCCGTGGTGCCGTGGCGGCCGCCGAGGGTGGATAGGTACATTCTCTCCCACTTGATTGGCAAGCTTTGCAGACCGAATTGACGCCATTGTTGATACCTAGCGAAGGAGGGCTCGATCAGCTTCCTTCGGTTGCAGACATGGAGAAAGGGGGAGAAGGGCTTGTCCTCCAAGACACACGGGACGAAAAAAAGTCACACTTACACCTCACTTTGCTACGTCGACACCGAGCACAAGCAATGCTTGAGCGCACCATCTTGGTGGGCTTCTTCTCCTCCGACCCACCCCTGTCATCTCCTGCCCTCCCCTCATCGGGCCCCCCTCCCACCGCTCCTCCTCCTCCGCCGAACACGATGGTGCTGGGGCCTCCGGATGAGGCGATGCTGGTACGATCGTGATGCTGCTGAGGAGAGCTGGAGTGGAGATACGCGGACTCGGCCGGAGAATACGTGGTGGTGTCGGTGGGGAGACGCTCGGGACTGGCGACGCCGGCGTAGAACGAAGGACGCCGATCCAGATTTGAATCGGAGGCGCGGGGCGACGGGTCGGGCGGCGACAGGATCGCAGCGAGTGAATGTGCGGAGGGAATCGTGACGGTGGTCGGGTCCTATGCCAGACCCGGGACCTTGGGACGAGGGTCAGGTCGAAGGTCGAAGGGTAGCAAACGTTCAGACGGAGGCGGGCGCAATTGAGCAGCTAGATCAGCATCCCCGAGGAGCGGCCCGGCGCAGCAGACACGAGCGTAGGACAGGACGAGCGGCCCGAGTGCGCAAACCGCACAGGATGGACACGCAGGAAGGACGGCGAAAAGATGGCGATGGAGGAGAGGAAGTTCGCGGTGCCGCACGACGGACGCCTGCACTGGTAATAATAGTCCGCGATGGTGCTTGATGCTGGCAAGGGCAGGCTGCCCCGGGTTGGGCCGCAGGAGCCAGTCGTGGGCTCCTCCCACTAGTGAACACCGGTGTTGGTAGCGGCACCCGTCCACCACCCACCACCAGACAGACAATCAGCCGCGTTTGGCGGATCACAATAATGCAGAGGCCAGAGAGCAGACAGCAATAGTTCTAGGGATCCGGGTCAGTCGCGCCATGCGATGCCGTCATGAACCACTTGCCCTTCAGCAGAAGATGTCGAGATACGGTCACTCAGCGAGCACTCCCCGGCGGATATGCGTCGTTGTTGCGGCTGCTCGTCGACCGCAAGGGGACAACGTGGGATTGGCAAGGAGGCTGTCGAAGCCCGGGGGACACGAGAGCCTCGCAGATTTCGGGAACCAATTGCGCCGTGGGCGAGGTTGACCCGCGGAGATAGCCGGCAAGAATAAAACACTGTGGATGGCGTGGACGTCTGTGTAATAAATAATTATACGAGCGTGTGTTGGTGTTGCGCTGTTGTTCAGGAGCGAGCCTGCGATGCTGGTCCAGGAAGACGGAGATGAAGATGAGGGGGGGTCAGGGACCTTACAACCGACCGACCGACCGACCGATGCCTGTAAGAGGGATGCACTTGACCGCGCCGCCTGCCGACCCGCAGACGGCTCGAAGCCCTGCCTCGAGGGTACGTGCGCCCGTAGCGCAGGCCCCTGGGGTTGTTCACGGCGGGCGCGACCAGACCGTCAGTTCGAGGCTCTCGCGCGGTTTCGTCCTCGATCACCCGCAATAATGCATGGGCAGCAGTCCACGCACGCCCCTCATGGAATTGATGTTGTCCAGAATCGTGTGTCTATTTCCTGGATGGCAGAGCACCTCTCCCACACTGCATGGCGTCCAGAACAGCGTCGCAGCAAGTCTGACAACAGAAGTCAGACTCAAGCTTAAGCCGGGCCATCTCCGGCGGCCAGACTGTCGTGCGCACACATGGCCCCCCTGGGCAAGGGACGGGATGCCATGCTTCATTCATGAAAAGCAATTGCCTCGTCGCCAAAACCGTCTCCCGCCAGGACCGTTCGAAGCATCATCAGCTTCGCGCCTTTCGTCCGATAACGATGGACTGGCTGGGCTGGCCGGCTCTCACCAAACTGTCCGGAATCTCGATCTGTCAGTGGAGCACACTAGGGATTTAGTTATCGATCCGTCTGGGTCCACCGCCTAAGGCCACGCCGAAGATGAGATGCTCCTGCCACCCCGAACGAGACCAAGACCTGCCACCGATCAGCATTCTGCTCGACATGGACCTTGGCTTCTGGGGTAGCAAGAGTGAAATTGCCCGAACTCGTGTGATTCGTGACAATTACGGAGCATAGGCCCCCCAATTGGGTTTACTACCCTCCGAACACACAAGTCGTCAAACAGAGCAGAGCCAACCACGTGGCCGAAACGGGTCGTACGTATGCAGAGAGCCCGGATGCGGTTTGGCGTTCAGTAACAGCATCGTACAGTCCCTGACTTCGGCTCACCGATGGAACACCCCGTGGTCGAGGATGAGCTCATCAAGCTCTCTCTTCCCAATTCCCGGGACACACCCTGCTCTGATTGCTCCCCTCCCGTGCTTCCGCGGACGATGCGGGACAACCCACGAAGGTTGGCTGCTTCCCAATTAGTCCGTAGTCAGGCTTCGTAGCAAGCAGAGCCCTCACTTGCGGTTAGAGGTAAGTCAGTCTCCGCCATCTTTCGGCGAGATCAATCTGGGTCATCCATCTGCCACGGCGCACCCGCCACATGCACTCGCCACAGCTGGCCCCCTCCTTACCCTCCCAACTGCCCTGCCAGGCCATTCGTGCACAGCCACCCGTAGACGCTGGACGCCATGAGGCCGCGACGTCATTATTGGCTGTCTGCTTCAGACATCACCTTGCCAAGCGCCAGAGAGACGGGGATTCGATGATGATAACCGCCCGCAGTGCTCTTCTTCTCTTGGAACTTGGTCGCGTTGGCTTCTTCCATATTCTCCTCTCTGGTCCGCATTCTCGGTGATTTGGCCAGCTGCTACATACCTCTTCTCGCTTTTCACCTTTTCCACCGCACGACAACGACCGGGTGCGTGAGCAGACGAGATTCCCGATTCACGTCGAGATTAGCCTCCGAGCATGGCGTCTGGGCACAATGTAAGCTTGGTGATCGACTTCCACGAGCTGCTGAACCGCCGCTGACCTTCTTCGCAGGATCCCAAGCTGTTGTATGCCATCAATGGCATCAGTGCCTATCACATCGAAAATGGCAAGGAGGAATCGCTGACTCCAGCCGGCCCCCAGACGCTCTCTCTTCTCATGGTGCCGACATCGTCCCCATTCTCCAGCGTCACAACACCGAATGCTCCGGGCGAATCGGCCGAAGAAGACTTCTATCTCCATCTACATCTGCCGCCCGAACTTGATCTCCCCTTACCAGCGACGACTCAGATCTACCACCAACCGCCCACCAGCTACCTCATCCCGCGATGGGATCTTGGTCGCGACAGCGGAGCATTCACACGGATCGAATTCCCGCCTTTAGGAACCGGAGTGGTGACACAAGAAGATGTCGATACATTTGAGACCATTCTCGCACAGTGTACAGCATTCCTCGAACGCGCGCCGCCGCCCAAACCCGCACGAAAATCGTCCAAGAACAAAGAACTCGACCCCATTCCACAATATAACCCGAATGACTTCAAGCCTGGCGAGGGATACGTCACTGGCAGCTCGGCGGGCTCCCATCCAGGCGGCCAAATCGTGCTGATTGATGAAGAAAATGGAAGCGTGGTCGGGGAGCTGGGCGAAGGCTTTCATGTGGTGGAAGATGAACAAATGAGACCGGGCTCAAAACGTACGTGCCCCATGTTTAGACGTGACATTTGAAATCCTTGATCTTGCTTGCTTTTACTGTTCGCTTTTATCTCTTGCTCACCATGCAATCTAGTACCTGTTGAGATCACTCTTCCACAGGATGGATCTCACGACATTGCGGTAGCCCCTGCTCCACCCGAATACCTACAATTGGCTATGCATCCGGCATATAAGGGGTCGAGTCTGGTTTCTACAGCTGCCCGAGCATCACGCCTGATAGTCACAACATCCCTCAATGTCTCCAAAACCTTGCAGTCTCAAGCGGATTCCTACACCCAGAGAACTCCCGCAGCAGCGAAACCCGTCACCTTTACCGCCACCACTCATTCACG
Source organism: Scytalidium sp. 3C (assembly GCA_000743665.3). Lineage (NCBI taxonomy): Eukaryota > Fungi > Ascomycota > Leotiomycetes > Scytalidium > Scytalidium sp. 3C. Next base: position 348,169 of record JMRO03000002.1, read on the forward strand.
CATCCGCAAGATTAACAGTTTCTCAGAAGGTGCAGCAGAACTCAGCGCCAAGACTGTCGGCCAAGTGTCCAAGTATGCCCAAAATCTTGGCGCAGCAATGGCGAAGAGAGGCGGCGCCGGCGGAGGAGGAGGAGGAGGCGGCGGCGTGGGCCAGAGAGACCGCAAGGGATATGACGCGGATGGAAAACCACTTGATGACTACAAGCCTGGGTTCTTGAACAAGAGTATGATGGCATTCTCTACGATCGCCGACGGAATCGATCAGGCTGGTCGACAACTTCTCACTGGTACGTCTAACGCAGCTACCACGTTTGTGGGCCACAAGTGGGGTCCCGAGGCAGGGGCCATCTCAAAGAGCATTGGCGGTGGATTTAAGAATGTTGGACTGGTATATATCGATGCCACCGGCGTCTCGCGCAAGGCGATAATCAAATCCGTGGCCAAAGGCATGGTGGTTGGTAAATTCCGTGACGGTCGAGATCTCGTCGTCGGGGGCGGAGATGGAGGACAGATTACGGCAGTTCCTGACTCGGGAAATTCTTCACTGTCCAATTCTTCATCGTCTACCATGGTGTCAGGGGCGCTGCCCGGTGAGAAGAAAAATATGTACTGGAAGGAGAAAGAGGTTCTCGAGGGCAGATACCCAGATGATTCAAGCTCCCTGAGCAGTGTATCTGCACGGCCTCCACCACCTACGTATAGATCGACTTCTGCACAATCCATCGACAAGTGGGCCACTGATGTCAAGCGCTGAGTACATGCTAGACGGATCGGTCTTTGTTAGCCGGTATCTCCCCCCGGTAGAGGTGTGCTCTTGATGCTAATAACTATCATGTGACAATTACATTAACAGGATATGGAGGCACTGGTAGAAGGCAAAGATACAGTAATTCACATCCTGTCTTACTGATTTGGGCTTTGGGCATTGGGATCATGCAAACTGAGATATGTAGACGAGAAATATGTTGCCGTGTACTTGATTAAACATTTCGGCCTTCTGCAACATTTGAAATGGAGAAAAGAAGTATCAGGTGGGATGTAGATATAATTTATCAACAAGGTATTCTTCTTGTGTAAACGCCGTTGGCCCCATTTGGTTTTCATGATAAATATTTGAACCTGCTCCTTGATACGCCATATCTCATGTCTTGATCTTTATAGCTGCACAGATACATAACAAAACCATATAGTCCCTGACCGAGAACTCACCCAAGTCATGACCAAGAACTTAAATACACATGCGTCATCATATCAATAACGGTGCATCATGCCGCTAAGGCGTATATCCGTCTCCCAAGTCAACATTATCTTCCACTATCGCTCTGCGGCGCCGTGAAAAATCGACGTTCTGTTGCGAATCATGACGTCCAATCCTGTGCTCAGTTGCATATGTCATGAATGACGCCGAGGCATTGGATAACTCTTGTTGCAAATCATGAGAACCAATCGTGTTCCAAGTTTCAGGTGGAATGAACGACGCCGAGGCGTTGGATAACTCTCGTTGCGAATCATGAAACCAATCACAGTTAAAATCCAAAATGTGTATGAACAACGCCGAGGGACTGGTCAACTGTCGTTGCGAATCATGAAACCAATCACAGTTAAAATTTAAACGTATATTGATAACGCCGAGGTCCTGTTCAACTCTTGTTGCGAATCATGAAGCCAATCACAGTTTCAGGGCAAATGTATATGGACAACGCCGAGATACTGGTCAGCTCTAGTTGCAAGTCTATCGACCAACTGTGTTCTTCCGTTTTGGCATCTCAAAGACGCCTGTAACGGCTGTTATTGTTAGTGTGAATCTAGATCTGGTTAACTTCTTCCAATCATATCCAATACACTGGATAGCTAAAGAGTGCCTAGCGTTTAACAGACCTCCGAAGAAGTCTTCGTGTATGCTCATGCAAACTTTGCATGACAAAAGGCACCTGAGAAGTATAGTAGAACCTGACAGAGAAGATTCAAAGGAATCATGACTGGCCTTGTGCAGAAAATCTTACACCTCTGTAAGAAAGGGTTGTTGCTCGATTGTAGAATGCTAGATCATCACATGGAAGAACGACGGAGAATAGTAAAAGAATATGTATCTACAATCCTGAATAGACAAAAACAAGAAGGAACCCATGAAGCCCTGATATACACGGAAGGGCTGGAAGCAAACATGAACGCTCTCCTGGTTTACAAGGTCTCGTACAGGAGATGTTAGGTGGATTGGCGCCTTAAATATTCGGCTAAAGTTCGCGTTAAGTGCAGAGAACGCGACTTGACACACTTTGTTGAAGATCTCAAGAACTGACATATCCAGAATTTCCCATAGAGGACTTATGTATTAATAAACATGGTCTATATTATGTCATAATTTGCCATTTTTATTGTTATCGATTCAGGAGCGAAGATATTCTCGAGGGTGCAACACCCCGTGCTTCACATCTCTCAAATGAGCAGGCAACTCCACACAGAGTGGATATAAGTCTTCTGTCGTCACAATGCTTCATGAGATCTTTCTGTCTCTCTCGGGCCATCCTTCTCCATTGCTGAAGGCGGATCACTCATCCTCGGACTCGATACTCTCTCCGCCGGAAAAGGCCCTCCTCTCTTCCATTGCTCATCTGAGTGATATTCATTGCAAACTCCTGACCCGCACGAAGACCCTTACAGAAAACCATCCATCCAGTATCTGTCAGGCGGTAGCCATTTCAATTAGCTCAACTCATCTTGCAAGATTCCAAAGGAAGGTCCTTGATGTTGAAGCTGGTATCCTACGCCAAGATGCGGGGCTTGTCGGAGCGTACAATATTGTACCGTTGACCACGGTTGTGGGGGAGTTTTCGGATTGGACGAGGAGGATGGAGTGGTTTTTGGAGGTTGTCGACTTCATGACCAAGGATTGCACCGGAGCTATGATCATTGACAAGCTTTGCGATGCAGTGCAGACGGGGTATTCAGATATTGAAGAGGCCGCATTGAGCCTCGTTACGGTTGCGGAAACAGCCTGGCTGAAGCAAGTTTCTGGGTGGATCTTATATGGACGTTTACCTTCGTTTGGTAGACAGGACTTTTTCATTCAACATCAGTATGACGAACCAGAGGTAGGTACGAAGATATCATCTAATGCCGTCTAGAGTGGCTGATATCCCTCAGGAGTACGAAAGCAAGCCCAGTCTGCTTCCTGCTTTTGTTTCGCCAAACACAGCTGCTTCAATACTCTTCATTGGCCGTTCTTTAAATCATATCCGGTCGAAGGGAATAGCGAACACCGATTCTCCTGAATTGGCACAAATATCCTCACACCTAAAACAGCTCTCCAGCCTTACCTTCCCCATTAATACTGCGAGTTTTAATAGGGTCATTGGATCCATTAGGCTCTCCCTATCGCAGACTACGCTTCAAAAGCTGCTTCCACAAAGCAGAGTGGTTGAGATTTTGACACTCTTAAGAGAGTTCTTCCTCCTGGAGCGGGGCGAATTTGCCATTTCTCTTATCAACGAGGCCGACGAGAAGATCCGATCACGGTGGCGTTGGGCAGATAATCCAGCGTATGAAAAGAGGGATGGATTGGGTAACATTGTCGTGAAAGAAGGCGAAGTGACAGCAATTCTGGCACGGACGTGGGCAGCCATGAGCTCATTACAAGGACATGGAGTTGAAGACCAAGACGATGATGAACTCCTTGATCTAGCGAGAGATCTTGTACAGTTGCTCCTTGACAAACCTCGGCCTCCGACACCTGTCAAGAGCAGCGGTCCTTCAGCCACGTTATCAATGATTGCCTCCACACCATTCAGCAACCTGCTACTTTCGATACCTGTCTCCTTGGCTTTGCATATTCCCTCACCACTAGACTTATTCCTCACGCCATCCGATATCCAAATCTATTCCAAGATTAATGCCTACCTTCTATCCATTCACAGGGCTCATCTCCGCCTGACCAACCTGTGGAAAATCACGTCTCTGCGGCGCGATCACCCTGCACCACCCGGCCCACCCTACGGAAGCTCAGCCTCAGGGCGCAAGAAGGTACATACGTTGCGGCAGAGGGCAAAAGAACGGTCTCAGACGATGCGGAGTGTTTGGGCCACCAGTAGCGCGGCGGTGTTCTTTCTCGCTGAAACTGAAGCATACCTCCAGGGCGAGGTGGTCAAAGGTACATGGGATGGTTTCAAGCACTGGATTACAGGCCAAACAGGTACAAGCTCGCGACCGACATCAGCCGTCAAGCATTCAGATCGCGATGGGGACAGAGGAGCCTGGCCGAATTCCGGACGGGAATCTACACGCTCGACCGCTCCTGAGTCTGCAGCCAAACCTGCTCACGACCCGCAAACTCTGGCGGATGCACATCGACGATACCTCTACGCTCTCGTCACCAGCATCCTGTTGACGACGCCCTCATTCACGGATCCGCTATACCACCTACTGCAGCAGGTCGACCATCTCGTTGCGCTGGTACATCGCATGCAATCGATCTGGCAATCACTGGACCTGGAAGCCGACGAGGGCGTGGTGGACGCGTTCTCCGATTTCCATCAGGAGGAGAAGGATGTCGGGGAGCAGCTGCAAGTGATTGCCGGACGGGTGAAGGATGCCGTGGCAGTGCTCGTACGGTGTCTGCGGGAGGTGGATCAAGAAAAGGAGAGCCTGGGAAGAGAGTTTGAAGGGATGGAACTGGGCATGGATCTCGGAGAGGAAGGGCGATATATCCCTGCGAGGGTGGGAAGGGTCGATCGGTTGCTGATGAAGCTTGATTTTGGAAGCTGGTTTGATATTGCCAAGACGGAGGGCAGTGACGGGCTAGATGACGACGACAGGTTTGGCAGCGAGTGAGTGAGTGAGTGGGTAGGGGTCATGGGACCGGCGGAGCTATTTGATAATAGACCACAGTAATAATGGAGCCACTGCGAAACGGCGCGAGGGCGAAGCATAGGGAGGCCTACCACATTGGGAAGGGAAGTACAGGTACAGGGACAGAGAGACACAGGTACACAGCTACGCCCACGGGTTTTCCTTTTTCTCCCAGACCGATGAGCCCCGTGCAGACGGAAACGCCGCGGGAGATGCGGCGGCGTTAAACGGGGTAGAGCAAGCAGTTGCGAGATGGTGCAGGTCGATGTATCACTGTTTTTTTTCTTTGGGTGCACAGCCTGGGTGACCAACTCCACTCTCGATAAGATCGTCTTCCCACCTCATAATTACCATTAGGAAACGGTTGCGCAGGGCTACGCCCAGGGACCAGCCAGAGGCCAACCCAGACCATCACAATGAGAAATGAAAATACCGCGGGCCAAAAGCCGCTCGTAACTGCGGTCGCGAGTATGTGGTCCGTGCAGGCGCAAATGTCACCAGCGATCCGCCATAGGTTAAAAAATGGGGATGGCGCCTCAGCGAACGGCCAATCAGCCGCAGCTATTACAAACACCTTGGCCGAGATGCTCCCAGAGACCGGCAACGGACCACATGGGACCGGGGCGGCAGGTCAGCCCCCTTCTGCACAGGGCGCCAGTTGCGTGCTGGGCTGTCACTGTCACTCTCACTGCCGTCACGACGACTCCCTTCCGTTTCTTCTGTCCTGCCCTATGCTCGTCGCTCTATGCGCCATCCACCGTTGCTCGTGGCCGAAACGCTCGCTCCTCATCCTGGCTGCCTGGATTGTACTGGATCTAAACCCTGCGCGGAGTGGAGAGAGTCACAGCGGCCGGTGCTGGGGTGCGAGAGAGTAAGAAGAGTAAGATAGTGTAAGAGTGAGACTCGGAGTGACAACGTGACCGGGAGTGTATGGACCTCAGTTCAGGAACGTGTGAGTGAGCAGTTCCATAGTAGGGAGAAGGCATAAGTCGGGGATCCCGGATCAGGAAACACACCTGATCCTAGCTGGGTTGATCGATCTGCCTGCTGCAGTTCCTTCAAGCCTGCCGCGCCATAGAGACCGAAGGCAGAAACATACAAACCGCCCGTTGTTCCACGAGTCCACGTAACTCAACTGCCCAGCAGTCCCAGCGAGCTTCTCAAAAAGGGACAAGACAGCCGAGTCCGCCCACCGGTCGACGCGGTCTGGTGGCGACGCAGCAAAAAGCAGCAGCATCGGCATTCGATCATCTGGGTCATTCTCTGATAACGCCATCCTTCCAACCCTTGAGGACCCTCGCTGGCCCCGTCCAGCCTCAAGCTATTTTTGCCCTGGTCTGTTCGCCTAAGCCCTTCACGTCTGACTCGGGGCCGGTCCGGGATATTGGGGTTTTTATCTCGATCATCTTGCCCCATCTTATCTCTCCTCCCGCCCAAAAGCTTGCGCGGGCACCCGAATGGCTGAGCCGACTCTCACAGCGCCCTCCATTCCTCTTGCAATCGCGACACCTCCAACCTCTCCTCGCCTGTGACCGAGCTGTTTGTCTTCTTCGAACCGTTCTACCAGGCTTGCTTCCTCCGTTTCTTCCATCCCGTTCGTATACGGTGGCGGCTCTTTTTTGTTGTTTTTTTCGCGCCTCCCCGCTCCTATCTCCGATCTAGGTCTCCCAGCTTCCCTTGTCTCCCCGTTTTGGAAGGCAAGACTGAACGTACCGAGCTTGTTCCCTCTCCATATCGACTTGGCACTCACTTCTATGTTCTGTGACGCGAACCACGGCCCATGATCTGCTCTTCGACTTGATCGCCTGGTTAGATTACAACGCTGAGAGGGATTCTGCCACACCACTTCCTGGACCGAAACGAAACCGCATCTCCATATTTGGATTATCTTCTTGACAGACTGCCAGCCGCAGTTCTGACTCTGGGATCGGCTATCTGCCACGCAGATTCTATCTGTAGATCACAGTTGCCAGGTGGGATTAGCCCACTGCAGTGATATTGCCCTCAGAGGACTCGACGCAAGAATGGATACTTCAATAGAGAAAAAGGACCAGGTTAGTCCACCGCCAGAGTCGCAAAGTCGACCTCAGCCTGGCGACCAATATGCACCTGAAACTGGAAAACCAACCGGATCGACCAGCCTCCAGAGTGGACAAGTCTGCAGGTGAGTGGAAGCATGGCCTATCTACCACTGCGGTAACACCGTTTTGACTGACTGAAAATAGCAACTGTGGAACAACACGAACACCTCTCTGGCGACGGTCACCAGAAGGTGCAACTATTTGTAATGCTTGTGGTCTATATCAGAAGGCTCGAAACGCCTCAAGACCAACAAATCTGAAGCGTCCACCATCAACAACGGTCATCACCGCACAGCGTGTCTCAGAGCAACTAACACCTCCCGGAAGGAGTGTTCCTGCACATCTTGTGGGAGCAGGTGCAACCTATGTAGCAGCCGATCAAACTCCGAAAGGTTCGTGTCCAGGCGGCGGTCGTTGCAATGGGACAGGTGGTGCTGAGGGCTGTAGTGGATGTCCAGCATATAACAACCGGGTCGCCAAGACCGCGCAGTTCGCCATTGCCCAGGAGAACGAGAATGACCAGCCCACGGATGCACCATCGCCGATAGACGTCACCAACTTACATATACAAGCCCAAAATACCACTGTGGTAGTTGCCTGTCAAAATTGTGGGACCACCATTACTCCTTTGTGGCGCAGAGATGAGTCTGGCCACACTATATGCAACGCCTGTGGTATGTGAATTCCATCTATTGCCGTAGACTCAGAGCCATCCATTAGTTACTAAATGCTTCTAGGTCTTTATCACAAACTCCATGGAGTCCATCGCCCTGTGACGATGAAGAAGTCCGTTATCAAACGCCGTAAACGAGTAGTACCTGCTCCCCAGACACCGCAAACACCTGGCTCTCAGATGCCACATCCAGTTGGGTCGCCTGATTCGGACGGCCGTTCTCCTTCGGCCGATATACCAGAACAGCAGCAGCGAGGAACCATGAACCCAGATGGTTCAATCAATCTCGGATTCCGACCTCGCAATGAAAGCACCCCGGATCCAGTCCGACGAACTATCTTGCCTGAACCAACTCTCACCATCAGGAATCAGAACGGCGGGCCACAGCAGATTCCTACCGCAACGAATGATCTGACGGCATATTCTTCAAACTCCAATGGTCAAGGCCATAATCAGCAGCAGCGTGACATGCTGGATTCTCTAAGCAATGATAACCGTCTCCCTCCCATGACCTCATATCCATCACCTACACAACAACGACCGTCGCTCTCCCCAAACACCTTCCTCTCCCCCTCGCGAAAACGGTCGTTTTCGTCCGTCGAGCCAGAACCTCAATCCCAGCACGCTCCACGCCTAGACGAGAAGCCCGTGCTACCACCAGTTCAACTATCCCAAACGAAGCGTCTCTCATCCATCAAATCCATCCTGAACCCTGGTTTCTCCGAATCCGACTCTCCTTCCAACGATGTCGATATTGACCAAAATCGAAATCAAGGCCAACAGGGTATGCGGCTTAGTCCTGCCTTGTTTCCGGCGGGCCCCGCTGTTACTACCGCCTCACCAAGCACACCTTCTAGCACCGTCACGCACAGTCCTGGCCCCGCTCCTATCCCGTCACATTCGCCTATGAACGCAAACAGCACGTTGTCCAGTCCTCGGGATCCAAGGAGCGAGAGCGAAAGGGCGAAGCAAGAGAGACGCGAGATGCTACAGCGAGAAGCAGAGAAGATGAGAGAGATGCTGAAGGCTAAAGAGCGCGAGTTGGAAGAGCTAGCGATGAGTTGATGCAATCCTAATTTTCATCCAAGAAAAGTTCTTGTACCCTGGGTTCTCCTGTTGATGTATTCCTTTTTTCTTTTTCATTGGGTTCCATCTGGATATTTTGAACAGGCACTCCATGAGGATAGGCTGTATATTTGATGGGAGCGGCTTTGTGGAAAGTTCTCTCTTCCCTTTCTCTTTTACGTATACAGCATAGATGGCGATGGGGGGCGGCGCAGTGTGATCACGGTTTTTCGCAATCAGGAGAGATTTTACGAACTATGACTTGATTCCCGGGAAAGGGGTATGGTGTTTATTCTTTGCTATCGGCGGCTTGCGGTGTCCTACATTGGATATATTATGTATAAGTTATATCCGAGTTTCACCCTGATACGAATCTGATGAACATAATTATCACGATGTGTCACTTTGAACCCAATGCAAAAGTTACTGAAATGATGTTTTCGAAAAGTTAAAAAGGTTTATTCATCTTCTCTGGTTGCTTCCACTGCAGTATATTCCGATATTCGTACATTGGAGAAAGGACCATAAAGTCAAATAACGAGTAATGGATACAACCGAAAACCCATCAACCGGACCAGACTAGATCCCGACTCCTATTTCCGCTCATAATTTCGTGCTCGCTAGTCCCAGCACTCTTGTGTTTGACAACACAGGAGTATGGGTTCTGTGGGTACAAGATCGAGGCTTTGTAGGCAAAACACCCTAAACGAAAAGCTTCCCCAAAGATGAAACATCAGTAGACATCTTGGCAGAAGCATTGTTCGCAAGAGCTAGAACTCCGTTCTTATTTACACCTGCTCAGCGCCCCATCCAGCATCTGCTTCCCTCATGTTCGAAGGTGGTTCAATTGAGGGGATAAACTCCAGTACAGCGTAAACGACACCGATTATACCAATGGCTGAACCGGCGATGATGCGGAGGGTATTGTCATGCAGGAGGATGGAGCCGACGAAGATATAAACTAGCAGCTGTTAGGGTACGCGTTTCCTTTGCCAACGACCATGCGAGTAGCAGAAATAACATACAGACGCCTCGTCCCAAGAACGAGAAAAGAAATGATGCATAGCGGGAAACTTGTGGAGGGATTTGGAATTCTTGATTTCCGTTCGGGTTAGCTGGAAGCTTGTGGGTTTGGTTAGAATGTCAATATTTACTGACCAAGTAAAGCCGTAACTACCGAACAGATTAGCATCAAATAAACAAACACGGACACCATCCTTTGAGAACGTACCAAGACCAAAGATAATCACGTAGCAACCGATGATGACTGATTGACTAATATGACGGATCAGTTATTTGGCCATGATTCTGGCTAGCAGCGCCGCCGTGCTGCGCCGAGCTATCACTCACAGGCTGATCGGGAAGAATTGAGATACACCACCAAAGACCATCAAGGCTGCAACAGCCAAGTTGACGATTCGACTGCAACCCGTTGTTAGCAAAGCTGTCTTTCAGTAGCAACATGGCCTCCAAACACGCCCAGCGCAGACAAGGACCAGCTATCAAGGTCGCCCAGCTGGAAGCGCATCAGAGAGCTCGCAGCAACTCACAAGGCATCGGAGAAATCCATCGCGAAAGAGTATCGGGAGAGATGGGAAGTGCAAAAAGGTCAGCTATGCGTGGAATCTGTACAAGATGTTTGTGCAAAGAGTGAAGAGTTGCTTGTTCCTTGGATGTGAAGGTTGGCGAGAGGAGGCTAACTAGCTCTGGCGCAAAGACGTAAGGGGGCCCAGGCTAAATTAATGACGGGAGCTCTCTTGCTCGCAGCCTTGGATCCTTGCCCCACAGTGATGTGTGCGCCTGCATTCCCCTGATTCATCATGTGGTCTCTTCCAACCACCAAAAAGTTTATGTAGGCAGCAGAATCCATCATCGGAAAAGCGAACAATGATGACGACGACTTATCGCACTGCCATCGAATGCTTGGTGCACAGTGAGGGATAAAACTAAAAAAGGACTTGAACCTACTTTTAGAATAGTCGCACGAGTGCAAATCTAAGCCAGATGGACCGGTCGAGCCGTGGGCGGACTCTTTCCTCATCTTTGAGACGAGCACGGCGGATTCGATGTTCAAGATGATTGAGATGCTCTGTGTCCTCGCCATCCCCAAGCATCATCTCTCTGATTTGGTCGATTTGCTCTTCCACCATTTCGTACTGTCTGAAGAGCGGGCCGAATTCAGGATCTCGCAGTGCTGCAACGCGTCGTCGTTCGGGCATGTCCCAAAGGATGTCGAAGAGAATAGCTGAAACGTTCAGCCAGAACAAGAAAGCCCTGAGGCTGAGGGTCGGCACTGCTGTTGACTCGCTCTCCATACTGGATATGATTGAATAGAATATAGTTGATATCGCCGATTATAACTGTGCTATTCTAGGCTTTGGCTTGTAGCTGCTCTCCGTCTTAACATACAACCCGTGACAACCTAACCGTGAAAGTTTTCTTATTAAAAAAGAGTAAGACAGGCCACGTCGTACACATATCAGAAATTTTGTGTTTATGTCTACGCGCCTTCCTAGCGTGAAGAGCTGTTTTCCAAGACAAGAGCCGTCAGTTCGGTTCAAACGTTCCTTCCTTTCCTCTTCTTATTCCAACTTAGCGGCATCATGGCCCTGTACCCAAAAATGAGCTACCGCTTGGGTATTCGAGATTCCCTAGCGTGCTTAGATTAAAGAAACATATGGGTTTAGCTTTCATCTCTTCGATTTCTGCAGAAGCTGACGGTTGTCATAATCGCAGTTAAGACCACTGCGTACATTTTTGCGTAAATACAGGCACCTCACAGCTTAGACTTGGGCGTCAACACACTATCTACAAGCTCGACCGCCCCTTCTGCGCATCCATAAGAACCTTGGTATCCCCAACCTCCATGGCCATAGTTGTGGACAACCCAAGTTGAATCAATCCTCTCCTTTTCCAGACGGACACCACTGAGTCGTAAAGGTCGTAGACCAACACCGTGACGTATAACATCCAAAGCCTCAATACCTTTTCCTCCAGTCAAAGCCGGGCACAGCTCAACTGCACGCTTCATGATCTGTAGTGCTTGATTGGCATCTGGTTGTGACTCCCAGCGCCCCTTTTGATACGTCCCACCAAGGATGGTGCCTCCGCCATCCGCTCTCTGCATGATATATGTGACTTGATCATCGCCATCGTCCGTCCCAGAGATCGAGTACATAGCACCTGGGGTGTTTCTCACCAGCACAATCTGACCACGCACTGGGATGACATCTTTATCCTCAACTCCTCCAAGCTTTGAAGCCAGCAGGCCAGTGCAATTGACAATAAGATCAGCCTTTTTCCCTGAATGATGAAATCCAGAAGCTTCTGAGATGTGTTTCAAAATGGCTCTTTTGAATATCACACCGCGCTTCCGGCACTCGCCTAGGATATAAGCAAGATACACCGGTGTGTTGATGCATACCGAAGTGAATTCTGTAGCTGAGTCGACATCCTCAGGTAGCTCTGACTTTGAGAGAACTCTAAAGTCAGGTACGACACTTTTCCACCATGGATCTGTTGACAACAATTCATTGAACCACTGTCCAGTGGTCGAACCGACGTCTTTCTTCCGGTTCAGCACGAATGTTTCTAAATATGAGTTTCAGCATGACGACCTCCATTGTATTTGCGGAGGCATTATATACTTTGAAAATGGATTCCAGCTTCTGGAACGTCCCTAGCCAGCCGTGCAAGCTCTGGCCAAGTGTTTTTCTCCCATCTGTTGTCTGACTTGGAAGAGACCCTGGATCACCATTAACCACTGACCCAAGAGATAGATTTACAAAGCCAGAATACGGCTCGAAAAAGCGGCACGCGTGGATGAGAAAGGAGAGGGTAACAAATGATCAAAGATCGTCTACAGAAAAGAAGAGTACTCACGGTAGGTAATTAGCACCAGCCCACGGAGATGTGTACTCAATATCGTAGTCGCCAGGCATATGCTTAGCTATTACAGTAATCTTATACTCGGGATTCTTCGACAGCAAAAGGGCTGTCGTCAGGCCGGACACCCCAGCGCTGTATTAGTCGTTAGCCTATATTGAGCTGCACACTACATGTAGAATCAAGCCTTACGAACCCTACTACAACAATGTTCGACATGATCCGTGGTATCAGGTGAAAGTGGGGTTGGTAAATTTGAGAAGTGGCGGGTTCACGAAGGAAAGGTTCACCGCGGGAAACACTGGAAGAGCGCGGTACGTTACGTACAATGTAAGGACCCAGACGTATATCAATTGGATTGGGGGGAGACAATCCGGCTTAAAGGAGAGAGAAAGATGCGGTATATCATAAGATGGAAGAACGAGTCATGACACACGAAGGAGCATTAATCGGTGTGGATCTCGAGGTATCTAATATGGGCAGGTTGGCTTGGCTGAGCAGATGGCTCTTTCGATTCCTGTTTGTATCTATCAGCTCCCATTGGCCGAGGTCGGCAGGTAGGAGCAGTTGAACGCATTGCCATTGGCTCGTCTTCGCCATTTACGGCACTGGAAGAATGATTTTCCTGATAAGCTGAACTTATCGCGGATTAAGGATGTTCCGCTGCTGAGCAAATGACGCGCTAGGAACCCCTGATAGGCGTGTGCCTATTTACCCTTTGGGACAGACCCGCAACAAAGTGACGAAGCATCAGTCCAGTTTTCCATTGTCAGTTCCCGGGGAAAAGGGACAATGAGGTACAATACCCAACCCGAAATATAGACACAGCACTCGGGCCACCTTTCTTGATGAAGTACTTCCATACCTTCGTCATCCTCGTTCTCTCTCTCACGTTGACTCTCCGCACTCCCTTTACCATGCCTCGAAACCCGAAAGATTTCAAATGGCTCGAACGGCACGGCCTGGTAGCTGTTCCCACCCGAGGCGATGGTGAGCTCCTTCCTCCCCGCAACCTCACACTTACCTGGTCTGCAAATCAGGAATGCTAATGAAGCTATGTGTTTGGTTGCTAGGCAATTGCCTTTTTAATGCTCTTTCGGACCAAACGGTCGGCAACCAGGAGAACCATGTCGAGATCCGAGCTCGAGTAATAGAGCACATGCGAGATAACTCCGAATATTATAAAAGCTTTATTGTAGTAGAACCAGGCGGTGGGCTTCGAAGAAATCCCAAGAGAAAGAATGTTGCTGTCCCTAAAGCTCCAATTACTCCGGAACCTCCATCGGAGGCCCAAATAGATGAGGCTTTCGAAAATCATCTCACTCGCATGGCACAAGGGGGCACCTATGGCGACAACATGGAAATTGTTGCTTTTTCACGACTCTACAATATTGATGTAAAGGTCTATCAATGGACCGGCCATGCATACTACATATCAGCTCCAGATAGCGGTATTGCAAAGTCCGTCGTGCATATTGCACATCACGTAAGTTCCTTAATCATCAGGGCTGCATCATCTCTACCGATCAAAAAACACGAATTCTAACTCCAATTTTTATAGGAATACGAACATTTTTCATCCATCAGGAACATCAGCGGTCCCTTTGAAGGTTTACCTGATGTCCATGATGACCGAACCTCTGCTGAGAGCAACGGCGAGCATACTGCGGTCGCTACGCCAACACTTGCTCCGTGGATGATCAAAACCGTGGAGACATCCCTTCCTTACTATGTTGATCCAGATACTATTAGGAATACTCTCATTGCTTGTCAGTGTGATGTCGATGAAGCAGTTACCCGACTTATCGACTTGGGTCGGAGTAGCCCAACAAGTGTAGGGAGTGGTTCCCGATCTGGGAGCTCTAGTGTTGAGCGAGATGTTGATGGTGAGGATCAAGATCATATATATGGTCCTAATAAAAGGCAAAATCGGAAGGAAAGTTTGGCTCGGAAGGCTCTCCGTAAACAGAAGCAAGCCAAACAACAGGCGACTCCAGCTATCGAAATACTCAGACCTAGCATTGAGATCAGTCCATCCCTGACCCCGGTTTCGGATGAAAATACGATTCCTAACAGTTCATCTATTGATAAGCCGAAGAGTGCCAGTGATAGTGAAGCTGAGTGGGCTCCGGGCTCGTCTACCGATTCCTTCCGTCTTCAATCGGAGGACAACGATTCAAATTCGATATACTCAGATACGACACTCTCCCAGTCTCAGAGCGTCATTAGCAATGAATCACGCCCACGTCCCAAGATTATCCTTCGCACCAAGAATGTGAATAGTTCACTTCGGTCGTCTTCACACATTTCAGATAGTGCCTCCAAGGCTCTGTCTACCACCCCTCCTGCTAGTCCAGCAGCGTCACAATATACGATTATTAGCACATCAAGTACCGCTTCAGGTTCCAAGACCGCTCAGAAGCAAAATGGCCCGCAGAAGAAGAAACCAGTCACTGCTGCTGCAAAGAAGGACCTAAAGAAAAAGGCCCAAAAACAAGCGCGGAAGGAATCAAAGAAGAATAAGCCCCAAGCGGCGAACACTACAGAGAGTCCGCAATCCCCGAAGAAAGCTACCAGAAGGAGCAAGCGTATTTCTCCTCCGATGGATCAAAGAATCAAAGTACTCCATATTTGAAACGACTTCGGTTCCCCTCTCTAATTAATATTAAAGGCAAACGCGACGTTTGTATTATATGATATGATATGATCATTTCA
The DNA here is from genome assembly GCA_000743665.3 of Scytalidium sp. 3C. NCBI lineage: Eukaryota > Fungi > Ascomycota > Leotiomycetes > Scytalidium > Scytalidium sp. 3C. Next base: position 363,433 of record JMRO03000002.1, read on the forward strand.
TTATGCTCTTCAAATCTTTCGGTATCATGGCTTTGATTCTATAAGCAAGCATGGTATTAGGGAGTATTCAATTACATCTTGGCATGCATTTGGTGGGTTCTGGCGCAAAGGATAGGAAATACAAGGATAGAGAGAGAAGGGAGAAAAGCACCATATAGGTCAGGAGTAGTATCCACTGAAGTGCTCAGGGATACAGCTGCTAGTCCTTGGGGAACTGGCGTTTGGCGTAGGTTCTTGAATCAACAGAGATTCTAAATGAGAGAAAACTGTGCCTGAAGGCATTGCCAAACTCTCGTCGTGGCATATAGAAGTTAATAACTGAATTAATGCGATTCATCAGACAACAATACGTAGTGTCTTACCACGTTTCTGTGATTTGATATTCTTAAATGATATTGACAAACTCACCCGATTCTTAGTGTTGAAGAAAGCGGCTAAACGCGTTATCAAAAGAGGGGGCCAAAAGGGACTGATGTGCTTTTAATTGGTCGACAAAGACATCTGAGATCAATCTGCCAAGCGATTAATTCAGTTGGATGTTTTCTTAAGAACTGTCATACGTCGGCAAATTGGACTGAAAACCGTGTTGATGAAAGAATCGATAGAATGACCAAACCAGGCCAGAAGCCTGCTGAGAGATATAAAACAAGAGATGACTAAGGGACAAGACTGCCTTGCTTCGACCGCAGAATGAGAGGAAGTTTTCAATATGGCATGATCCATGATCATAAGAAAGTAGAAGGAGATCAAGCCATATCGCCGAAAAGCAGCAAGTAGACTTCAGAACACATCCAGATCCTCATAAAGAGAAGTGATGTAGAAAATTGCAAGGTAGAAAAAAGGGAAGATCCACGGATGATCCAGCATCCTGATAAATCTGCATGACAAAGGGCTTTTCCACAACTAGGTAGCACCCCGACCACTGTGAAACCTTTGGATTCTCACAGAGGTCTTACATTGGCAATCAGGAGGATCAGTAGATTGTCTTCAGGTACTCATCCTCTTTAGCAACCCAGAAGTAGCTTTCAATTGTCGTGGCCGGAGTGGAAGGAACCGTCAACAACTTTGCTGGGACTCCGAATAGCTCGTTCCACTCATCCACCTTAGCACCGTCATCAATATCAGCGCAGAGATTCATGACATCTTCAATAACCAGCTTCCTCAACTTCGGAAGATAGTTATGGCGAAGAAATAAAATAATGCCACACATTCCAGAAACGTCAGAAATGCGAATTCTCAGTTCTTCAACGGTTAGGAAGAGATGATTGACCTTAAAAGAACCATTCTTGGCTGGATAAAAGACAGCTCCATATCCCTGGCTGGACCAATGGCGAATATTCATGATGAATCTCTCTCAAGTCAGCGTTTTTATCCTTCGGATTCAGGTAGACGAAATTATACGTACGGGAAGATAAGCCTAACTTTCTTGACCATCGTGAGCGTGCTTATGCATAGAGGGTCAATGGCAGCGTAGTCGTCAACCCAAAGTTTGCACTCGACCATTCGATAATAAGCACAGAGCGCTTCTTGGTACAACTGAGGATTTCCACGCAAACCTGGCAAAAGTGCTGATTGCTTCATATCAACTTCACCGACAATTGCGTACTTGTAAATACAGTCGCGAACCTCGCGAGGAAGCATATTCAAGCTCGGTATTTGCGGGACCTTACTAAGATGATCAAGTTTGCCCTGTGAACCAAGAGCTGGAAGGCTCTGATGAGCAAGGTTGGTGCCCAAGCCCGGAGTACAGGTGACAAAGGCCATAGCTAGAGAAAAAGCTCACAACAGGTGTCGAAGAGTAATACCCCGGGAACTGATGCTATTGATCTTGGTCGTTACAAAAGCAAAACGCTCAGGGTTTGTAGTAGACCGACCCGTGAAGAATGAGTTTTGAAGGACGTCGAATAGACAGCACAGATCGGTTCGCCTGCCTTGATAGGTTTAAAAGCAGATCAGCAGAGAGCGTTTAGAGCAAATGAGGGAGATCTGGGTCTCTTTTTGCAAAAAGCCGTGGACTTCCTAGCGTTTCAAGGTCTGGCCAGCAGACCTAGGAGGTGCGTCTTGCGTCAAGCAAGCTTCTAGTGTCTCTTCTTCAACGGCCTGGTCAACAGCGCTTGATGGTTGACTCCTACGTTGGCGAGATCTGCAATGGCAGTTAGATCTCCTTTCAGCGTACGAAGACATTTAAAGCTGTGTTTGATAATAGCAGAAATCACTACAACAATAAATCAAAACAAAGAAAGCTCTTACCACAAGAGAAGAGTAATATACCTTTCAGTCCCAGGTCAACAAGGGCAGACAAAATCCTGAATGAGTGGTATCCTTCTGAGTTTATAGTTGTCAGAACAGCGAACGACCATGAAGGCTAGATCTGAAGTCTCCGATGTGCTAGATCAGATGCAATAGAAGGATGCAACTCTAGAACCGGCAGTGTTCCCTCTTAGTAGAAGCAGTGGATGCTTTCCTGGTAGCCAATTTCGAAGCCGTGGTTCGTGAACTGAAGGGAAAGAAAGAAATGAAATCGACCAAACAGGTCTAATTGAAAAGTAAATAGCCACAGATATAGAGACCTCCGGATCGCAGGAACGAACGCTATCGTCTCGGCGCATCTGTAAGAGTTCGCCGGTAAGGCGATGAAAGATGTGGAGGAGACGCTTCAATGTTAGTATAGTGAGTGATTCTAAACAGGAAGTAAAATCATCGCTATAGCGATTTCTAGAATCAGATACGTGGTCGAAGCATGATGAGAATAATGATACGGTAGAGAGCAACTATTGCACGTTGTGAATGATGCAACTCAATCGCCAAGCTCTCTCAATATCAGTGACCGTATCACCTCCGTGAATGAAGTAACCAGTTTGATCATGGTATCATAGGCTAAGAGAGGCCTCCTATTCCCCAACAGAAGAATCTAGACTGTCCTCAGAACCAAGAGCATTCAACCGTACCTGAGCATATTCTCAGACAGCCTTTTAGTTAGAGGCATACGGCATATGTATATGCTGTGAATATGAAGAAGTAGAACCAGACATAGGAGACACATCTGTAAAGTATCAGAAGAGATAAGAACTACCGTGGAATTCGTACGTGTAGTCGAGGTGGTAACGGCATAAATCTGACCCAACATTGATCTAGAATGGAGGCCCTCAAAACCAACACGTACCAGCAAAGACTGGCTATGTAAGAAGCGCAACCGCGTCGGCAATGATATATCAACTTTGGAAGTTGCGTTAAAGACATGGTATAGCTTGTCATCTTGAAGCCGACTGCGTATACTCCAACCTGGACAAGGGAAGTTGTCGGTCCTCCTGAATTTTATGATCGGTTGGATTGAGCACTTTGCGTTTGCTCAATTACTCTAATAGCAAGCAATTTCAAGTCAGTGCGATGACTGAGATTGAGCAGTAAGCAGCTGCTAGGTGAACCCCGTAAACAAAATAGGCAACTGAATGTACGATTGGATCCTCGGAATCCGAAGAAAAGGAGGGGTTAATGCACCTCTGCCGAATGATTGTCGTAACCTCGAAACATGAGATCGGTGTCAGAAATTAGAGGCAGGATTGCAAAAGACATGAAGATGTGGAGAATACGTTTGTATTTAATTGTACAGCGATAATCATGCTGTGTCTAGGTAGAAAAACACAGGAAACAAGAGCCCTTGAAGAATGCCTCCTTTCGTAATCCCTCCCGACAAAAAGCTTGCTCACTCAAGCTTCGCAGCTGTCCATCATGGTGGGAGTATATTTAACATTTGTAATCAACAGCCGCATCCAGCCTTCGATTTTCCATCTCAGCACAAAATTTATCAGATGTTTTAAAAGGGTATTTTTTAATAGAAAATTTATGGAACTTTGTTTTCCGAAACTTTCCTGTTCCGTAGATCTTCCAGATCATCCTTTACGCAACAAGGCTCACAATAGCGTTCTTGATGGCGGCGGGGTTGGCACCCACGACCTCGTTGACCTTCTCGCCGTCCTTGAAGAAGATGAAGGTGGGCATAGCGCGGATGCCGAGTTCTTGGGCCAAGTCGGGGACCTCATCAACATCGATCTTGACGAAGAAGGCATCGCTGTACTCCTCGGAGAATTTCTCGATCTGGGGGCTGATGATCTTGCAAGGACCGCACCATGTAGCAAAGGCGTCAACGATGACAACCTTGTGGCTCTTCAGAGCATCATTGAAAGCGGCTTTGCTGAAAAGGGGAGCAATGTCAGCGACTCGAATTTTCCAAAGCGTGAGTGGGGATTGAAACTTACTTAGCGATTTCGGTGACACCCATGTTGACGGCTGAGCTTCTAAAAGTTCTGACGGATGGAAAAGAGGGGTAATTGCAGGTGGAGCTGGTGGTAGCTTTGAGGTAGTGCTGTTTTGCTGACGAGTTGACTGCTCTTGTAGCTAATCTGACGGTGGTAGGCGCTATAAGCTTGGATGATCTTGCGAGGAATGACATTCACGCTGATTATATAGGAAGAATGGGGAGGGGAGGAGGTAAATAAGACGCAGTAGCGATCAGATAGAGGGATCGAGGAGGCTGTGGCCGGTGATTGGCAATGGCTCTGGGGGTGTGCGGGTGTTCGTGTAGCGTGAAGGCAATTGGATTTCTAAGGCGCGCCGTTCTGGAACCAGTAGAGCCCGATGACGCGAGAACGCGGCGAGCTTTCGGCGGGGTGTGAAGCATGCATGACTAAGCAGACCTCACCATCGATTTTTGGAATCAAAATACGCGCTGACACGGTGAACGATCAAACAACGCCTTATTCCAAATACCGTTTCCCACGCGATTCCGCGCTCAAGAGGCAATTACAACGCACGATATTAACGTCATAGCAGGTCCTAGAAGATGCGATAGTTAACAATTTCGGGGTCTGTCGGCTTATGAAGCTCTGCGCCTCAACCCAACTGAATTGTAATCACAGCGGACGTTGGCGGACATTTCTGCCTGAGTCATGAGGTATGAACTCACTGCGGCATTGCATCATTATTATTCATCATCTCGCTTAACTCGCGATATCGATGGTATCATTTCACGTGATTCAACCACTTTATTTGCTCTACCGAAAGGGCACTGCGACTATGCACTACACTGAAGGACAAGAGGTCGTTACTCCAATCTGCAAAAGATGTATCTTGAATAGTCAATTCCTCCCTGCGCCTTCTGAGTTTCCTATTACTCTGTGTAGTCAGTCCTTCAGAGCCCGCTCTGCTTGTGTCACTTCCATGTCCACATATCTTCATCATATCATTACAGCTCTTCACGAGACCCAGGGTGTAGCAAATGGGGGACACTGTCCTTTTGGCTCCGCTCCGCTCCATGGCGGAGCTCCCATTTCCCCACGCATCAATCCCTGTAAACCAAAGAGAGAATAACAAAATGAACTCCAAGAAACAAGCCTTTTCTATATGTTTTGGGGGAATCAATCGCTGCGAAGTACGACCAGAACAAAAGGAAGCCAAAAATAAGGCAAAACGAACAAACAAACAAGCAAACACAAATTACACAATTGTGTAGAGCCAAGTCACAATCCACTGCGAGGGACCTGTATGCGTGGCCAGCAAGTGTTGAGCAAGTGTTGACAGAGTACCGATGACATCTTCGAGCATTGTAAAAGTTTGGCTGGCGGTTTTGGCGAAAGAAAAGATCCAAAGGAGTGCGAAGAGTCGAGATCCAAGGAAATAATCGAAAAGAGTGTGGTTGTCAAGATTTGACGTAAAACTAAATCATAAGGAAATCCAAAGGAGTGTGGGTGCCTGCTTTCTTTTCGGTGCTGTCAGATGTCATGGAATATCTCTGTCCATACTAGGATGAAATGGTGCAATCCTCTTCGGTACTCAACTCCTTGAGCTTTCCGCCACTTTAGGCTTCAGATCCAACAATTTGGCGCTTCCTGCGCTGATGCGTCGGACATGCCCCTTGCCCAGGTCGATACTCGTTGCTCTGCGCACGGGCTCTTCGTAGTCCTCTTCAACGCCTGAACTGATAGAGGATTTCCCTTTAGAGTCCGTCGGGCTGTTCTCCGCCTTTTCAGTATTACATATTTCCCCTTCCGCATATTCGTTTAGCAGACCCTCCCGTGATCTGGCATTGGTGCTCCTATGCACAATTGTAGGGTGTCGTGCCACTGCGCCCCATTTCGTGTTCTCTGAGTTAGCAGGGCTCACCAGGCTTCCGCCCTCTTCGTCATCGCTCGATGGCATAGGGTCTCCAGCTGAAGCACCCGAACGCCTGTTGATCCGCGATCGATCTTCAGGGCTGGGAGTCAGACGGCTGAAATACTCATCCTCCGCAATTCCAAGTTCCTCGATGGATTCTGAATAGTCCTTAGGGGCCTTCTGTAGAGAGCCTTGACTTTCACGGTATGCGTTAACTGCGCCAATGATAGATTTTCGTTTCGAACCACCTCTTCGACCAGATAACCACGAGCCTTCCGAGTCGATGGATGCTAATGATTGAGCAACAAACACTTCTGATTCAGGTGAAGCCGCATCTATCGATCGTTGGACACTGGTAGGCGACTCAGCGGTTTGTCGTAAAGCATCCATCGATCTGTGACCGCTAGTGGGCGTGTCGTACCGAGCGAGGGGGTGCTCAGCTTGTATGCTAGACCTATTTCGATTGCCAAGGTGCCCAGCCTGTAAAGGTAAAATTGGTTCTGTCTCTGGCGACTGTACACGGGAGTCAGGTGGGGACAATGGCAACTCTGGGAGATCCTCTCTAAATTTTGACATCGTCCTTTTGGGTACTTGCGACGGTTGCCAGACGGGGGTATACGTAGCTGCTGTCGAAGCTGGCACAACCTCGGCCTGATCTCGAATAGTATTGGAGAACGATAGCGGAGTAGAACTACGCTTCTCTTTGGAACGTCTCGTGAAAAACGAGGTCCATGACCGTGGTGGTCGGCCACCGGTTTCTGATGTCCTCCTTGAAGATGCACTCTTCTCGGAAGGCACGGACTGCTTCGTTTTGTATAGATCCAACACAGGTGGCATACCAGGTCCCGATGGGCCTTGAGCTTGTTGGACAGATGTCGCCGAAGCATTCGGCTTGGGAGCTGGTGCAGCCGGAGGAGCGTCTACCTGCGTCTGCACGGTAGGCGTGACTGATTCTGTTGCTGGAATCGGTTGATCTCTAGGCTCATTTGCAGGGAACTCCGCACCTTGAATTGGAGGTTCTGATCTGATCGCAGGGTCATCAGGATGGAAAACGGCTGCAGGATGCTTTTCACGTTCGTTCAATGGCATTTGCGAATATCTCTGCCTGCTCGAGGTGACCACTGCAGACGTCCCGGAGCCGGAATCAGCAATTTCCCTTCCCAATACTCCTCGCTCAAGATTCGGCGGCGGCGGAGTACCAGCACGCACCGCTGCATCTTCTTGCTCTCTCTGTTTTTCTTGTTGCCTAGCAAGTCTTCTTTCGGCTTTTATCTTATTCGCAATTTGCTTCTTCTCTCTTCGTTTCTGATCCCGTTCCATCAGTTCACGTAGCTCCGAGGCATCCAGTTCATCTGCCAGGTCGGCAATCCTCTTACGGGATTGGAATGTTTCTTCTGGCATCTCCATATCTAGCACCCGTCTCTTCGGCGACTCGGAGCTAGAAACCTCTAATCCGCTGCCACTGTGGACGTGTCGAGGATTGTGTGAGTACCTGATTGTGGGCCGGGGGGTTAATGCATCCAGAGCATGTAACCAGTACGACCCCCGTTGCTCAGATTCAGATGACTGTGACGAATGGGCCGATCCTGCACTAGGCAGTGAAACATCTGAGGAGAGATTATATCCTCGTCGGTTGGGTCCTTCTCTCATTTTCTTACTCTCCTTTTTGCTAAGTCTCCCGAAGCCAGCATCCGTAACGGCACGTGTTGGCATGGTAGGAACCATAGCTCTTATCTCCGCCTCTCTATCATGTTGTTCCTTCCGCTTTTTACTAGACTTGCGCCGAGGAAGGTCCTGGCCACTTCTTTTGTGGAGCGTGGGCACGCGCTGCCAGTCTTGTGAAGCTGTGCCTGGGGGCATCGTTGTTGCTCGAAGAGGCTTCTGTCCCGGCGGTGGTGCGGTTGGATCCCGCTGATTTAATCGATTATTTGCTGTCGCTCGAAATGGGCCTGTGGGTAACGCCGGAACAGGAGGTGGATTGTTATTTCGCCCGACTTGTATCGTATCGTCCCGCCCCGGATCGAAGCTATATGTTCGCCGTCGCTTCTCCAGCTTCTTCACATCGCGAGAAGCCTTGCGCTCTCGCCGACTACCCCTTCCACTCTTTCTTCGATCAAGGCCCGGGGGCTGATCTTCTCGTTGTGTTGCTGCCTCCATTCCTGCAAATGGGGAATCTGGTCCACCTCGAGGCTGTGGATGACGACTACTCCTGCGGAAGGGCCACATCCCCGAATTCCCATCCGCGCGTTCTCAACCGCAGACGATACAGTCGCTGTCGCGGTGGCGATCCGACCGTGGCGACAAACGATTTCGAATTTCCGACAAGTAGCGACCAGCTCTAGGGAGTACTTGAGTCACGCATCGTCGCGAGGGCGTTTGTCGTTGGGCAAGAGCATATAAAGTTCGGAGGCGTAGCGTTGGCGGAATGTTTGTTGTGATATCTCGTTATTTCTCGTGATTTGCTGGGGTGTAGGTTTGGGGAAGTTTAATAGAACTAGAGCAATCTGTTTGTCCTGGGAAGAGGGATGGTGATCGATGGGTTCTGCGACGTCAGTGCGCGACGAGTGGCAATTTTTGGATCGACAAGTTGGTAGCGAAGGGAGAGACAAGCGCGCCGGATGAAGGCGGTATTGAGCAGTGGTGACTGAGGCGGCCCAGGGACAGGACGATCAAGGAAAAGTGATTGAACGATAAGACGTAGGGAGAGAAACGATTAGAAACTCGCACGGGAGAAAGCGTTTGACAGATGATGCTGGGTCGATGGTCGTGCCAGTTGACTCTTTCGTACCCGTCGAAGCGAGTGGGCCCCGGCTATCTTTATCTGCCGGATAGCTGCCTCAGTCCTTCGTCCGACCGCGGTACGTGGGTACGTCCTTCTCGCCCTCGACACCCCAGGTAGCGTGGTACTCTCGAAATACTAAAGTACATCCACCTGTCCTCATGAGACCGCGCCGTTCGGAAACCGTGCGACCCTGATTCGGCTATCGGACCCAATCCTTCACGGTTATGGGAGACGAGTCGTAGCGACTCCGTATTCCTCGCGTCCCAGAGGGGGCCTCTTTCCTTTTCCTCCTCTGCGGCCGGCTAGCCATCCACCCTGAGGCACTCGGAAGATGCCTTTGGGGGATTACTTGCAGACATCGCGTCTCTTCCAAGCGTGGCGAGGATCAGACGGTTCAGCATCCTGGAAGCCCGTGGGAGGTGAGGAAGACTGGATAGCGCAGTCGGAGAACGGGCCTGGGATGGAGCCTGCATCAAGAGCAAATCAGATCGCCCAGGGCACGGAGATGGAATCCAATTGTTGACGTCTGCTCAACACCGAGCGCTGTGGTTGACTGGGCCGAGCCAGCCATCCTTCCGCGATGCACAAGAGGTCTGCACGTCCACTCCAATAATTTCCCTGCCGTGATACAGGAGCACAGTACGGAGTACAGTACAGGTACAGANCNACACACAGTACCTTCAGGAACGACGCAGCCTCCAAATTGAAGCATGGCACGTGGGAAATTGAAATCCGTAGCAAATACGAACCGTGGACTGTAGTCATCCCCAATGCTCTACGGCCGACCCTCGAGATGCGAGGTACTCTGTACCACTTGGGCTACCCAGCCCACAGAAAGTCCTGTGCGTTGCGACAGAGGCTCTTTCGCCAGGACGCATCGCCGCCTCCCCGTCTCTTCTGGGCTACGTACGTACTTTTGCTGTGAAGTGTCCTGTATGTACCGTTGATGACTTCTTCTTGCAGCACTTTCTCCTCGCCACTCTGGACCCGGCAACCGGTTTGGCGAGAGGACATCTCACGTCCTCGTGCAGCCTCAAGCACCAGTCATCCAGCCGCCATGCCGCCACAGAGACCTATTATTGGCAACGGGAGGCCGTCCGCCGTATGTGGCGCTGGAAGCCGCTGTTCTGGTGGGCTTCCAGGCAGCGGCAGCCGGGTTGTGTTGGACTGGCCCGGGCCCCAAAGCCTAGATTTTCTTGGAAACGCAGTAAAGTTAAAGGCCGCGGGAAGCGAGCAAGGGAAAAAAGAGACGCTCAACACTAGCGAAGTAACTCCGTACCTCTGCCGGTAAAAGTTTCGGAACTGCAGGCTCTGCTGTCCCCGTGGGCCGCCATCAACAGTATGGAGAAAGATATTCAAGGGCAAAGCGAAGGAAAATTTTTTCAGGTTTCCCGGGCCATTGATGGAGACCGGGCCAAACTGCTTTGGGCAGCCCTCTTCGATGGCACCTCGTACATGTACCGCAACACGAGCGTCTAGCGGGCCAAAGCTTCGCTCGCGCCCGCGGCCCTGCATAATCATGATGCGGGAAGCTCCAAAAGGAATATTGCATCCTGCTATCGAGTTTCAAGGCTTCTTCGCCAAGCCTGTCCCGCGGGTTACTGTGCGTCCCCGGGCGGGTTGTGGGAGTCCCGTCCACGGTGGCAGTGGAGGACTTCCACCACAGCGCCGTGCCGTACCTGATACCCGCCGCTCTCCCTCCAGGCGGTTTTGGGGAGCCCCCTATGAAACACGCCCCATCCGAGACAATCTGGTACAGTGTTTTTCCTTTTTGCGCTCTGGCGTGCTGGGGATGCTGGGCGCTGGGTTCCCGGGCAGCCCGACGAGTGGCCAGGGCCGCCCGGAGGCTGCGCGAATAACCAGGATGGCGCTCGTGTTGTGGTGGGCTAGGCGTGCAGATCCAATGCAAGGGCAGAGCCAAGTGGAACAATCTGCAAACACTTTAGGTGCAGCCCACAGCCTTACCGACGCGTTCCATGACGGATCCCCCTACACCCTCTTGCCCCCCCCTCTGCCCTCCGCGGTCCTCGGCGCGCTCTGCAAATAATAAGAGAGACGTCAGATGAGGCCCAGACGTGCCCGAGCACCGCGCGCGCCCATCCCCATCTCCTCTGCGGTTCTGTTCTCTTGTCCGCCTCCCCCGCTCGCCGATGCTCCCTCCGCCCAGAGTAGAAGCTCGTCCACCCACCAGCGGAGGATGGCCCACCACCACGCCCTTCCTCGCGGCTTCACCTGACCCGCCTGCACTTCCAGACCTCCCGGAGCTCCTCCTCTCTGCCTGTCCTCGTGGCAACGAGCCAATTTCGCTTTCTCCGGTGTGACGCGCCCAGATCTTGGACCAAATTAACGGGCTGTCAAGACTGCATTACCCCGCGATCTCGAGAGCAGGATCGCCCGGGCTAGCTTGAGCTGCCCGTCAGCAGACCGGTGCCATCCACCGCAGAACAGGCCCAGAGGGCGGCCGTTGGGTGTGCATCCCCAAAATCCTGCTGCACGCAATCCGCCCTGCCACTTTCTGATTAGTTGCACAGAAGCCCGCCAAGCGCTGACCTCACTGATCCTTTGTGCCATATTGCTGATCCAGAAGTTTGTCTGGGCTCAGCATACGTAGGTAAAACGTATGTACAAGTTACGGCAATTATGGCACTGATGATGGGGAGCGGGCCGGGCAAGCGAAGCATAGTAATCTCCATGACGGCACCGCAAATGATAGCATCATTCTGTTCTTTGAATGAATGACGGAATCAGATAAGCCGGTATCGCACGTGACGGACATCTCTGATCATTGGCTCCAGACCACTTCGCAGTCTCTAAGTCTAGTGTCGGCCACCAGCCTACGATTCTAGAAGATAATTATGATTCTGAAAAGGATGCTTGTCGGTGTTTCACGATAGCATAAGTCTTATGGTTATCAGCGCTGGGAAGGCCCTGTCCCCACCCCTTGGTTCAGCTTCTAGATATGCCCTCTATTACCGTACAGCATAATATAGGGATGGATTATTATGCATAGGAGTGGCGATGAAAATAAGGGTCCTCTCCCCCTTTGCCTGCTGTCACACCCTTTCGATTCGCTGCTGCGTGACAAATCGCCGTGCTATATTTGGCCTTCCTTAAAATTATCAGGATCGAATGGCCCAACGGAAGAGTAGATGCCACGAGTGAATTTGATTTTGCTCTTGTTAGCTTGTGGATGGTGTAACTTTTTCCGGTGGGTTAATTACACTCCTTATTAGCCGTAGCTAATAAAAACCTCCCAAAGCCAATCAATTTCAAAATCTTTCGACTGCCGTGTGGGACAGTGAGTGGGTGGTCCATTTGCTCTCCGTCCACCACAGCTAGTAGAAGTCCAATTTGCACTGGTGTTATGAAACGACGCCATTCTCAAATTAGGATCTTAGCAAATCTTTCTGCAGCTAAGTTTTTGAAAGAAAAGAAAATAACAGAGAAATTTCCGGCCTCTGTATGAAGTGTAAGATTTTACTCAGTGGTGGGTAATTGCAATAGCAAGTTTTACCACCCCTTTCTGCCAGAAGCTCTATCCATCTTTCTGATGTTAGCAACGTGATGCTGCTGCAAACCAGCACATACTTTGCTTACAAGATAATGCAATTTACAGCAGCTGCCTGTCACATACGATCATAGACTGAGGAATACCGGGCATCCCATCCGCTCTGCCATCCATAAGCCTCAAATCGGAGGATCCGATGTACCAAAAGCCGATGGTTTTAAATTAAAAAAGAAAAGAATTCTTATTAGACGTAATTATAGACTTTCGGTTGACTTTCCTAATGCTCCAGAGAACGTAATGCTCCGGCTGCCTGGACACAAGATTCCCTCGGGAACCAAGCTTGGACAGCACAATTCCAACTATCACAAGGCGAGAACCATCTTCTGTCTAACCACTATGCTATAAGCACCAGCATGCAGGTTTGTACGCTCAGAACTCTTTGTCAATTTGTTATATTTGTTGTAGGTCGAAGCGACTATCCTAGAAAGATAACTTGTAGTATACGTTCTGATATATGACCATCTCCAAAAATATACCTTTGCCCCTCTTATCACGTTGCAAAAGGACGAATGTTGGATTTCCCTTTTGTATCCACAGATTACCCACCCTTAATGTGTTGAAATTAAGGTAACCTACAATAATATCCCTAGTAACTCACTTTGTGTATATTACAAGTCGCGGACCAACCGCGCACCAACCCAGGCGTAAGGGTAGTTTCGCTGGTACCAATTCACGCTTGACGCATGTGAGCAGAGAGCAACCTAAGAAGGAATCCTGGTTGGACTTACAATGTTTTCCTTCCTGCAATACGTGGATGTGTGGACCACGAGCCACCAAGCACGATATTGTGCTTTCCGTCAAAGAAATCAGCTGGTGAGAGGTTAGTCCTGCCGACAAATCGGAGCGAAAAGTGCTTATATACCAGTATATGCAGGGTATAGCGGCCCAGGTTCAAAACCATCGTGCTTTGCTAACGGAGAGCTCGTCCATTCCCAGACTCCACCCATTTCCGCTTGGCCAGCAAGCCTATTTCCATTTGTAGTGACGGCGACGGGATGCCAATTCTTGAATCCAACATTGGCATTCTCCAGATTGGCGAAGAGCTCTTGCGAGCTCTCGCCATTGACCTGGTCTCGTGATGGCGGTGTCTCCTCGACTCCATCGTTAGAGAGGTGACTATAACCGATTTAGCAGAGGTACAACGAGCAACGCATTGAGATAACCTACCCGTTAACTGCTGGTACTGTTTTTCCAAGCTGCTGCTCTACATCCTTTCCGTTCAAGGTGTATGCGTAAGTGTAGATGCTTCGAGCTTCTTCCATCGTAGGGATTCTTCCACCCATCCAAATAGCACAGCCAGAAAGCTCGTCATACGATGCGAATACGGGCCAGTCCAAAGCATATTTCAGCGGTACCGGTCCGTACACGGTGCGCACGAATTTTCCTTCCAAGAACGCGTCGGTAAGGAGTGCGCACTTTTCCCAGTTTTTCTCGGTCCCATTGCCATTGATGCCATTGACGCCATTGGTATGTCCGTTGGAGTACCCATTTGTGCTGTTGGCACTTCCGTTTCCGTTAACATATTTCTCAGTCCAGGATGCGGGAAGCTTTGTATTATGAGTATCTTGGAGATACCGACCGTACTGTACTCGTGTTAGGAACAGCCTATCAATAGAGTCTGTAAATAGTTACCTCTTCGTTAGTAATGGGACGCCCTTGAGCCATGAAAGATTTCACAGTTACGTTTCGACGAGGTTTCTCGTTATCCCTATCCAGTTTATTAGTATTGATGAGCACAAGGTGTGCGAACAAAACTTTACCATCCGTAATGGTTATCTGGGCCAGAATTATCTTCCGGGTCATCAAGACCAATAGTGATATTTTGTTCAGGAATCTGGAACCATTGGTTAGGCACTCGGGCCTCCCGTGCTTGTTTTGCTAGAGCCTCAAAGTCCGGTTGCACAGGAGAAGGGGGAAGTGTCCTATCACTTTGGAGAAGCATGTAAAGGAGAGTTTCAAGATGCATGATCTCATGCTCAAAACCAACCCAAAGAGACCTGCCAAGTCCGCGAGAGATCGATTTTACGCCATTTTCATAGAGCTTCTGTACTCTCTCCCTGATAGTTGCTTGGTAGCTTAGAATTTCAGCTAGAGGCGGCCATTCGTCAGGGATTTCTGAGTGGTCATGGCAGTTTTCTGGGTTGTCAACGTCCGGGTCAATGCCTCGTTCAAATATCTGAGGGTAGTACTGAGGCTCGCTGAACGAGGATTTGGTGGCTTTGGACAACTGTATATCCAGGAAGGTTGGAATATGTCCAAGGTAAAAAATGCAAGCATTCCGAAGCTTAATAGGCTTGTTAAGTAATTCATCATCCGGTATCATACCTCTGGTCACGATGTCCCACACCTTCCAAAGCGCCCTCCAATCATCCATATTGGGAATAACGGATGCGGCGTAGATGGTGGGATCAAGACTAAAAAGCATTTTCCTGTTTTCCAACAAATGAATATCTATATTAATTGTTTCTGTTAGTAAAGATACTTCTCTCTCTCTCTCTTCTCAAGGCGTCCAATAATGAATGATACTTCAATCGATTGCATCGAAACAATATATCCAGATGAGTTTCTCAGCCTTGTCCAGGTGACAGAGTGGTCTGTGCGTCACCACACTACCTTTTTGTTCCTCACTGTGACCCCCACAACTCCCAAGGTAAAGAGTCAGGAGATCAATGGGCTGACTAAGATATACTAGACACCGAGGGCGCGCCTCGTAAAATACGGAGACTCATTCATTGCGGAAAACAAGGCGGGTTTACGTGATGAAATGTGTCACTTACTATATGCATCCGACGAGGCTGACCATCTACCAATTTCCTTCAGCCCTGCGGCGTTCCATAGCTGGTTAGCCCCCTGTCGTGAATATTTTAAGCTTTGTTCGACCTGGATACGCTCTCCAGCATAGAAACTGATGTCTCTGTACTGAATGTCACGAGATGGCGAGTAAAACGCCTGGTGGCGGCCACCTTCATCATCATAGACGTATTCTCCAATGACCTTCCAGTCTTTAAGATCGAAAGCCTCTTCCCCCAATACCCGGTTAGCATGCACTAGCCCGTTGAGAATAAACCTAACAGTTATCAGTCATTGTGTACTGGGGTCAAAGTGGACGTCCTGAAATTTCATACTCATGCGTGACTCCCTCTCGGTCTTTCCGTAGAAGTTAGCCTAATAGCACACAGATGAGAGCTCCAAAACAAACCGTTGTATGCATGACTAGACATGTTATTTTCTCGTGCAAGAATCGTGGACAGGTGAGCACTTACTATACTTTCTTAGCATCAATGGTGGCATCCAATCCGACGAGGAATAGATCGGTGGGTTGCAGAGCGATCGCGAAGTTGCGTAGGAATTCAGCCGCTTCGTGCCGATGGAAATTCCCTGAAAGCATTGTTAATTAACGAGAGCCCAAATTCACGGCGTGATACATACCAATGCTTGAACCCAGGGACATGACACACTTGGTTCTTGATCCGTGCTCTGAAGACTTGAGCCATTCCAAGCCATCATCGTAGGTACCGAGGAGACCATGGCATCTCACATGATGGAAAGCCGGCAGTTGTTCCAGTGTACGTCTCAGCTCTTTTTCGGACAGATCCAAGGCGTAATAATCAATGTCCTTTCCGAGAGCATCGAGAGCCCGCAAGAGGATACTTACCTTGCGTAGGTTTCTGTACCGAGTTAGTTTGACAAGCCCCAAAACTTTCCGCTGGCAATCACAAACCCACTACCCAGCTCAATTACCATAGAGCCAGACGGTATGGCTTTTGCGATGCTGCTAGCGAAATTCTCGAGAACATCCACTTCGGCATTGGTGAGGTAATATTCCTCGAGATAGGTGATCTGCATCCTCAAGTTAGCCCAGGCCGACAAACTCGATGATAAAATTCACCTTCTCGAATATCTGAAGGCCACGCTCATCGTAGAGAAGGAGCGTGGGCATATTTTTCGGACCATGCTGGGGTCGCAGGAGATCCAAAATCTCCGTCTTTAAACTTGACTCGACAGCGGCTTGACGAATGTCGACGATGCTGATTGTCGATGCGTTGGTGAAGGTTGCAAGAGCCTTGGCCACAGCCTTGGACCCGAGGCCGAGTGTCAGTTGGCGGGTGGTAGCCTCGCCAGAAGGCGTAGTGCCATTGACGCCAGCAACGGTCATTTTAAAATGCAAATGGCCGGTGAAGCGAAAACTGGGTGCTGAAATGAGGCAATATGAGCTTTACAAGGCGTGATATATATGTAGGCAAGATTGTACACTGTAAGATGACCGGAAGGACTAAAGCAGTCGGCCGCAGGGCGTTGTTTCTTGCCGTTGGGGGGCGGAGATGTGGGAGGCCCGCATAAACACCTCATGGCGAGGACTAGACGAGACGCACGAGATGCTTCCGGCGGAGAGGAGAGGCATGCTGACGAATCAGTCCCGGGGGCTGCGGTCTGCTCGTGGAAACCTGCCTTTGTGGTACCTGGATAGCATCTCCAGGCCATCCGGATCTAGACAAGCTACCCCCCTTCTTAGTCTCCCCAGTGTTCATCTGCGGCGAGCAGACCCCCACTACACAGGCAGGAGCCAAGCAGCTCCAGCTTCAGTGATTCCAGGCATCGTCCAGAGCTAAAAGCGGGGGTGGTACAGTAATTATGGATCTCCGACGGCTGCGTTCTCAGGGCCTGGCTGGACGAGCGAGACGGGTTGACAATCTGCGAGCTACGGGGCTCCCGCCGACGTCAGTGTGCTGAGGTACCGGTAGTTTATGTTTATTACTTCAAAATATTACTGTGACGGGCAAATGGTTGGGCCGCACCGCACCACTCTCACGAACAGGTTCTTCTCTACTGCGCAGGATGTACTAGAGTATTACGACCGTGAACATGTGTGGCAGTCGTGTGGCTCTTCCATCAAAGTCCATTAACTTTTGGTGGCTACAGCGCAGCGGAGCTATAATCTTCCGAGCCAGGATTAGAAATCCGGCGTCCTGTGTGTATGACATTGATGTGGAATCACTCGGCCTGCGACGGGGTGTTTCGGCGACGCGGCGACGTCGATCGGAAATGCTGACTACTTATGAGCTCCTGAGACCGCTTGCTGGAAGCAGTAGAAATCGGATATCGTGGCAGGCGTCAGTGGCCCCTGGGTGGAGTGGACCGATCTCTGCCAGGTACAGCTGACTGCGTGTCCATAGGCCTGCTTCGTGATCAGTGATCCTTTGGCGCGTTCCGCCCGGGGTTCGAACCCCCCAAAAAGGCGTAGGTCGGAGTTTGGCCTGATTTGCATTTCGGGACATGGCATCGGGGGCCAGAAGTTGAATATGATTTGGTGACTCACGAACACGACCAGCAGCCAAAGGGCGTACCAATGGTACATAAGTCGCATATTCCATATTTATACCACATGTATCCTTGCCGTACTTGATGGGGCTTTGACCTCCCCCGTCATTGGTAGAATCCCCGTGCCTCCTGCTCCATCAAACTTGCGGGGGCGAGCTGGTGGCGTTGGGGTGTCCAATGTTCAAATCACGTTGACACAGAGTACATTGTTAGCTGTAAGCTGGTATGCAAACTTTCCAACATTTGATCGGCCCGGTCGTCAAGTAAAAACTCTAGGGAGCTGCAGTGGCCGTGGCCAAAGGAGCAGAGCTTACTGACACGGGCAGCTTCAACCCAGTCAGGGCCGTCAACGTCGGATGCCATACTGGTTCCGCACGGCGGACTATGGCAATGGCTAACATCTGGAAACCTGGTCCTCATATGGTACTACGTACAATCCAGGCTACTGACGCCCACCTCAATACCCGGCCCCGTGTGAGTGGGCCTTGAGCCGGAGCCATGCTTTCCGTTTAGGGAACTTGGTTTGATAGAAATGACCATACATATCCGGGTGCATGTCTCTTGAAAGGATCCCACTGGTTCTTTTACAGCCAGGATGTACCTAGTTGAAGATGTTGGTCGCCGGGAAAAATGGTCCAAGGGGCGAGACCGATCGCTCTGCCCCATCTCAGGCCATCATCATCAGAGTTATCGTTGCTGACATGTGGTGCGGGCAGCCGCTTCATAGGCTCTATCTAGTCCAGCACCACTACCCTGACACTGATTGGCGCAATGGGTTGCTGAGGTTGCATGGTGCTGTGGTGATGTCAGATCACTGTGCTCGAGAGAAGCATAGTTTTGTCGTGTAAAGTAGAGAGACATAGCACTAGCACAAGGCTGGTGTGCCAGGCGCTCCAGGACTACGGTAACTTTAACTTGAGTGGGGGTGATGTAATGAACCTTAAGAAGGTTAGCTTCCGGTGGAGGTGGTGGTGAGTTCGAACGGGGTTGGTGCCAGAGAACAGTTTAATGCCTGAGGCATGAACATATTTGCTCGTTTGTTTACTTCCACTATTTACTCTAGCGACAGCCTTGCCGACACCATTAACGATTACATTGAACAACACCCAGGGGAGAGGGTCTTTTATATCTAATCATTAGCTCCTAAGGACTCGAGCGCAGAAATATCATAATGTCGTATAACCCAAGAATGAGCATGGCCCCGAATTCGCAACAACAGAATCGGGGCAGGAAGAAGGAGGAGGAAAGCGACGCATTCATGCGCCTGGTGAGAGCTCTTATGTCCAGTCTTCTAACGCATCAAATCTGACTCGGCCTCAAATAGCCCGATAAAGAAATAGTTGGCTGTATCAGCGATATCGGGATTCCATTCACCGTCGCTGATCTCCAAAAACCGAATCCTGTCCAGATCCAGATGATCTTCGAATGGTTCGCGGAACTGCTTATGAATGCGACTCGAGACACGATCGATCCAGCCATGCGAGCAGCAGCAGAAGATATCTGTGGGGAGTATATGGATGTCATACCGTCTGACACACGCAATCTGATGGGATTCTACGTAACTTTGCGAAAACTTCTGATCGAGTGTGGGATCATGGATTTCTCATTTCAGGACCTCTACAAACCTACCCATGATCGCCTTGTGAAGATATTTTCCTATATCATTAATTTTGTGCGCTTTCGAGAAAGTCAGACATCAGTGATTGATGAGCATTTCAACAAAGCAGAGACAACAAAGATGAGAATCGAGACCTTATACATGGAGAATCAGGAAATGGAAGCGCGCCTGGAGGAAATGAGGCAAAATCGAAAAGCAATGGAAGTCCATATAGCCGAGAAAGTAAAAAGGAATGAAGAATTGAAGAAGCGGCTTCTGGAGCTGCGGCAAAGCCAGGAGAGGGTCACCAGACGATTTGAGAATGTCAAGGCGAAGAAAGCAGAAATAACGGCGACCCTAGAAGACAAGACCGCCGCGACAATCCATTTGCGACAGGAAAGTGCGAAGCTAAGGCCGTATGTCCTACAATCCCCAGCTGCTCTCCAGGCATCTTTGGCTGAACTGAGTAATACTCTCAATACCGATAAATCCCAGATCGATGCTTTGGATAAACGAGCACGAGGTTTGCAAACATCCACAGATACATTCTCAGTGGTTGCCTCTGATGTAGCATCCTGTATAAAACTCCTAGAAGAGATTGCCGTTGAGCTATCTAAGGAAGAGGAAGAAAACATTCGCATTGCAAAACAGCGCGACGCTCTAGGAGAGCGAGGGAACAACGTCCGAGAAGTAGAGCGTACCGAGGGACTATTGCAGAGGCAATTATCAAAATGGAATGAACGTACGGAAAAATTGAGAGAGACCAGTAGAGAAAAGGCACAAGCTGCAAAGCTAAGGATGGAGGAATTGAGAGCAATACACAGGGAACTTACAGAAGAACGGGCGGAGAAGGGAAGAGAAATGGAAAGGAGAAGGGTGAGAATCGAACAGACTGAGAAAAAGGTATGCTGCTTTACTTTTAAATGGGAATGAAGACTCACTCTCTTGCAGATGGCGGATTTGAAGGAAAATATTGAAAACGAAATCCATAATGCTCATGATGAGTTTTTAAAGATGGATTCGCACATCAAGCTGTACATCACCGAGATGGAACAGGCGATTTAACCGCTTCCATATATTCCGTTCATGGGGTAGCGGCATTAGTTGTTTTAGTACCGGCGTTGGTTATATCTGGGTTGATACCACTAATGAAGGATAATGATCTTAGAGAGAACTCAAGAAGCAATAAGATACGGGTTTCATGGCATGCTTACTTTCTTATTCCCAACCTGCCTTCTCAAATACAAACCAGCGCCTTAGTATCCGTTCTAGTTTTACAGTTCGGCCACTCCAGCTTTGAGAGTCGATGTCCAGTCCTGCACGCCGTGCATTACCACCTAAAAGGGGAATTTCCGTCTCCAGTTCTTTGAACGTCCCCCAGCGATTCCTTTCTTCTGCAAAGTCCATCTTCTTTTCTGGTTCCCCTTCATTGTCCTCATGTCTCTTTTCTGTAAGCACCACTCGCAGTCCGCTGAGACGGCCGACTTGTACTAAAGAGGCCAACGTATTTCCCAAACCCTGGGCATTCCATTCACTGGTCTCTTTATGTAGTTCCAAAATTCCATAGACTATTAAGAGAGGGAATTCCTTGTTTTGGTTGGGCGAACCCGGGTCTGAGATAACCGGAACAGTAGCAGTGGAGAAGACTGCTAAATAAGCACGGAGATGTGAAATCGTTGGACAAAATACAGTAGTTATACGGCTGGATGTGACGAGCTGGTGGATTGTGCGAGTTAGGAGCGGATGGGACTGGATAGCTGCAGGGATAAGGTCCTCATCGGAGGTGTCTTGTAGAGTCGGGTTGACAGCTTCTTCTAGAGAAGTATGAGGGTCCAACTCCGTTTGTTCCGCCAGTGGATGCGAGGAAGCAACCCTCAAATTAGTTATAGCTGAGTCGAGGAATGCGGCCCGAGATGAGCATATTATGAGGGTAAGAGGGTAAGTTTGTTGAGCTAGGACATAATCAAGGAGCTCCACAGGGAGCGATGAGGGTAGTATAACTGGAACTGGAGCCATGTAGATAGTTTTTCCGCGCATAGAAGAATATCAATCACAGCATCACCGGCGCAGACCGTATCCAGATGCCCACGTGCTCAGAGAAATATGGATGGTTCCTGATCCAGGCGTAACGAAAGTTGACTTTCATGATGCGATAACATGGTCTAATAATTTAGAGAAATCTAACCGCATTTCTTCAAGTCAAGGGTCCTATTGTATGTTTTGCAGGTGGTGTTCGCTTCTTCGTGAAACCATGTCACTGACGTCGAGGTCGCGGCATCGGTTAGGAAAGTCCGCATCGCTTACGAGAAGCCCCTCTATGAGCTTCGGACAACCACACTGCAATCGTTCCGGGGAGTACTATAATTCTGGGAGCTCCTTATGGAGTCAATTTCAAGGATATCGACATTGCTGGAGAGCGGTATAGCCCACCGGAGCGACAATACAGGGGACTTAACCTCATGCTAACCACCGTTACAGCTCGAGAACTCACCCTCGATGCAGCCCAATCCGCACGAAGCTACAGGGCGGGTTCGAAGAACCTTTCGCCGACCCAAATTAAGAAGCTGTTGGACAGTCGAAATGATAGAGATATCCTGGAAGGGCTGAGAAAGGTCATATCTGTATGTGTACAACGAGTAAATCCTTGCTCTTATCGATATTGGCCCGCGCTACGTCTCGGACGTTGTTCTAAGAATCGCGTTATTGCAGAGGTGTCAACTGACGACTCATAGATGATGTACCGATCTCAGCCCTGTCTTCCGTTCTTTTCTTCGGTGGTCAAGAATGTTGCGTCACCAAATATAGAAATAAAGAAGCTTGTCTACATATACCTGCTCAACTATGCCGAACAAGAACCAGATCTCGCTTTGCTTTCGATAAACACCATACAAAAGTCCTTGTCAGATACCAATCCTCAGGTGAGGGCACTAGCGCTCAAGACCATGTCCGGTATCCGAGTACCTGTGATAAGTCAAATAGTGTCTTTGGCCATTAAGAAAGGGCTCGGAGATATGAGTCCATACGTAAGGAAGGCGGCGGCACTAGCGATCCCTAAATGCTACCGACTCGACCCAAAGACTCTTCCTCAGTTATTGGAATATATATCCACACTACTTGGTGATCGGCAATATTATGTGGCAGGTGCTGCCGTAAATGCATTTTTGGATATATGTCCGGATCGCATTGACCTTATCCACAAGCACTATAGGGGGCTGGTTAAAAAGCTGGTTGATATGGATGAATGGAGTCAGCTGGCAACGTTAAAGCTAATGACGACATATTCCCGAAAGTGCTTTCCCAAAAGGATGAAGAGAGTGACCAAGAACAAGAGTAGTCAAGACTTCTACGGGGATTCAGAAGACCGGGATGAGGAAACCGGCGAATTGGTTCAAGTGCTAGATCCAGATCTTGAACTGCTCTTGAAGACTTTGCGACCTTTACTTCAGAGTCGGAACTCTGCAGTTGTTGTTGCGGTTACTAAGTGCTATATCGCTCTCGGTACACAGGAATATGTCGACGCCTGTGTTGGGCCTATGGTAGCATTACTACGAGGTCCACAAGATATTCAACACGTGGTACTTTACAATATCGTCTCGATATGTCTCACAAATCCAGCAGCGTTTGTCAAATTTGCGTCTCATTTTCTCGTTCATTCTACGGATCCTAAGCAGATCTGGGAACTGAAACTAGAGCTTCTTACACTGATATTTCCCCACTGTAATCCTTACTTCAAAAGTGTTATCTTAAACGAACTAGAACATTTTGCTAGTGGATCAGATGAGGAAATGGTTAGGGATGCAGTTCGTGCTATAGGAAGATGCGCTCAAAGCGATGCTAAGACCTCTGCACGATGCCTGCGGCTTCTTCTGAAACAGATTACGAGTCTTGACGGTAATCTGGTAGCAGAATCCTTGACAGTCATTAGGCACCTTATCCAACAGGATCCAGCAGCGCATACCGGTACAGTTATTCGACTCGCGAAAAACCTTGATACAGCTACGAATCCACGGGCACGAGCTACCATAATATGGCTCGTCGGTGAATTTGCTGGTATTGATAGCGAGAATAACATAGCGGCAGATGTCTTGCGAATTCTCACCAAAGGGTTCGCGGATGAAGCGGAACCTGCAAAGCTCCAGATCGTTCTGCTTGCAGCCAAAGTTTATCTCCACTATCTTAACCGACTGAACGAGAACTCAGTGGGAGAAAAGGCTCCTCCAGCTTCTGTCACATCTGATCAGCACCATGACCTCGAAGGAGATGCGGGTTTTGGACAATCAGATTCGGCGGAAGTTGATGAGAAGCCCTTTGAACAATCTGATTCCGAGCATCCGATTGTCCTTCTGTGGAATTATATAACACTACTCGCTCGCTATGACACTTCGTATGATCTTCGGGACAGGATGAGGCTATATAAAGCTCTCCTAGCAGTCCCATCATCAACTCAACTGGCTAGCCTCATGCTTTTGGCACCAAAACCGGTTCCGCATGCACCCAGTCCATCTGAAAGCCGAACTAGCTTCGCACTTGGATCTGCAAGTCTGGTGGTTGGTGAAAACGGGGGCGTGCATGGTATCAGAGGATACGAACCCCTCCCGGATTGGGTAGAGGAGGGAAAGGAACCAGATCCCTCCTTGAGAGACACTGATGCTGCGCAGCTTGAGTATGACGAGAAACGTGTCATGCCTGCAATTGAGAGGCTTGGGAGTGCAGCTGTTGATATTAAGAGTGTATCACCACATAACTCGGTATCGAAAAGTAACGGTTTTGGTACTCCAAGCAAGGAAAAGACACTTGACGACTGGCTTGCAGAAGACGAAGAGGAAGATGAAGGAGAGGAAGATGATGAAGAGGATGACGAAGAGGAAGAGGAGGATGACGAGGACGAGGATGAAGAGGAGGATGGGGAAACCGAAGAGGAATCCAGCGAGGCTGAGGAGAGTGACAATCATGAGGGTGAGGCTGATCAACTTATTAAATGAAGCCTCTATACCCACAAAGACCGGTGTCTCCTCTTCGGGAATATCTGCACAGTCATGAAATGCATAAGGATTACAATAATGTTGATAAGAGTCAATGAAAAAAGCCTCCAACGGTTAATATCAACCAGGGCGGCAAGCATGGCGCATTACGAGTTAATTTGCCTATATCTGAGGCCAGGTTTAAAGGCGCATTGGCTACGGCCACGGCCATCACCAGTCATTCTAGACAAGAAGTAGGATACCTGAAAAGAAACCTACGCCGGCTGATATGTAGCCTGATTGGTAGAGTTATAATAAAAAGAAAGCGCAAAATGATGAATTGAATACGCCTGACGAAAATGTGAAATCAAAACCATGATTTTTGAAAGAACCGTGCCCTCCCCGTGCAAACGCCATCGCTATTCACAGAACTATGGACAATACAAAAAGAAAGATATATGTGTACAGCCCTGCCAACCACTAGAAGGCTTGCTGGGGAATTGATTCTAATGTAACACTATACCGAGCTCGAATTTTGGAACGGAAGAAGATGGTTGGTTTTGAGCGTTCGTAAGGGGCAAGCAATGGATTTACCAACGACGGCTAATTCAATCCCAATTAGAATCCTGGAATTCGGAAGGATAGTAGCTTAGAACATACCTGTATGCTTCGGCAACTTGGGGCTGAGGCCTTTTATATCTAGGGGGTCCATCATCTTCCTGACGTACAGGTTCGGGCTTCTTCCCATCACCACGTTTCTGACTTTGGGAGTTATCTTTCATATCAGAGTCTCTAGATGTTGTTCGTGAAGGGTTCCTTGGACGTTGCATCGCTTCTAATGGCGACTGCATGACTTCAGTAGTATCTCCGGCACCATCCAGTCGCTTCAGAAAATCGCGAGGAGGGGGAGGAGGCGGCGGGCCTTCCCACTGTAACGAACGTCTGTTATTGTAGCTATCAGAGCTGGAGCCGTTGCTATAAGATCCCCGAGAACTAAAGTAACCAGAATCCTGACGCTGCGGTGGATAACCAGGAGGCTTATCGTAGATATCAGGATTATTTCCGGTTGTATCTCTCACAGGTTTTGGTTCTCCTGAAACACCTAATGAAGCAAGTAAGGCTTCGGTTGGATCCTTGGTGACCGGTTGCGATATGAGACCCTCTCCAGGCTGGGGAGCCCAAGCATCATCTTCGGTACCCAAAGACGGCGTAACAGATCGATGAGGAACTGGTGTTGCAGATGGCCAAATTTCGGGCGACGTATCGCTACGATGTATACGAGGAGAGGATTCTTCTTCGCATTCTTTTCCATCTCCCGCAGGGTTGTAGTCTTGCTCAGCCTTAACCCGTTTGGGTGACGACTTTTCCAGTTGCATCTCCGGAGATCGAGGCCGCTTTACGCCATTCGCTTCAGGCCGGTCCCTTCTCTCGAGATCTTCATTTACTATTTCGCCTCTATCTGCTGGGGACCCTATTCGACTTCTCGTAGTATGACGATCTTCCATCCACGATCGGACCTCATCGAACGGGATTAGATTCGGGGCACTACTTAGCTCAGCAAAAGCGGGATCGTTCTTTGCGGTAGACCAATGGAGCGTGTCTCTGATGCTAAGCTTGAATTCTTCCAGATTTTCTCGAGTCACAAACTGAGAAACTATGGTATCCGCATTCTCAAATCCAAGATAAGAAGGTGGATCAGTAAAGTTATTCGACAATGTTTTGTTGATCGGGACTGCTGGCGAGTGAGTATCTTCATTGAAAATCATCTCCAATTCCCAATCGAAAGTGTCGAAACTATCAGGATGTTCGCTCTGTAAGTCGGTTGAGTGTCGTTTCCAACCGTGATGTCCACCAGCACTTCCACCACGTCCTTTAGAATGTAGATTATTTCCACTATGATCATGCCCTCCACTAGATGATGCCGAAGAGTCTACAGATTTCGAACGCTCCGGCGGAACCGAAGATGAAGTCTGCGACTGCTGCGGTGGAACGGGAAATTCCTGTGCCGATCCATAAGTGCTATATGGAGGCCCTTGCTGGGATAATTGGTGAGGTAGCGGGGTGTACGCTTGATATGTTGAGGGGTATTGGCCTTGATAACTTGGCCCGTGGGGCAAGTTAGTAGGGTGTTGATACTGTGCAGGTGGCTGATGGCTCCACTGTGAATGCGGCCCCTGGAATTGAGAATTTGTTTGAGAATTATATCCATATCCTCCGCCATAATTGCTGTTTGGAGGTTGGTAATGGTTGCCTAGGGTCGGATAAGGTCCCATAGCTGGTTGGTTCGCATATGGTTGAGGAGGGTTTTGATATGGTTGCGGACCATGTTGTTGATATTGGCTGTAAGATGGATGAGGCGGGTAACCTTGATTGCCATAGGGTGGACCAGCCATAGATGGGTTGCCAGCTGGTTGAGGGGCATTTGCTTGACTATAGGAGTACTGCGGTGCTGCGGCATATTGCTGAGCAGGCGGATATGGTCCGTAAGAAGCACCGGGAGTAGGACCACGATTACCTTGGTATCCAGCAGATTGAGCAAACTGGGCATCGTATTGTTGGTAAGGTTGTTGATACGGCCCCTGAGAAGCTCCGTATCCTCCCATTACATGAGGAGGAACAGCATACCGTGTGATGACAGGGGCACTCTTGGGAACTGGATACCGAGTAACTACAACGCCAGATCTTTGTCTATTAGACGACTGTCCATGATGGAAAGAACGTCCATCGTTGGGACCATGCTCTCTCTTCCCTGGATGGGAGGCTCCGGCCGCACGTGCTGCGGCTAACCCACTAGGCTGAATTAGCCGTGCTCTGCACGCATCTCCTGGACGAGACAAGAAAAAAAGTCACTTACGCTGGTATTGCACGTGTAGGCTCTGGACAGCCCATCACATAATGGCCCTCTAAACCACAGTTGTAGCATCGTGGTTGTTCAGAACTGTTCTGTCCAGGTGCATGTGATCCCGCCTGGCTAGCTGAACTGGGCGAAACCCCAGATGGATCACCATTTTGCGTCTCCGCTGCCGACATAACAATGAGTTGGAGTCGGGGAAACGTCTAGCAAGTCATTGAAAGGAGACCGTGGGTCAAACAGCAAAACGAGAGATGAGAAATCCAAGGGGTAGTCATATGCTGGCTAAGCGCCTACCAACGAAAACCGCTCAACGTCTTTGGTAAATAATGTTTGAGCAAAAAGAGTTTGGATCGATGGAAAAGAAATCAGGTCTTTTTAAAAACCTTAGACGATTGATATGAGTTGAGATAGGTCAAAATACTAACCCTGCTGGACGAGCGGCACCCTTTTGGACTGTAGTTTGGAGCAAAGACAAGGAAAGGTCAAGCGGTATGACCTTTCCCCGCCGAGAGACGAGCTATTAGAGTAACAGTAGATCCAGCGAAGCAAGATGGGACGTGCAAATACAGATAAAAGAGCTGTATGCACGAGATCGCGAAATTGACGATGAGGAGGGAGGCGTGGGAGGTTCACAAATTGGATTGCTGCATGTCCTACTGGGATCTAAGAAACTAATTAGAGAGGTTCGCCTATTACGGACGTTGAACTTCGCTAAGATGGCAATCTCGTGACCGAATTTTTTGTGCTTTTGAATGATAATACGGGGCTATGCTTTATTTGTAAGATTGAATGGAAGATTACGAGTTATACCTAGATCTCTGGAGGAAATTGGTGTTTCCAGAGGCAAAGGTCGGAATGTGCTCATATTATTTGTCACGTGAGAATTTAGCCAATCCTAATATACACGAGAATTAAGGCTTAGACGCCGA
Organism: Scytalidium sp. 3C; assembly: GCA_000743665.3. Classification (NCBI taxonomy): domain Eukaryota; kingdom Fungi; phylum Ascomycota; class Leotiomycetes; genus Scytalidium; species Scytalidium sp. 3C. Next base: position 391,593 of record JMRO03000002.1, read on the forward strand.
GCTTGAATAATCCAGCTTAAGCTTAGTTATCACCTTTGTTTGCTGAAGCTGGCATACCACGACTTGCCACGCCGCTTATCCAATATGATTTGACATGTCAAAGCGACGATGATGTTTTTTACCAACTCGCACAACCTCCGGAAATCGCATGTGCCATTTACGACTTGAAATTGATAGAGCTACTTGGCTCGTAGGAGAGCGGACGGTTGCAGCAACATGCCTGGACTTCCTTGTACGGCTAATCACTTCTACCGTGGATATAGGACATCAAACTAACTTTCCACCTTTTAATAGCGTCCGTAGATCTGGACGAATGCATCGAGAGTTTATACAAAAAGAACTTGCTCGCCGAGTCGGTAATAGAAGCCATATGCGCAAAGACGAAGGAGCTTTTGATGCAAGAAAGCAACGTCGTGCATGTACAGGCACCTGTCACAGTTGTTGGCGATATTCACGGTCAATTCTTTGACTTGATTGAGATATTCAAGATTGGAGGATGGTGTCCAGACACAAACTATCTCTTCTTAGGTGAGGGCTGCCCTGCAACAACCAAGTCCGTATAATTACTAATTCACTCCTGAAGGCGATTATGTAGACCGCGGCATGTTTAGCGTTGAAACGATCTCTCTTCTTGTTTGTTTAAAACTACGATACCCACATCGAGTTCATCTGATACGCGGGAACCATGAGTCGCGGGGGGTTACTCAATCTTACGGATTTTATACGGAGTGTTCCAGGAAATACGGCAATGCCAATGTATGGCATTATTTTACGGACATGTTTGACTTTTTGACTCTAAGTGTTGTTATTAACGACCAAATATTTTGCGTCCATGGAGGTATGTACGCTAAGAAGGCTGTCGCTGGGTTACACCGCTGACCACAATCCCCAGGACTGTCGCCTTCGATCCATTCAATAGACCAAATTAAAATCATAGACCGTTTTCGAGAAATACCACATGAGGGACCTATGGCAGATCTTGTATGGTCAGATCCAGATTCTGAGCGAGATGAATTCTCACTTTCACCCCGCGGTGCTGGCTACACGTTTGGCGCTCAAGTCGTCAAAAAGTTCCTTCAAGTGAACAACATGTCACATATCCTTAGAGCTCATCAGTTGTGCCAGGAAGGATATCAGGTTCTATACGATGATCGGCTCAGCACCGTATGGAGTGCGCCTAATTACTGCTATCGATGCGGAAACATGGCAAGTGTACTGGAAGTTAGTGATACGGGAGAAAGGTTCTTCAACGTTTTTGCGGCGGCTCCAGAAAATGATATGCACAAGGGAGACGCGCAACAAGGCGGAGCTGAGAAGATTGCGGATGGCAACACCTTGCCAGATTACTTCTTGTAAATAATTTTATCATTTTCACGAGCTTGCTCTTGAATTCATAAAGTCCTGACGTGAGGAGGCAATGCCCATAAATTGCCCCTTTTCAGTCTTATTCAGGTATTTTGCTTAGTTACCAAGTTCACTTATCATTATCATGTATCATGCCGAGCGACCTTTCCGAAAATCTCTCCAGCGAAATCACATTACCAATCCTTCGCAATGTCGAAGCTCCATTCAAACTCGAGATGCTTGTGCTTATCGTCATCAACGAAGGTGGAGATGGCGTTGTAATGGCCACGAGCCAGCATTCCAGATGGAGCTTCTTCCTCAGAAACTGATTCGAAGGTTAGTAAGCCCCTGCTCCAGTCTCTATGTAATATATGCAACTCACAGCGTTTCGTGTAGAAAGGGGTTTGATCGGTGTTCGGAGCAAAGCTTCCCTGATTGAAGAATTAGTGTCTCTTCCTAGAAAACTGTAGCCTAAAGCTTCCAATGTGGTTCTGATCACTCACAATCATCTCTTGGTCCTTGCTAACTCTGATACCCTTGCGCTTAACGACTTGGACGTAGTGCAGACCGCTAAGAACCTCGTGTTGAACCTTGAACTTGGCCGACATGGTGAATTTCACACCTTCCTTGATTTTGAATGGCTTGTCCTTCAACGTTGCCTCGGCGCCTTTTTGGCTAAGGTCGATGGTCACTGGCGGTCGTCCCTCACTGTCCATGGTCAGGGAGAGGATGATGCAGACTCGTGGATCCGATGGGTCGGAAATATCTTTGCCTTTTCCACCAAGACCTAGAGAGGCCTTATAACGCTGAAGGGATTCATCTTCGGCATCTGTTCATAACCATTGATCAGTATGCGTGTTCGCAGGGGTTATGGCACATGAGGACAAGGAACAAGGATGGAACCATTCACAACAAGCCCAATGAGAGAGCAGAGAGAGATTCAAGATTCAGATCGCAAGGCTGAAAAGGAAAATATGCAGGATCCCCAATGCTGATTCCCGTTGGCCTGCTTCTCTTCAATTGCCATGCCCGCTGGCTTACCTTGATCTACCCCTCAGGCTCGCGAGGGAAGCAGATCAAGGGGGCAAGTGAAGAGAGAACAAGACAGCGATACAAGACGATGCCATATACGCAACACCACGACCATAAAAAAAAAGGCAGTGAAATTGTAGCCTACCCATATTCTTGTATTCTGCGAGAGTCTTCTTCTCGCCGACCTTGAACCCCTCAGTCTGGTCAGGGAGCAGATCGTGATCATCTTGGGAAGCCATGGTTTCGACAAAGAAGGTGCGAGGTTGGGGACAGAAGTTCAGGGATCAAGGGCGAATTTGACACAAGAACAGTCAGAAATATAGACTTTTGCGTGCGTGCAAGTTGGCATCGTGAGTTCTTTGAAGTGGTCGCCGCCGTGTTGTCTGGAGCAGTGGTGGGGCAATTGGCATCCCTGTCATCGACGCATGGGTGACCGCCTTTTGCCTAGGACCCTGAGGTTCTGAGGGAACACGTGCAGTTCGCCTTTCTAACGGTGCGGGATGCAGCCGTTGGGTTTCACGAGGTCAGGGTCTTCTAGCTACACCAGTAATTGCATAGGAGAGTTGTGAGGGCTGGCTCAGAACAGTTGCCCGTGGAGGCTTGCCTCGAGGTCGCGGTCACGTGATCATGTCTGAAGCAGCGCGGGAAGCTCAGCTATCGGCAACGGCGACACTAAAAGTCGTCTTACTGCAACGCAGCTACTGGAGCACTACGTAAGGAAGTGCGTGATAGTAAATCAATGAAATCATCATGATTGGGGCGATCATGCGCTGGTACACAGTACTTGACAGGCAGGTCAGCTCCCCAACAGCCAATTTCGGAGCCCCTGTGCATGGCGGCCGACGTGGGCAGGAGGTTCCTCTTGCCGGCTGTCTGTGCTAATTACCGTGCTCCGTGCAAGCAATACGGCAATCCAACCTGGGCAATTTTTTTTATTGGATTCTGCGGGGAGGCAGATTCGTTGGCCGAGCGACAGGGGGTGCGAGTACCTTTATCCGGCGCTGAGCTCTCGACGTGGCAGCCGAATGCGGCAAGGCCCGGCCACGCCCCCCCCGGCGCTGATTAGTCGGGGGCTTGAGGTAATCAAAGTCACCTAATGGAGGAGCAGAGCAATGTCCTTCTAGTGCGCTCGAGGGATCCATCCATATACTGTCCTCTACGGCGTCAATCGCAAAGATCGCATCTCCATCCTTTGGGCAACCGTGCTATCCACACGCAATCGTCGAGCATCGGCCATCCTCGCGAGCCCGCTGGCCTGTCGATCTGCATTGCTGAGATCCCGAGTCCATGGTCGATTGTTGCTGAAGGGGCGCGCATCGCAAAAAGCCTGGTGGTTCGAGTCCAGTTCGCATCGACTGCCATCTCTCGAAGGACGTGCCGGTAAGTCGCACACCCGTGGTCCACCGCATCGCATCCCACATATCTCAATTTCTCGGGTCTCTCTCTCTAGAAGTGTGGGAGCATCATACTGACAGGATATCCTCCTGTGGCCAGGGTTCCCCCATCGCACGCGCCAGTATCTCTCAATCCGCGCTCTTTTTTTCGAGGTACCCAACTACCGCGTCCCGGGTCTTCGGTCACGCTTGCCACGATAGCTACAATGTCGTCCAAAAATGGTCGCCCTCTTCCGGAGATTGTGAATCCCTTCATGACGGAAGATGTCCCATCTCGTAAGATACACCCCAAGCCATCCACCACATCGCGGCATCGCTGACGGCGCGCTCAGATGAGACACTGGTGCTCCGTCGACGTCTGGGCCAGACCAGCCTCGACCCTAAAGCAGGCCAGGTCGTGACGTCGAAGACTCCTACTAATGCCAGCGGTTTGGAGACATTCGATTATCTCCATCTGCGCGCCATCCTGCCCAAGGGTATCAAAGGTGGCATTTGGAAGGGTGCGTCAGCGCCGGCCTCGTATTTTCTCATGCGTCGTAGTTCCGATGGATACATCAGTGCTACAGGCATGTTCAAGGCTACCTTCCCATATGCGACGGTCGCTGAGGAGGATGCGGAGCGCAAATACATCAGAGAGCTCCCAACCACAAGCCCTGACGAGATTGCCGGGAACTTGTGGATTCCCCCGGAGCATGCTCTGGAACTCGCAGAGGAATATCAGATTTTGCCTTGGATCCGGGCTCTGTTGGACCAAACTCCGCCTGATCCGCAACTCTCCAAGACTGCGAATGCAGTTCCCATCACCTCACCTCCTAAATTTTTATTACCAGATGCCACACTTTCGCAACCGGCGACCGCAGCAACACCCAGTCGCCGATCACGCCGGTCTGCCTCGCCCTCTAAAATTGCCTCACCCAAAAAGCCAGCTTCTACCCGAAGTCGAAGGGCGAAAGTTCCAGTGGAAGTAACAGAGAGTAACTCAAGCGTCACCCCTCTGCAGGAGACACCAGAAGTCCTCCCAACTCCTAGCGTTGTGAAGGAAGCCGAACAAACCGTGACCCCTGCTCCAACCGAAACTACCAACGGGACGGATGGAGAGCAAAAACCTGAAGAACCCGTTGTGCGGGTTAATGTGGATACAGATGTGGAGGTGAAAGATGATGTCGAGACGACTCACACCCATGTCCAAGTCGAGATGCCCGCAGGTTCCCCTGAGCTACCGCTTCCTGAGGACACAGAGGCTATGATTGCTAAAGCAAAGGAGATGGTTGAAGCAGCTGTAAAGAGTGCAGAAGCAGCCGGTCCCAGCGTACCGAAGAAATCGAAACGCAAAGCCGAAGAGTTGGAAGTCGAGGAGGGAGAAGAAGCTGAGAAAGTCGAGGAGGCTGTTCCAGCAAAGAAAGCAAAGGTGGAGACGCAATTAAGGAAGGAGAGAGTTAAGACTCGCGCTTTGATTGGATTAAGTGCGACAATTGCATTGGGGTGAGTTGTTTTCCAGCTCTTTTTTCGTCACGAGGACCATACTGACAGTAGCATTAGTGCCGTGATCCCGTATGCGTTGAACCTATTGTGAACTGGGTGCAAGGATATCCAACCTGACTTCTTCTTTTTCTTTATTGATTCTCACTAAATTGGCGTTTATGACTTGGCTTACGGGCGGCAGCGGTTCGCTCAGCAAGGAGACGTCAAGAGGCTTACTGAATACCCCTATTTGGATTACACAAAGTCAAGTGTTGGTACATGCCTCTCTAGACACGTAAAGATTTTATTATGGCCGCTATGGCTTCTTGTTGATAACTAAATTCTAATTTGTGGACCTTAATTGTACTTTTATGCTCTGGTGATTTGCTGCCATAATTCCGAATCTATCTACAATATACTACGGTCTAATGAGGCACAGTCCCGGTTGTATCCTGGTGGCCTAATGTTCCGTGACCAGATCTGTAGCCTGCTAGAGGAAAATCGGCATAAATCACCAATTAGTTTAACTCATAAGACAATGCCATTTTGTCTAATATTACAAAAATCAATAAAGTTTCTTGTACCACGGACGCCTCGCTTAAGGTAACCCCTGAGAACCCTTTAACAAAGCCTTGTTTAGGTTTTTAGAAATCATTTTGCGCCTTTGCCTTTTGCCTCGGTCTCCCCTAATTCCCTAATGTACACATGCGTCAGCCCCTCGCCAGTGTAGTCCTCTTGTCCATTTTTGAATCCTGGACAGATGCCTACTGCCAAGAATTTGCCGTCGTTGGAGAACGCGAGAGCAGCAACGCTGGCGGGATATTTTTGGTACTGTCTAATTCTCCTCTTCGCAACTGCATCCCACAGAGCTACTATACCATCACCGCCTCCGGATGCAAACGTCCCATGGATTGGATGAAACGCAAGAGCATTGACTGGGTATACAATATCGGTGCCGTCGCCTTCAGGTGCTGGTTGCCGGTGGCATTTAAACGCATACTTTCGTGCTTGTGATTCCGGAGATGGGTCAAACCATTCAACTGCAACTCTGCCTTCGATGCTACTGCTTGCGTATCCATTATCATCAGGCATACATGCAACGGCTCTGGTCATGAATTTTAAGGAAGATTCTCGCTGCTGCCAAGGTTGCAGATCTGTCGTATCAGTTGACTGAAAGGCCAGCATTGCTGTAGTATGGAGCTCGTATACATGGACGAGGCGAGCTGCCATACCTACGACAAGTTTCGTAGGAGTAATGGATAGAGTATGCGGTTTTGCAGGTAAATTGATCGTCCTTGGCCCTTTGTCAAGGTTCTTGAGGTCGTGTAAATGAAGCGTTGAGTCCCAAGATGCCGAGATGACCAATGCTAATTAACAAATTAGTATGAAAGTACTCTTGAAGCATCATCTTGCCGCATACAGAACTCTTTACTATATACCACACATTTGACTGGTGCCTCGTGAGCGCTGAGCAGCGTTTGTTCCCCGGTTTCCAAATTTATCCTAAATCGTCCATCAGTCCAAATAATTCGTCACAGAACAAAATTTAAAATATTACCTTTTCACTTGCCAATCCATTCCAGCACTGAAAGCTTCATTGTCGTCCGCGCCGAAGCACACATCTAATACCGGAGCTCTGTGCTCATATTTCTGTATGATCCTCCCGCCGGCTTCTTCGCCACCAATCTCATATAAATAGACAAACTTATCCCATGAAGACACAAGCAGCTTCGTCGGCGAATTAGGCGCGAATTTAAGGGCCGATACGGCATCTGAAGGCGGTTGCGATAACTCTGTTTGGGTTGCTAAAATATACAGTTAGCAACAACGCTTGACATCCCCAGACTCCAGAATACTAATAAACATGTTAAGAGAGACTAGCCTGGTGCCATATTGTTATTTTGAGCAACAATCGTTCTCTACAAGATGCTGCGAAACGTCCAAAACCGTTTGTTTATTTTCAGATGTAGACCAAATATCAACTACTATTTTGCCGCGCCTTACCGCTTTCATCCCACCAGATAGAGGTGGGGCGAGGATGAAATAGAAAGCATGGAAACTTTCAGTCAGATGGTTTAGCTTTTCTGCCACCAAAGCCGACACTTGCAGAGATTTGGTATAAGGTACTCAAGCTTTAGGACTCTTATACATCAGACTCTATATTTTAGAGATACATGCTTTAATCCAGTTAGGACGGAAGGCTCCCTTTAAAGCTTGAACTGTTCCTGGGAGCTGTCAAGCTGCCCGCAGGATAAAGTTATGCCGTTCGGACAACTCGTCGTGGGTAGCCCAGGGGCTGGGAAGAGCACGTATTGTGATGGAAGTAAGCACTACATCTTTGATATGGAAATTTCAGCATTGACCACGCTCTGCAGTGCAACAGTTTATGGGTGCGATAGGGCGAAAATGTTCAGTTGTGAATCTGGATCCAGCCAACGACCGTACGAATTATGAGTGTGCTGTCGACGTACGAGATCTTATTAAGCTGGAAGAAATAATGGAGGAAGACGACTTAGGTCCAAACGGTGGTGTACTGTATGCGCTGGAAGAGCTAGAACACAACATGGAGTGGCTGGAAGAACGTCTTAGTGAACTAGGTGAAGACTATGTACTTTTTGATTGCCCAGGACAAGTCGAACTTTATACGCATCACTCATCCCTGAGAAACATCTTCTTTAAAATTCAGAAGCTTGGCTACAGAGTGCGCATCTATCGCTTGCTTCTCCTCCATCACCGTTACTGACTCTTTTCCAGCTTGTGGTTCTCCATCTGTCAGACTGCTACTGCTTAACACTCCCGTCCCTTTACATATCAAATCTAATTCTATCCTTACGGGCAATGTTGCAAATGGATTTACCCCATCTAAACGTCCTCACAAAAATCGACAGGCTATCCACCTACGTGCCCCTACCATTCAATCTAGACTTTTATACCGAGGTCCAAGATCTCTCCTATCTCCTTCCTCATTTAGAAGAAGAATCGTCAATATTGCGCAGCCCCAAGTTCGCCGGCTTAAACCAAGCCATTATTGAACTAGTTGAAGGCTTCGGTCTTGTAGCTTTTGAAGTCCTAGCGGTGGAGGATAAGAAGAGTATGATGCACCTGCTTCAGGTAATTGACAGAGCGGGAGGGTATGCTTTCGGAAGCGCTGAAGGTGCAAATGATACCGTATGGCAAGTAGCCATGAGGGAAGGTGTAACTACCATGGACGTGAAAGATGTCCAAGAGCGTTGGCTCGATGCGAAGGACGCGTATGATGAGGTGGAGCGTAAAGAGTGGGAAGAACAAGCCAAGCGGGAAGGTAAATCGTCGCAGAGGGATCCCGGAATTTCTAGATCAATGGATGAAAACGACGAGTTGGACGATCTGGACGGTATGTATCCTCCGCCGGGAGATAGCGGCATAAAAGTAATCAGAAAAAAATAAATGATACCTCAACCATCGCTGTCGCTCATTTCTTCGTCGTCATCGATGTCGCTCAAGTCCACGGAATCGACAACATTCGTAGATGGTTTTGCTTCTGCCATTGCCCCGAATATGCCTTCCAGAGCAGCTTTATTATTTTCGCTAACCTCTCGTCGGGCCCGTATAATTATGTCTTGTGCCCTCCGGATAGCTTCTTCTTCTGCTTTCCTAATCGTACCGCTGACTCTGACGACTCTGAAAACACACCTCCTGCCATCTTTAACCGGAACCACATTCATAAATGAAAGCGCTGCCCACACTATCCTGTAATGCTGTCGCGAGACGCGAAGAATAAACGTTGAAGTAGCCGGCGAAAGATATTTCACTACATATGCAATTAGCGTTGATTGAGACAACACCTAGAGTAAATTTACCAGAAAGGCTCTCTGATGCAGCACCGGCACCATAATCCCCAAATAATTGCAAAATCTCGGCTCTTAGTCCCTTGAGCAATGCTTGGGGTGTAAGGGCATCGGTCGTGGGCTGGTTTAGCTGGATCACGTCTGGAATTGTGACATTATTCGACTTTTTCTCCAGTCCAGGATACAGTATATTGAGGAGAAGATAGCGATTCTTTATTCGAACCATTGCATCAGTTGCCTCTGCGGAGAGAGGTATAATAATGTAGTCAGAGAGAAAATATTATATTTCGGTGCTACTCAGCAAGTACGGTCCAGAAGCTAGCGAATGACGTTCCTCAACGGCACGACACTGCACCGACCCCCGACCAGTGGCCCCATACACTTCCATCAACTTATAGGTACCAGCACTTGAACAAGATGTCAAAGCCTGCTCTCAAAGCTGCTATTCTAGTAGTCTCTACAACTGCAGCTAGAGAGCCTTCAACAGATGCATCCTGTGCTGTGTTGAAGGAAGTCTTCGAAAAAGATGGAGCAGGCCAATGGGACGTGGTTGAGTCAAAAATCGTAGGTGATGATGTGCTGAATATCCAACGAAGCATTACGGGTTGGACGGATCAAGAGAATGTAATTAATTTAGTAATTACCACTGGGGGAACGGGCTTCTCCATACATGATCATACTCCTGAGGTGTGCTTTTCTGCCAATCCTGCCCTAGGTACCCCTCTACTTACTTGTTGTTAGGCAGTGACACCACTTTTGCATAGACAAGCTCCAGGTCTAGTCCATGGCATGATTGCAGCTTCCTTAACTGTCACACCTTGTAAGTTGGCTGAATTCAATTGTTGTTCTTTTGCTAAATCTGGCAGTTGCGGTGATGTCCAGACCGGTAGCTGGTACTCGCAACAAGAGCCTTATCATCACGCTTCCAGGCTCGCCCAAAGGCGCTAAGGAGAATCTTCAGTCTATCTTGAAGCTTCTTCCACACGCGTGCATTCAAGCTGCTGGGGCGGACTCCAGATCAATCCATGCGGGAGGTGTTAAGAAGCTCGAAACTGAAGCAGGAGTTACTTCCGGTTCCTTTGGAGTCGAATCACACTCTCATAGCCACTCTCATGGTCATCACCACGGCCATGGCCATAAGCATGACCATGGACATGCCGCTCCTATCCGTCATACAAAGCCAGAAGATGTCCCAAGATCTAATGATCCGACACTAGGACCTACAAGACGTTACCGTGCTTCTCCTTACCCCATGCTAGCAGTCCAGGATGCGCTCAAACTTATTGAGCAAGAGTCACCAAAACCGCAGGTGGTGACGGCCAAAGTGGGACCGGAACTGGTTGGCTCTGTGCTCGCTGAGGATGTCACTGCTTCAGAACCGGTTCCTGCGTTTCGAGCTAGTATTGTTGACGGTTATGCAGTCATTGCCCCGGAGAAAGGAGGTTCAAGTAAAGGAGTTTTCCCTGTTGCCTCCGTCTCTCATGCCAGTCCAGGAGAAATACCGCCTTTGAGACCGGGTCAAATTGCGCGAATCACCACAGGTGCTCCACTGCCTCCTGGTGCTACTTCTGTCGTAATGGTAGAAGATACTGTTCTCAAAACCTCTACGGACGATGGAAAAGAAGAATTGACTGTTGAGATCCTGGCAGAAGACGTAGTAGCCGGAGAGAATGTTCGAGAGGTTGGAAGTGACATCGCAGCCGGGTCAGTTATTTTGGCCAAAGGCGAGGAGGTATCTACCATTGGCGGAGAACTTGGGCTGCTCGCATCTGTTGGTAGGTCAGAAGTGTCAATATACAAGAAACCTGTAGTTGGAGTACTTTCTACTGGAGATGAGATTGTCCAGCATGATCGCCCAGGAGACTTGCGCTATGGGGAGGTAAGAGACTGCAATCGCCCCACAATATTGTCCGCCGTACGCGGTTGGGGCTTTGACGCCATAGATCTGGGAATTGCTAGAGATAAACCGGGGGACCTTGAACAAACATTACGGGATGGGTTCCGAAAGGTAGATTTGATTATCACAACGGGCGGAGTATCAATGGGTGAACTAGACCTCTTGAAACCAACCATTGAGCGCTCACTTGGAGGAACGATTCATTTTGGACGTGTCTCAATGAAACCAGGCAAGCCTACGACTTTTGCTACCGTCCCCGTTAAGAATAATAACGGTGAGCGGGTGACAAAGACTATATTCTCACTCCCAGGTAATCCCGCTTCGGCCATCGTGACCCTTCATCTTTTCGTCTTACCATCACTTCATTTCTCATCAGGAGTCAGTCCCGCAGGGCTACCACAGGTATTGGTCAAAGTAAAGCATGATTTTAAACTTGATACGGAACGTTCGGAGTATCACCGTGTCATTGTAACTGTTCAAAAAGACGGTTCCCTAATTGCTGAGAGTACCGGAGGTCAACGAAGTTCGAGGGTTGGGAGCCTCAAGGGTGCTAATGCCCTGTTATGTTTGCCAACTACATCCAAAGTATTACCAAAGGGGTCACAAGTACAGGCCCTGTTAATGGGGCCGGTTAGAACAGAGATATGACCACAGTAACAAGAGACAAAATTGAGATTTTTGGTCTAATATGATCCAAATTCTATTTCCTGTGCACTAGAAGTCATTATCATGCACACATGACCCGGCGGCAATTTAGCACATAAAAACGCAATCTCTGCTGCTGTGCAAATAGTATCCACCTAAACGCCTCCCCAAATGTCTAGTATACAGACTATACAGAACTTCCACACGTAGTTCTTCAACCACCCTCCTGTTACACGCATTACGGTAGCCTTAACACGATGAGTGTACTTTGCCTCGATCACTCAAAGTCTGGAGCACCCGAGCTAACCAAGAGGCCAACAATGAGGCCGAATAATCCGAGAACTTAACATGTGTTAGCTCTCGTCTCCTATCAAGAGCTTACAGGTGAATGACTTACCAGAGCTGAAAATCTCAATGACAAGGATCTTCACAAATCTACAAAGAATTAGCTCCTACATGAAATATAATCGCGTTAGGCTACTAACAAGCTAGGATCGGCGGCATCAGCCAAAGCTGCGCCAGAGCCATTTATTCCTACACTAACGCCGCAGACTAGGTTACATAACTATAAGTGGTCAGCAGCTGGAACTGGGTTCAATAGAAGTCTTGAATATCTGGGGATTCAACTAACGCCAACAGTTATGCCCCTGTTTCAAAATGTCAGCTCCAAAGTCAACTAAGTGAACGATTCGCGCTGATACTTACGCCCAGAAAAGCGCATAGCCGCTATAGTAATTCGAAGCTGAGTATAATGCATCACCCTCAACCATATTCAACTTTGCGGAGAAGACGATGGACATGATAACACCGTATATAGCAACGACTTCGCAGAAGATAATGGAGATCAAGTTCTTCGTTCGAATTCTAGGCGCCTTCACGCCACCGCCGAGAATAGAACTGCCTGTGATAAAAATCTGCCCAAAATTAGTTGCAATAACGATACAGATCTCGCAAAGTCATACCCCCCAAGCTGCGCCAACGACTGATAAACCTATGCAAAGGGCAATTCCAAGATCTGCCCAGGCATATGGGGATACATCCTCGAGGAATTGTCCGACCTGTGAGCATATCAGCCTATGTCTTAATACTCCTAATTGATCCTCATACATTGAAAGCCTCGCCGTCGCCAGTAAAAAGCATATCTTCGTAATGTTAGTCTCTAGATCGTTAAGTGTCTTATCTGAACGACTTACAAGCTCCAACTACGGCCAACGCCGCCGTAGCACCACCAAAACCATACTTCAGGCTCATCTTGCGATCGAATGGAAGACGAGTCAATAAGATTAAGTGTGATGACTATCGTGGAGAATAGCTGTTCGGTTGCAAGAGCTGTCGTCAATCATAATCGCGGAACAGAGGAGGCTTGAGGTCTAGCTGCGTCATTGCGGCTCCCGTAGCTAGCGTCAAGGCAGCGCCGCCAACTCCATGACCAATATATATACTAACTCCAACAACCTCACCTCTTAAGTAAACATCATGGCGACGCCTGGACAGTCCTTTTACGAGCTCTACCGCCGTAGCAGGTACTGTGACGTGCCATATGTAACTTGCTAAATATGTACTAACATCCTCTAGCATCGGCATGGCGCTCACGGATACACTCGATGATCTAATCAGCGAGAGGCGAATTGAACCACAGCTTGCAATGAAGATTCTTGCAAACTTTGATCGCAGTATCACTGAGGTTTTGGCTGAGAAAGTTAAAGCCAGGCTGACTTTCAAGGTACTCATTTGGCACCCCTAGGGGCCCTCTTAATGGATCATTATGAATCCAAAGGCTAATGTGGCAAACAAGGGTCATCTTGATACATATCGTTTCTGCGATGAAGTCTGGACCTTTCTAATAAAAGATGTCACTTTCAAGATGGAGAATTCTTCACAAACGGTACAGGCAGACAAGGTGAAGATTGTGAGCTGCAACAGCAAGAGACCAGGCGATCCTCAATGATCGCAGCTTCATAAGAAAGTCAAGGCGGAACAAATTCAATGCCATTATGATCACAACGGCTACTGGATGATCGTCTCCACCTCTGTCCTGTCATATTCATAGACCTAAGTTCCTACCTCATTGAGAGTACGGATCGGTTGCATTTCAAACATTAGGTTGGCCGGAGCAAGGATGGCGTTCTATTGGTATTTGGGCTCTCTGCGGCGTTAGCTGGTTGTGCAAGGCAAGACTGGTCAAAAGGCAAAATTCATCTTTTACATCCTTGGCAATATCATAAGATTAAGACTGTTTGTCGCTTGTTGATCATGATCTAATATTGGTTTGGCAAATGCTTGATGTGGGATATCACCTATCGTGAAATCATTAGATACTTACGCTAAGGCATAGCATCGTAGTTACCGTCTTGGGGAGGAATTGGGAGCTCCTTCCAACTAGAGACCGCAGTTCATTTTACTTGATATACCCCATCGACTGTATACACAGAAGGTAGTCGTTCAATTACGAACTTGCTCCAGCTATCTCTCAGACTCCAGACGAGGTAGAGTAAGGGGTGAAGAACGTCAATAGGTTCCACCGTCGGTTCGCTGTGTACACTTAACTCCGCCCATCTCCACTCCAAATTTCAGCACTCACTGAAACTTTAAGCAGAGGACCACGAATCTGCTGGAACTGGTACATATGGGCATCCAAATAGTCTTGGAAAAGAAGTAGAAGATCGCTGGATGATAAGCCTTCAGCCCGGCATACTGACCACCATACGCTACAAGTACATAACCAGCAATAGGAGCTCCGTACTAGAACGGTAAAACTTTCCTAGAGCTCAGATGCTACATTGGTGGCCTGTTGCTTATAAGCAGCGGATGAGCGTCAGGAGCCCCCTATTCAACTCTGGTTGCAATACTAGACAACTCATTTCCACCGGTCTAAAAGCAAACAAACTAGAAATGGAGTCTGAACTGGAATTGACACCCTTTATAACTGTACTAGAGAGTCTTCACAGGTTCACTTCCACTTTCATACCCTCACAAGTCACCATGGCTCAATGGCTACTGTTACCTTCAGAGATCTGACTCTCAATTTTCGAGATCATTGTTCAGGACCCCAACGGCGACAGAACGAGAGATAACAGGCCGAACAACTCTAATCCTATTACGAAGAACGGTTTGGCCCAATATGCAGCTGTTAGTAAAGAGTGGCAAGGCTTCTTTGAGAAGACACTATATCGTCACTGGACACTGACACAATCGTGTCTTGGAGCTTTCGGCGAGATTGTCCATCGCCAAAGGTGTCTTGTGGAGCATATTCACCTCTGTATTGAGCTTGAGGCATATACTTGCCCGGATTGCTCGGATTTCGGGTCGATACCACTCAAGCGCAATAACATTATTGCCAAAGCCGCAATCAATTGGCTTTTTCTTATCCTTAGCACATGGCGCAGACACCAAGATGTTCTTCCAGGAGGATTAGTCCTCGAATTGAGTATCTATTCACCCAGTGATTCGTTACATGCTTTTAAAGGAGATATGTATCTACACTCAGCTTCCTTTACGAACAATGACTTTCAGGGTGACAGACCTCCAGTTCATGATCTATATCATGGATGGACTAACGGCCAGCGATTGGAACCACCTGATATGGCTGCTATATCTAGGGTCTTTACAATTATGGCGCCGAAATTTCTGGACGCCTTCCGATTGTTGAAGTTGCAAATGGTCTTATTGTACGACGGCAAACTCGTCGTTCTCTTTCTTCAGGAGCTTTATGTGAAATCATCACAAGTCTCCCAAATATTGAATACGTCAACTACGAGCCGTGGCGGGAATTCTTTCGATTCAGGAGATATTTTCAAGATGAACGTGAGCCTAGATTTCAGATCGCATTGATGAAGTTCGCTGACACTGCAGGCTATCGCAATATTATACTGACTTTGCTGCCGGATACGTTGAAAAGCCTCATAATATTCGAAGATTTCAACGAAGATTATAACATTGTTCCATTGCGTCAATAACTATATCACAAGGGAATGGCCCTATCCTCCAGAACTTGTCAGGACCCCGTGTCCAGCTGTTGCCGAGGCCTTGGCTTGGAAAAGCACCAGCCTGGAAAAACTCTCTGCTTCTTACATCGTTGATGCAAATGACTTTTTTAAGGCATGTAAGCCCGACTGGGTATGGAAGGATCTTACATCGCTGGCCTTAACCTCCCGACTATTAGTAGGCACAACCCGAGCTGCCGTTATTCACAGGATGCTGGTGGAAGCAGGTGCGGTTGCACTAAATATGCCCAAACTCCGAATAATGGAGATCTGGAATGGCTCGAAGCGAAATGCTTGTGCATTTCGATATCAAGCAACAGCAACTTCAACTGTGTTAAGATGGCTTGGTACTTGGGACCTAGAGTTAGATATGGATGTGGTGGACATTTGGAGAAAGGTGGCAATACTTCATACTGGATATGAGCTTTGCATTCACAGGGACCAAAGGCTAAATATGCAGAGCATCAAATCACACGCAGCAGCTATCTGTGAGTTAAAGCTCAACCAACGAGTTATTCATCCGATATCCTTGAGACAGATTCTCAGGGAATCTGAGACATACTATTATTAGTGATGGAGATGAGGAGCACATAACACGGTGATACCGGATATCCATTTGAGTGGGAATACCTTATCCAATTATGTCCCAAGTTGATATGCACCGTCCTAGTCAACGTAGCGGCTTTCAAGTCATGGTAACAAGTCATGGTAACAAGTCAAGATCTTCAGTTCGGAAATCTCGCCTACTTACGCTCTTGTAACCTCTAAAGGTGTATCATGATCGGTGCATGAATATGGTCAAGAAGTTGGTGATCGTTGGAACTGGCCAAGCTTTGATGTTCTCTGCCCATGTTGCTGCTCTTTTTACAGAACCCCCTGATTCGATCCTTTCTAGGTCTCCGCAGATTATTTCCCCGAATAGGAAATGGGATTCTGCTTGATCAGCCATATCTGCCTCCGGCAGTCCGATTCCGGACTGCAGGCTGTCCAAATTTATGGACTTTTTTCGAACTTCCTTATTCTCTGAACGCTCCCGCAAAAGTCTTGGCTCCGCCATCTTCGATGGTGACGGGCTGCTACCATAAGAGAGAGATTAGAATATTATGGGCGTTTCCCGGGTCGTAGACAGCGAATCACTATCAAAGAGAGCGCGTCCTTGTAATTCCGTCTTATCTCTGAATACAGAATATTCTGGGATGTGCTTCCTAAAGTCGTAGGGACCGTGCATATACTTCTAGTCGCGTGGTATCCCTAAACGTCTGCTCCTGGGCCTCTTTTGAAGCCTCTCCCACTGGACGCCTACGATGGCCACTGTAGCTCCTAATACAGTCCTCCCCTCTAAAGCTCTTGTCCTCAAGAGCCTGGTCGACTTCGAGTATAGCGAATGTCTACTCCTTCGCCGCGTCGGTAGATCGTAGGATCACAAAGACGCCTTTGCCTTTGTCACGATATCCTACACAGATCGGCTGATAAAACTGCAATTTGAGCTTCTTAAATGAGGCCTGTTCCTTTGTGTTAGAAGATAATTTGAATTCCAAATTGTTCTCTTATAGCTTCCCATATCTCTTGGTGAGAAAAGCTGCTGTCGGACCCTCTCGTATGTCTTGCTCCACTTGTCGCAGAACCATTTCGGGTCGATGCCATCCAGATCGCCATCGTTCATTGCCTCGAAGATAAAAGGAGTCCTGTGATCTATATTAGCATACCTCTATATTTTGGGATTGTCANGAATACCCTATTGGTTAGCAACATGTTCCTCCAGCCGTTCCTTTTCCACCTTCAGACGCTATAAATGGCAATCAAGGTAGTCTGGCTTTGCAAAAGTGTGAGGATATCATGCACAATATCCTAAGCCGAATGCCTGTAAGAACCTAATTGATATACGTACCTCGGATTTGCTGCTCCTGTCTCCAGGAGAAGAACAGGAAATCGACGCCAAATGGAACTTCATTCTCTGATCGTCATAAGTCAAGCAGATACAGAATCAGCAAAGCTGTTGTCGGACAGAATTACAGAACTAGCAGGAGAGACAGGAGAAGGTTGCCGGCAAATGAAGTTTTATTCCTTAGTCCTGAAATGCGAAATAGATATCGAATTCAGCAAAAGCACAGAATGTAGCGCGCAACAATTGAGAGTATTTGAAATCAGATGATCTTCAAGTGCCAGAGAAGCGATCTGCCAGCTTACCGTATCATCCCAAAAGTAGAACGCTGATTATGGTAACTCAAAGACTAGCTCAATCCTGACTTACTACTGCATTAAATGTCATACCATCAATATTACGACCTCCTGCCATTCTTCAATGATAGTTATCGTTATCGGTGTCATGAGGGTTGAGGAGGGATTTCAAAATGCACTGGTCCATATCTTGTAACATATTTTCAAGTATAAATAAATTTTTATCAATCGGCTTTTGAATTAACTGGTGTTATAGCTGAGCATGCCACGCGGCGTGCAAGAGTACGTTCGACTCCCATATGTCTGGATATGCGATATTTTACAGACCCCAGGTTGGACAATGTTGCCTAGATAATATCATAACGTTCATATAACAGCGAAAAGTAAGAGGTGCTAGTACATCCGGAGATCGTTTGTAATCACCCCCGATATGGAGATATTACAGGTGTTCGTTCATAGTTCACTGGTTGCTTGAAGAGTTACCAGTGGTTCGTACCTGTAGATACGGGCTACTGCTGTCGGGCAGCGCTTCCCTGCCGAAGCAGACTAGCCAATACCATTATCTAATATACACGTGACCGGGCGAGCATAGCTACTGAAGGGCCTACAAGAAGTGATAAGACTGTCTGTGTATTTGGTGGGTTCAACGTTCATGACTGGTAAATTCGAACGTTGTCTGAAAGGTGCCTCGAAAACAAGGCCGCCTAATTACAAAGGATATGGCGGACGTACTTGAAGAGCAGCAGCCGCTTCTAAACAAGGTCAGAGCATTTGTGCCGGATTCACCTGTTTCTAAGAAATCTACTGCAGAGATTGTTACTGTTGTTGAAGGAATGGACACCACAAAATCAAGTCGCCATGCGCAGTGGATCAGCCTTGCTGTTGCCAGCGGTGCATGCGCCGCGTTTAATGGAGTGTTTGCTAAATTGTATGTGATGCTCCTTTTGAACAATCATCCTTTCCGTATCGCTAGTTTTGCTTCGTATGTCGTATTGCCTTGTTGTTCTCACTGATCCCAAATGATGTTGCAATTCGCAGGACAACGACAAAGCTTACCACAAGTTTTGCAACTTCTATCGCGGATCTCTTCGGGCTTGGTGACGGTGAGAAAATCATCGAGTATATTATTAGAGCTGTAAGTCTCATCATGAAGCAGTTTTACTATATTTATATTTATAGCTACTTTTCTTATTCTATCGCTTTCTTTGCCCACTTGCGATACTTTTTGTGCTAACCAGCATACCCTTTTGCTGTCATACTATCTCTTAACCTTGTGGACCTGAAAGCTAACTATACGGTAGATATTTTTTGGGTTAAACCTAGTGTTTAATGGAGTGGTATGGAAATATTCCTCCTACATACTCGAGTCATGATGCTGCCTCAGTACTGTTGCTAACTGCATCGTAGATGTGGACGCTGTTTACCAAGGCCCTAGCCCGAGGGACTTCAACAACACAAGTGAGCATAATTAACACATCGTCAAATTTTATGATCACCGCTATCCTTGGCTTTATCATCTTCGGCGAGTCATTACCTCCACTCTGGTGGGTTGGCGCAGCGTTACTCGTTGCAGGCAATGTGATTATTGGCCGGAGAGAGGAGCATGTTGATGACAACAAGGATGCAAACGAGCGAAATGCCGCAGACGGTGGAGGAAGCTCATCTCATGAAGAAGAGGAAGTGCTATTGGCCGATGACGTTGAGTTGGAAGAAGAAGTGCAAAGAACCTGAAAGCAGCAAGACGAGGATATTCTAGATTTAGGATCGGACGAGGAAGGAAAGTCCAGCAGATCAGCCTAGATATACATAGAGATGCCATCGAGATACGCTTCAGAGGAATAGTTGTTGGACAGTTCTCCGGAAAACTGAGATGTACTATAGATCTCTTTCAGATATACATTGAAATTCGTATCACAATCCCACAAGACGCTTTGTAACAAGTCCGTTCTGATTATGATTAATTTAGTAAATTCTTCAGGTTGATCCAACCATATACAACGAAACGAACTCCTGCAAGATACCCTATTTCTTCCGAGCATTCCCAGCAACAAATACACCCGAATGATGTGATAGTACAAAATATACAGGAGGCGATGTCTAGACTCTCATACAGCGTGACCCTAAGTCAATAACTTCAAAATATCAGCCATCCTTGTCGTCTTCTCCTTTCCGCCTTTTGCCTTCTCCTGGAACGCCTTCCCAACCAGCTTTCTTTTCTCGGCTTGAATTTCCAACACCCTTTCCTCAATGCTGTCCTCCATAATCAATCTCCAAACCGTGCATTTTCTAGTCTGACCAAGCCTATGAACGCGGTCTACAGCCTGATCTTCAATGGCAGGAGCCCACCAGCTGTCCGCCAGGATAACTGTATCTGCGGAGACAAGATTCAAGCCTACACTACACACTGATAGGCTTGCTAGCATTACTCTTGTATCAGGATCATTGTCGAGTGCGAAGATTGCAGAGTCACGAGCATGAGCTGGCATAGTTCCGTCGATCCTTGCATATTTGATACCAGCTTCTGCAAGCTGGAGTTGAATGATATTCAGGAATGATGTCCATTGCGAGAATATGATGACCTTAGACAACGGGTCTTTGCGGCTAGCCTGTAGAATGCTCATCAATGCTTCTGTCTTACTGCTCTTAGTTTCGGTATCAATTTCGGCGCCTGTGTTCTCATCTAGCGTCTCCTCAGCGGGTGGAACAAGACATTCGGTATCGGCAAGCTGAGCACGACACATTGGACACTTGTGCTGGAGGTCAATGGTCCTTTCTATGCATTCTTTTCCAAATGCATGCTTGCAAGTTGTAATAACCGGATTATGCAGTTCATCGAGACATATTGAGCATTCGTCGTGGTTATCAATACTGATTTGGAGTAATGCCTGAAGAGCTAGACGAGTTTCCTTGTTAAGGGAAACGACATCATCTTTTTCAAGTAAGGAGAGGAGGTCTGCTACGCGCGAACCGCACAGCTTCCAGTGGCAGCACACCTGGCGGAGTCGCAGTAGAACTTCGAGAAGATTATTATAGGTAGTGTCAGCTTTATCCTTGCCCTTTCCTTTGCCAGTCTGAAATTTCCGAAGGAGGCCTTTAGCTTCCATGCTGCGATTGGTTAGTAACTATTCATGTCAACACGTTGTCGTTTACTTACGAAAGTGCGTCATATTTCTCTTTCTCATCACTGCGAAACTTAATTCGGTGAACATATTCAGAGAGCTCTGGGAGCTTCAGGTCAATGAATCGCATATCTTTCTTGCGGCGCAGGCACATAGTTCTCATAATGGTTTGCAAGAGATGCTCTGCCCCCGTATCCCCCAATGCCAATGGCCGCGCTAGAACCGCGTTGAACAGCTCTTGGCGTTCGAGGCCACCAGTAATTCCAATAAATTTAAGCATCGAGTATAGATCGGTAATGTTATTAACAATCGGTGTCCCTGTGAGTACCCACCGGGATTTAGACAACAGAGATGAAGCTGCCACAGCAGACTTTGTCCGTGGGTTTCGAATGATGTGGCCTTCATCAAGAACTACTCTGCGCCAATTCATGGAGAAGAGGCCTTCTTTTCTGGGAACTTTCTCTGGGGTCTTCACACCTCGGGGCATATACTCCGTACTCAGCGTCCCATACGTTGTGWTTACCACATCATATTCAGCGAAATCGTTAGCATTCATACGCTTCCGGCTGCTTCCATGATAGGTTAAGACCTTTAGTGAATGTTCCACCTTGATGTGCCTTTCGATCTGTTGTGACCAATTGGACATGACACTAACTGGCGCGAGAATCAATGTGGAACCAGGGCCTCCTTGTAGAATAAGACTTATAAGCTGTAGAGTCTTTCCCAGACCCATGTCATCCGCCAGAATCCCTCCGGAGGCCAATACCGGCTCTGTGGCTGTAACGAATTGCGTTGCAATGTTCTGGAAAGCATTGGGGCGGCTCGATGGTCGTTTCCATAATTGAACAACATCCTTAGAACCAATTTTCGGAAGGACGGGGTTTTCCTTCTCTAACATCCACGCCAAACCCTGACGCTGATATGGGAGCAGGATGGAACGAAGCTTGTGCGGCTGCTCTGCCATTACCATTTTCTCTAAGGTCTCTTCTGGAGATCCCCATTTTTCAATAATCTCCTCCATATCTCTTGGCCTAATCTGCTCACTGTTCAGAACAATATCCTGAAGACTCGGCTGCGGCAGTCCCATTTCTTCCTCGTCCTGATTGATACCTGGCTGAGAGCTACCTTGATACCCTAACATCTTTCTCGTAGACGGAAGCGTGGATTTTGCTTTCGCAGCATTCTTTGGTGCCGCGATCCCTCTCTTCTTGAGACCAAGTCGGTCATCCCTCATCTTCTGTTCCAGCTCTGACCGGAGTCTTGCGTCCATGGGACCAAAGACTTTCAATAGAATGGGGCAGTCAAAGGTTCCCTTTTCTCCTGCTAAAATTCCTTCTATTATACATTCCTTTGCATCCTTTTAGGGCTCATTAGAGTTTAATCTTATGCTAAAATCGGCTGAGTGCTTACCATATACGGCGCAAGCTTTGCAGCCAAATTTCGGGGTATATGGCCAATCTGGCTGCCTTGTACATTTTGAACTGCGATTGCATTCCTGTCATACTGGTTTTGCGGTTCTCTTCTGAGGATAACGCTCTCTCCCATAGTTGCATAGCCACTGTAGTAGCGGATCCCGACAATTTTGGCGTCTATTGCACCGATACATATCCAAGCAAGTCCATCGTCGACCGCCTGGCTTAAATCAATAATTTCATTTTCATCGCCTTCCTGACTGGAAATCAAGATATCACCTGATGCCAGAGACTGGGTTGGGCGGGGTTGCGAGGCTGTAGGCTGNNGTAGACGCGTGGGAACTTAGCATGTGGCAAGTTCTCATCGTCTTCGGTAAGATCTATAGTCTCAATGGTACGCTTCACCATAGTTGCTCCAATGTGAGTATTACTTTGTGGTTGAGGTTACTACTGGTGGAGCGGAAAAATTCTTGGGACGATGACACGCGTTGTCTGTTTACAAAATCGCGAGTCTATCGCGAAGTCACGCTTACTCTACCCTTACTTGAAACCTTAAATGGTCATCCTAATGACCCTAGTATAAAGCTCTGGTTGCTCCTTCAGTCTCCTAAAATAAGATTTCTCCAGGGGAGTATTCTTGATGAACATTACAGATGTCAAAAGAATGATTTGTCTAGTTGAGAAAGTCTATGCACTCGGACAATCTGCAGCCTACTTTCTAATCTCCGCTGCGGGTCCTAACCAGTTTCTGTTATTAATACTGTTGTCCCAGAGTGTGTTTAAGTCTTAATAGTGTATGGGACTTGTATATATCATTCCTGCTTTAGTATGGCTGGAACACTTTTCTCAACGACATGAATGAATTCCTTGCTATTATTAGATCTGAACCACAATTCTGGGCCAGACTAAACATAGAACTCTATCAACCCAGACTTCATCACCCAGAGAACCCTACTTCTCTTTAGCAAAACGCCTTCATGAGATCAACCGATTGCTTTCATCACTTTACGGTTCCCCACATAGTAATGGTCCATCAATTCCCCCTAGGAAAGACAAACTATAGGAAGTTCCGCAATACATCTGCGCAATAACCCCTTGCGCCCAGATCTTAAAGACAATAGTATAAACTGAGATATTGCTGCGTAATCACATTCAACAGGTAGCGCAGATTGAGTTAGTCGTTCTTGTCGAAGCCATAGATCGGGCGTCCGATCCGTCTCAAGGCAAAAATGACCTGCGGTGGTGAACAAGTAAATAACTGGACCCGCAACTCTAAAAGTTCATGGGAAGGTGGCCTACATCTGTGACAGTGACGGTCTTTCTCTTTCCGTGATCTACATATGCAACGCAGTCATGTAATATCTAAAACGTTAATATAAAATCCGCATAATTTCAAACCAGTGTTGACTTACTTTTTCGAGATATTGTTTGATGCACAGCCGTGTCTCTTCATACACCGTGGCGGATATTCTTTTGACACCACCCCGCCGGGCCAGCCGTCTAAGGAAGTAGTTAGCATACAATATCTAGATATCTTGTCTGTAATCATCGACACCTAGGATCATAAATTTTACCTGATATCGCCTTTGGCTTTAAGAGCCCACCAGTTAGCTCGCATCCAAGCGAGGTCTCATGGATCTAGACTTACTGATGCCTTGAATATTATCCCTTATCACCTTTCTAATGCAGAAGTAAGCTTAGAATCATGAGGCTAACAGAACTGAAATGATGGCCGATGATACTGTTGCCATCGTATACAAATACTCACCTTTGCCTTCTCGCCCCAGGCAGCCCTACCACAGCTCCCTTCCCGCGACCGTCTACTTTAACTCCCTTTCCGCCTAAAGTGGACCGCGCATCAGGTCTTATTGAAGGCATGTCATATAGTAGATGCCTTCGCTTTGCTATGCTTGACTTGAGAGATAATGTGATCTGCTATTACCAGGTGTAGTTTGTGGAAGTTAATGCAACAAAGAAGGCTGCCTAAGAAGATCAAACACAGCCAAACTGGAACGCTTCGTTTCGAAACCAACTTGTCTGCGCGCAAAGCGTCTCCGTTTCAAGTCACCGCCGGAGCCCAGGTAAGACAAGCAACTGATTCATAGCAGAGGCACGCTAAATAATTCAGTAGAGATGGTGGGCGCAATGCAATTTAAGTGTCATTTATTATAGCCATTATTAATACTCATGCAAGGTGGCATGTCTCCTCTTAACCAACGAGTGTGATGCGCTTTTCTACTCAACGCCACGCCAGAATAATGTGAATCGTAAAAGTTCTATATAATCAAGGAAGACTATTAAGAGATGAAAGTAGCTTCCATGAAAAGAGTGCCATCCTCAGTTTTCTCTTCATCTCCAACTTTAACCTTCAGAGAAAGAGGAGTATTATGCGGGGCATACTAAAAGGCTGTCAGCTGGAGTTTGCTAGAAGAGCATGCAACATTACCTGGTAAATGTACGGCCTCGTTCCTGCGGCTACAGCGACCAAACTTTTGACAAATCCTGGCAGTTCCGCCATCACATCAACTCTGTCGAGTCTTTCACCCAAAGAACACTCTAAAACTGCTTCAACCTCTTTGCCATCCTTAGTCTTACCAGCCCATTCAAACTTGGCTGCTTCTGGCTCGGGCCAGTCGTTCTCTGAATCCCCTTTCACGCTTGTATGTGTTGCTTTGTTTGTTACGCCCGCAGTAATGATCTCATTATCCTTAATGATAGCTCCGACATTGACAATTGTTGATCCATAGGAAGGGGGTGTTTCGTACTCCATCATGATTGCAGAGTAAGTGGGTCCTTGAAAATCGACAAAGTTCCACTTTGCTGCAAGATGGTGAGGTTTCATGCCTTGCAGAGCATGGATGAATAGGGCTTTGCCTTTGAAGTCAATCGGTCCATCTTTTGTAACTATAGTACCCTCAACCGTATTTCTGGGCCAGAACGCATGTCTCATTGAACCCCAGGGGTTTTGCGGGTCGGTTCCGAAGTATGATGTCCCATCCACACCGACCTGAAAGCCGGGAGCAACGCGGGTCACGGTAACGTTGACGATGGAGGCTTCGTTTACCATAGACTTAACGGTGTACGATGTTCCATCTTCCGCGAGTTCGATTGCGCAATTATCGGCGTAGAAATTCGTCTTGTCGTCGCTGAATTCCATATTGGTAAGAGGGTCAGAGGACCACAGGTTGGGCTGTGATTGACCGGGATAGAAAATCTTAGTGTTGAACTGGCTAGTGATTCGAAGACCACTTATTTTCATGTTAGTTGGTACTGTGTGTGAGCGTAGACAAGGAAGCAAGCTTACGCAACATTACTGTAGATAAGCTGGACAAAGGCGATGTGCCCGCTCTCGGCCATAAGATAAAAGATCTGTGTCTCCACACATGTCGTGTCAATTAGAGCCCATTTCAAATCTTCTCTCTTGAGCTCAGTATATGGCGTTGTCTCGGCTTGCTTAGCCACCGACTGGATGGCAGAGGGGCCATAGATGGGTTCTTGCGTGCCAGCCACATTGGCCAACCTATGTCAAGAGAAAAATTCCTAGTTAGAGAATGATGGAATTGCTTGCAGATACGGGAGGACCAACTGTTGCTTCGCCCAGTTGAACATTTTGGAATAGGACCTGATAAGGGTGTTTGGGCGGATTTAGGAGGGATATTCACAGAAGATGTGAAGTTTTGCCAATATTTACCGTCCACCGCCAGGCCTTACTCCTCACCGTTGTTGTTCCTAGCTATGTCAGCGCAATCACACGTGATGGCAGAATCGAAAATCTTTCTAAATTATGTACTCATATCTAGATTAATCTAAGAACGCAAGTGTATTCATATTGGACCCGTAATCTACAAATTTCTCGATTATGAGAAGCACAGCTCAATAAATTCTAGCTCTATGTCAATCACCAAAGTCCTGATTTGGAAATGCCAGCCCGTTAGACCCCCACATTTAGGTCGGAAAATGTCTTTAGCCTTATATTACAGGCATGCAACAATTTCGATCAAAGTTATCAAGCCTCCTTACTTCTTGGTCTTTGCACGACATATACCGCTACCATGTCAAAAGCACGCGCCGCATCCGATCAGATTGTGAAGCTGATTGTGGGCGCCGGGCAGGCGACTCCTAGTCCGCCTGTCGGACCTGCTCTTGGAAGTAAAGGAGTTAAGTCAATTGATTTTTGCAAGGTACGCCATCCTTAAGATCTCCGAGCTCTCCAACGGCTCTCGTTGCGATCATGCTCTACCACAAAGGAGCTCGATCTCTCCAACTTCATCTGGTCTAACAATTATCAGGAGTTTAATGCCAGAACCGCTCATATGACCCCTGGGATTCCGATACCCGCTCGAGTTACCGTACGGCCAGACCGATCTTTTCAATTCGAACTGCGTACACCAACAACTTCATACTTACTATTGAACACAGCCGGTGTTGCATTACAGAAAGGAAAAATGAAGGGAGCAAGCAACCCGGGAAAGGAGAGTGTTGGTACCATAAGCCTTAAACACGTCTATGAGATCGCGAAGATCAAACAGTCCGAATCACGCCTTTCGGGACTGTCATTGCAGAGTCTCTGCAAATCAGTGATCGCAACGGCTAAGAGTTGCGGCGTAACTGTGGTACCTTGAGGTGGACTAGAGGATTGAGTTCGGAATATCTGTATCAAAAGAAAGAGATGGGACGGCGTTTGGAATCACCCATGTATATTACAATTGATGAGTCGGGCCTCTTTGAGCTGCAGGCCCTCCCTTATGTAATTATTTAGACTCAATTGAGCATGAATACGTACCCAGCCCTTGAGACTGTTTGGGTGCACGTAGCCTACAGTCAGGTGTCTTCCGCCTCTTGGAATGCATCAGTCTACTCATCCTCAAAGCTAAGGCATTTGATGGCCTAAGGCGAAGGTCACAGGACCGCGCTCCCCGATCGTCCGACCCAGGGATTGCTGGCCGCCGTAAAACTTGTGCTTCTCTGCAAGGACGGATATAGGCCAGACCTCGGTGCAGAAGAGGCCAATGCCGGCAAACCTAAACCGACACCGCAGGATCCTTTCCACCACCTACGTCAGCTGGCTCCAGAGGATGACTCGGGCCTTTGTATGATCGGAATTTGCACGACGGGGATTCTGGCAACAGATTTCAGGCGGTCTGGCGTGTCTGGCGTGTCTGGCATGTCCATCTGCCGTGGGGTGTCTCAACTCGATGCCCTTCACTACGATCGCCCATTTTGCCGCATGGAGAGGAAAGCATTGGGCTTCGGGCCAGTGTTATCAAGGAATGTGTCGATGGCTGCAGCAGGGGGATCCTGAGGCAAAATCCTTGGGTTCTAGAAGACAATCTTGCTTAGTCATGGGACCGAGAGACAATGGTCGATGATGCACGGCCTGAATTGATTGGGTTAGACACGCCGACGCGGGTGGGGATCTGAGGGACCACCGCTGTGGCCGGGCGAAGTCACTAAACTTGAGCTGTGCCAAACCGCTTGAAGCGTCGCATTAATTATGAAATCTCTGAGAAGAGTCTGCGGTGGCGCGGCAGGACACTCAGGCTCGGTCCTGGGATGAATCGGTCTCGTAGTCATGACTCTCCCTGGACACCCGCGCCACATATCTCTCCCATCGGCGGTTCTTGGCTTGCTGCGTTCGGGCGTACGTAAATCTTCGCGCGAGATCTTAAGGTTCTGCAGCATTATCTCACCCCCCCCCCCCATTCCCTTCCGGGATGCTTTCGTTCCAGAATTCACGGATCTAGCGGGTAGTAGCGCGGGCCAAAGAAACCTGAACGACGTCTGTTTCACGACAGAGACGAGCATCGTCTAACCAACCTCCCCTCCTTCTTCTTTCTGTGTCGCATCTCGTACGGCCTGGCAGCCCCTCACCTCTCTGGGCAGGCCCTCTTTATTACACCGGAGGCCACTGATTAGTTCTCCGTGCCGACATTGGCTAATCTGGGCGCCTGCTTGGTCGCGGTCACTTCGGTTGCTGCCCCACTACGACCACCTCGAGCTCAAAGACGCCTCCCACCATTGACGTCTAACTCTCGCGTCTATCCTAATTACCTTTTCTACCGTGAATAAAACCCTGACCTCGCACACAGCCCACTTGCTTGCAAGATGCCAGAGGAAGAGACGACCCCTGCGCGTCCTGCGGCTGCGGCGGGTAAGTGAATCTCTGCTCACCGTGACCATATCTTCGATTACGGAGAGCATCCAAATCCGTCACCTGCGGTTGCTAACGGATTCCGTTGTATAAGATCCTCTCCAGAGCGAAGACACCAATTTGCCCGAAGACAAATCCGGTGACGGCCCCGGGACGGTTCGATTTGCCTCGGTCGCCCAGGAGATCGAGCCTGAGAAGAGCTTTGGCAGCGTTCAATGGTCTCCAGGTTCCCAACAGTTATCCAGCAAAGAACAAGATGAGCTACGGCAGCTTACGAAATCTCTCCAAGGTGCTCAACTGCAAGAACGCCGAATGAGTGCCTTCGCTTTTGAACCGGTGTCTCTGCCTGCATCCAGAGTATGTTAATTCTTTTCTGCTGCGTTCTCACTTCTTGCACTGCTACTCAATTGCAACCCGATTCTCGCCATCACCAAAGCAGCATTCTCCCAGTACATGATAACTAACGCGTTCCTATCCAGGTGGCATCCAACGAAGATAGTCCTGTTGATACCAGTCGCTACCCCACCCACAGCTCCTCCGGTCGACCCTCCCCACGTCAGAGTCCCCGGTCATCCGCAATGCACTCACCACCTATCACCCCATCAGCTACGCTATCCCGAGAAGCCGAAACTCCATCTGCAAAAGGTCCTCAGCTTCAAAAAGTTGCTGCCGAGGTTGATCCATCCGCAGTGACTCCCCAGATTTCTCCGCCTGCTACCTCACCCTCGACCGGAAATGTAGATAGCTCCAGGCCCGGCTCGTCCGACCAGATCTCTACTCGTCCAACTAGCCTGTCTACGGAGTCAAGTAAGGAGCCACCTAGACATCATGGTGCCTTTGTGATAGGTCCTAGCAGTCATTCTGTTCCAGTTTCCCGAGATACAAGTCCATCTCGCGTTTCTGTTCCGCCGCTCTACAGCAGACCTTTCACTCCTTCTGGTGACGTCAACGATCCATATGCGGCCCACAAACGACCACCTCAACCCAGAAACCTGGATGCCTTGGAGTCTCGGTTTAAGTTCACCGCTTTGAACTCGAAACACAGAGTGTCACCCAGTGCATCATCTATAAACCTTCCGAGGTCATCCCGTGCGAATACAGCAAACGAGGACAAAAGGCATTCACACGGCTCTAAGATCCATCTCCCTCATCTCCATGACGATAGTTCATCGACAATCCATGCCAAAGGTTCAATGTCAGAGTTGAAGCGCTTTCTCAAGATTGGCAGCCACCATAAATCAAAGCGACCAGGATCTCCCACATCGTCTGTTAGGTCAGGAACAAAGACTCCCCCACATCACCAAACTGCTTCGCAGCTACCTTTCAGCGAGGATCATGGTTTGACATCGAAGTATGGCAAGTTTGGGAAAGTGCTAGGTTCTGGTGCTGGCGGATCCGTGCGTTTGATGAAACGAAGTAGTGATGGAACAACCTTTGCAGTGAAAGAGTTTAGACCCCGACATTCATATGAATCAGAAAAGGAGTATGCCAAGAAAGTCACTGCCGAATTCTGTATTGGATCGACGTTGCATCATGGCAACATTATCGAAACGCTCGATATTATACAGGAGAGAGGAAGGTGGTATGAAGTCATGGAATACGCTCCTTTCGATCTGTTCGCCATTGTAATGACAGGCAAAATGAGCCGAGAGGAGGTGTCATGTTGTTTTCTGCAGATCCTGAGCGGCGTTACTTATCTACACAGCATGGGACTTGCACACCGAGACCTAAAGCTAGATAACGTCGTCGTGAACGAGTTCGGAATCATGAAGATAATCGATTTCGGCAGTGCTACTGTATTTCAGTATCNCATTTGAGAACGCCGTCACGTTAGCAACAGGTATGCCATATAATAAAATATTTCAAAAGGAAAAGTTATTAACAAGGTTCAGGTATTGTTGGATCAGATCCTTATCTCGCACCAGAGGTGTACGACGAAAGAAGATATGATCCGCAGCCGACGGACATCTGGTCCCTTGCCATTATCTTCTGTTGCATGTCTCTGCGCAGATTCCCATGGAAAATGCCACGAATGACCGACAATTCATACAAACTCTTTGCGTCTCCTCCGACCCCAGGAACCGATATTAGGCGCACATCTGAGATCTCACATGCATCCAAATCCACAAACGATTTAAACAATCCTGAAAGGGAATCCGAAGCTCAAAACAACCCAGGTCCTAAAAACGAAGATGGGGGAGAGAAGAGCCAAGGTCCACAGGCGGCGAACGGGACGAGCTCTGACAAGAATGCAAAACCGGAAGTCATTAAAGGTCCTTGGAGACTACTGCGACTTCTCCCCCGCGAGAGTAGACATATCATAGGTCGCATGCTGGAGATTGATCCAAAGAAGCGAGCCACGCTTGCGGAGATCTTGGAAGATCCATGGGTTAAGCAGACCACTATATGCTACCAGGAACCAGGTGGTAAAGTTTTTAATGCTCCCGGACACACTCATACGCTGGAACCTCCTGCTAGCCAGCCTCCGGCAAAATGAGCTAGGAATTGTGATTAGGAGTTAGCAACAGGAGAACCGTATTGATTTGTTAGGGTCGAGGTGTTATGGGCATATGGTGATATTTAATCTGTGAGGTGGTACTTTTTCGGCTCGAGTTTAGCACTTCAGACTTCTAGGCGATAGATTTATATATTAACAGAAATGGCATAGTCTATGCTATCCGTGTTCTTTGGAGCATTGTTTATTCCTTGACTATGAGCCCGGACAATTAGGGGTTCCTGTCCTTTAGAAACAGCAGATTTGTATTTGAAAATTTCGACACCTAATAATTATAGACCAATGGATTATCTAAAACAGTGCCCTTTTGACTTAAAGTTAGACCTGTGCAGCCGAATAATAACCTGGTTATTTCTTTAGGGATGGTCAATTTCAATGCTCCGAACGGGCTCCGAAATAGGATTGGTTAGCCGGAGACATGTCACGTGGAAACAGGGGGCTAGGCTAGACCCGGCAAAGCCCCCAGAACTTCTTCGAAGCTCGCTGAACCGGAGCTCGAATATATTTCCTTACCAAATTTCACCTCCATATCCGCTTCGCAGTTTATTCTATAACTCTCCTGAACCGACTCTCCGTTCCGCATTTCAAAATGGTAGGTCATATTTGATTCAATGGGTTGAGCAAAACTCACGCATCATTGATTCTTGTGTTTTGGCTTAGCTCTTTTTCTTGATCGCTCTCCCTTACCATGTTATCCTAAATGCTCTTCGGCCCTTTCGGCAGCTTTGCTGATAATCCATGAATCTAGTCCACTGCACTCAAGTCGATCAAGTCCTTGGCTCCTCTTCTGGACCGTGTCCTCGTTCAGCGCATCAAGGCCGAAGCTAAGACCGCAAGCGGCATCTTCCTCCCAGAATCAAGTGTTAAGGAACTCAACGAGGCCAAGGTTTTGGCTGTTGGCCCTGGTGCTTTGGACAGAGATGGCAAGAGAATAACCCCCAGTGTGCAACCAGGCGACAAAGTTCTTATTCCTCAGGTGAGTTGCGATGGTCAATTTGCATTCAAAAAGGAAATAAGGAGCGGCTCAGAAACAATATTCTGCCACGATGTATCTCAATGGCACTGGTGAATGGGCTCGGGGAGATGGAATTGAGATCATAAATATGCCAATTCGGTCTGACTCGTGCTGACATGTTTGTTTTTAGTTCGGTGGATCTCCTGTCAAGGTTGGAGACGAGGAATACTCTCTTTTCAGAGATCATGAGTAAGTGTCACCTCCACCCAGTTACCCATGCCAGATTAAATACTGATCGTCTTCCAGGCTTCTTGCAAAAATCAACGAATAAATGACGGTCGGGTAAAATTGAGGAGAAAAATGTACCAAAAATTGTATAAATTAGTTTGCATAGCGACCAGCGAGTACGAGGTTCTGGAGCAAGCATAGAATGGAACGGTTATGATAACTGGCCAACTTTTATATGTACTTAATCTACGTCGTCAAGTGCTGTTCAATAATGAATCTCCTCTCTTTCTCGTATACAGAATTATCAATTGGTTTATAAATTGAATTGCTGGAAATGCTGCTTGGATTTCAACCTGGAGCTTAGACTATTGCATGACCAATTATATCCTCCAAGTCGAGGGAGAAGTCTTATTGCGAGGAATTCACTTGCATCTCGGGTGTACGAGATGTCTTAAACCTATCTCGACTTTTTGTTGCAGCTTCCGTGTGACTTTACTTGTCTGCTCACTTTCCAAACGCTGGGAAGAGCGGGGGAGTATATGCAGAGCCAATTTGATCTCTGCTATGTGGCACAGTTCTGACATGTCTGGCAGTTAAAAAGGGTGAATCCACGGGATTGTCAAATTAGTTCATTCCGTATATATTCTTTTGCTTAATTCCGAAATTTGCTTTTAGTTTCTATGGACTAGAAATTATAGAACGACGGAAAAAAATCTTTTACTAGGTACCTGGAGTCCAGAAAATTACCACAATACCCTTAATCAAGTACATGATACCGAATCCAACTAAGGCACGGGTTGGCTAGAGTTCTCACAGGGTTTACAGCAATAGAAGCTTAATCAGGCATTGCAGGCCCTCGAGGATACCTGAAGCGGCGGATGGGGCTGCTGATGAAGAGGCCTAAAGTACCTTAGTGGCGGGAGCCTGCAGACCACCCCACCATAACCATTTCCCCTCGACTACGAATTATAAATAAAATTTATTCGGAAGTTGCAGCGAGGGTAAAATTGGACCCTTCAAGATGGCGCATAAACCTTTCGCTGCGATATACCAATGGGATCTCCCCGAAGGTACTACCATGAGATATTATATTATGTTGGAACAGAGCTGACCCTCACAAAATAGTAGTTCTCTCGCTCTGGCATCTCTACCGAATCCCGATCATACTTTCCACCTTCACTCTACTGGTCATCCTCCGGACCTATCTGCATGTCCGGTATCCGAAAACAGACCTTAGCTATTCTCCTACACAGAAATCCCCACAAATATTGCTCGAGAAAGAGAAAGTTGTTGCGCCGACTGGACAGGGAGCGCAAACAACCAAAACACCTCGTAGGATAGTTGGCGGAGTCAAGAAGCGAAATTCAAGTGAATCTGTAGTTGGAGGAGAAAAGCAAAAGGTCCAGGTTGTTATATTTTACTCTTCTTTGACTGGGACAACGGAAAAGACTGCTGGAATCTTCCGAGAAGCTCTTGGACAGGATATCAAACACCAGTCAGAATTGTCTTTGTCAAATTTCCTCGAACCACAACTGCTGGATTTGTCCTACATTGACTACGAGGATTACTTTGTAACTCCGCCAAAGGCAGACGGGAACACTTCTTTCTTTTACCTCATTCTGATCCCGACATACAACATCGACTCGGTCCTTGATAATTTTCTTGAACATCTGCGAGAGACTCACAATGACTTCAGAATCGATACCGCCCCATTATCACCTTTGCTGGGCTACTCTGTATTTGGATTCGGGGATAGAGAGGGATGGCCAACAGAAGAAGAAGGGTTTTGTTCTCAAGCAAGAGAGGTGGACAAGTGGATGGCCAAGTTGACCGGAAGGAAAAGAGCGTTTCCTCTGGGCATGGGAGATTCCAAGTCTGATGCGCAACAACGTTTAAATGAGTGGAAAGAAGGCATAAAAGATGTGCTGGTGTTTGTAGGCAGAACAGGAAACCTAGGAGAGGGTGTCGTGGGTAGCGGAGACCCTGTTGAAAGTGAGGATGAGGACGTGAGTGATGAGGAAGGTGAAACACTATTTGGAGGAGAAGCCGCCTCACAAAAGCCAAAATCGAGAAAGAGGGACGATATCAATGATCTGGAAGATCTCGGACGCAGCATTGGTAGCACCCCTGACGTTAAACAGAGCGGAGAAGCAAGGCCTTTGGAGATCGATTTTACGACATATAGCAAGAAGGGGAAGCCGTCAACTCCAGGGATTACAAAAGAAATGGTCCCGAAAAATTCTCCGACATATGCCGCTCTTACAAAACAGGGATACTCGATCGTTGGTTCCCATTCTGGAGTCAAGATTTGCAGATGGACAAAGTCCGCTCTGAGAGGGCGAGGTTCTTGCTACAAATATTCTTTCTATGGGATCGCATCCCATCAATGCATGGAGACCACGCCATCACTCTCCTGTTCGAATAAATGCGTCTTCTGTTGGCGCCATGGAACCAACCCAGTTGGCACTACATGGCGGTGGGTAGTTGACCCGCCAGAAATGATCTTTGAAGGTGTGAAGGCAGGACACTATCAGAAGATAAAAATGATGCGCGGCGTACCGGGAGTTCGAGCAGAGCGTTTTGCTGAAGCCATGAGGATAAGGCACTGCGCTCTCAGCCTTGTTGGAGAACCCATCTTCTACCCACACATTAACGAGTTCACTGCTATGCTACATAAAGAACATATATCTTCTTTCCTTGTCTGCAATGCCCAGCATCCAGACCAGCTTTTAGCACTGAAACAGGTAACCCAACTCTACGTTAGTATCGATGCCTCAAACAGGGACTCTCTTCGGAAAATTGACCGGCCCCTCCATCGGGATTTCTGGGAACGCTTCCAACGCTGCCTCGATATTCTGCGCGAGAAGCGCTTCCAGCAACGGACTGTATTTCGATTGACTCTTGTCAAAGGCTTTAACATTGAAGACGAGGTTGAAGGGTATGCCGACCTTGTTGAAAAGGGGCTCCCATGCTTCGTGGAAATCAAAGGTGTGACATATTGTGGTACGTCGTCCAGCGCAGGAGCAGGCCTTACGATGCAGAATGTCCCGTTCTATGAGGAGGTGTGTGCTTTTGTGGAAGCCCTTAATGCAGCGCTCGTGCGACGAGGGCTAGGATATGGCATTGCGGCGGAACACGCCCATAGTTGTTGTATCCTGATTGCAAGTGATAGATTCAAGGTCGACGGGAAATGGCATACAAGAATCGATTATGAGAAGTTCTTTGAGTGTCTGGAGAGTGGCCAGGAATTTGGCCCTGAGGATTACATGGGACCCGCGACGCCAGAATGGGCTACATGGGGAAATGGAGGGTTTGACCCCAGGGACGAGAGAGTACATCGAAAGGGCAAGAATAAGACCCCGCTTGCTGGCACCCAAGAGACAGTTCTGGTGGATATATAAGAAAGCAACACATCTATTAGGCTCCCGTCTTTAAAGTCTAATCTGAAGGATAAGCCCAGTGCCATGTCAAATGCTAGATGTGATGGGCAGGTCTTTTTCCTTACTTGTGAGTGCATTCACACGTATATCCACCTCAGCCTTGCTGGAAAGAAACACCTAATACTCCAGTCCCACTCCCATGCCATCCATATCCTGCCGCAGAAAGCTAAGAAAGGAAATTTTCTCAGGAACACCCCGGCCACGGAACGTAAAACACCACAAGATCCCAACGCTAATAAATTCCCAGACTCAAACCCAACGCCTGGACGGAAGCTGTTCTTAAGAACTGCCTCCGCCACTTCCTTCAGCCTCAGCCAGACGCTCTCGCTGAACCATGACCCTTTCATTGCAAATATCAATGAACATCTCAAACTTTTGGATCTGCTTATCTTTTTGCCTTAGCTTCTCCTTGAGTTCCTCAACCTCCTTTTTCCACTCAGCCTTCGTCCTCTCTACTTCAGCATGCGCGTTCGCAACCTCCGTTCTCAGTTCTGCACGTAGCTTCTCCTCGAACGTCATAGCTGGTTTTTTGTAGAAGGTAGGGAGAGACTCGCTTGCTTCCGGGTTCACGCGCGATGGATCACGTTTAATGGCTGCGCGAGCATTGTATATATCACGCGGAAGGTAGCGAACAAGGGGGTTATCGCGGTGGAGGATTTCCAATGTCTCCTTGACGGAAACACCTGTTAGGAATTCGTCAGAGGATTGACCTTCCAAGAAGATGACATATAATCCCGAACCAACAGGATGGGGAGGGAAGTTCTCAAGTGTAGTTTAAGAATATTGTTAACGAGAAGGAGATCCAGACATGTGGACTGCCATAAGAGCAAAATATGAGAAACCAAAAACAATAACCTACCAGCTTCTTCGAGTGCTTTGACAGCAGCAATTGCCTTTGCATCCAATTTTCTGGCACCAGGGTGTTCAGTGATGCTCTCACTGGGTGGGTGATTATGTGTAAGATGTTCACCATCGATCCGACCCCGCAGTAGCCATGACTGCTTCCCCTCCAAGCCGTAAACACCAAAGGTGCATCCACATTTCCTCGACTTTGTCTTCCGCTGTCGCTCCTCCCCAAGCATCTTCATTTTGTTATTTCCACCACGATCACAAATCAAAAACACCTTTTTTAGGCCGCGATTATCACGCTTGGATCGGCCAATGACGAAGGCGTAGCCGTGCCGCAGAGCATGACTCTGTGCAGCTGCAAATAACGCCTCGAAGGTAGGATAGTTTCCTTGGGGAGGCGGAGAAAGCATCTCACTGGGCGAGACGGGTGGGAGGTGTTGATCGTCACCAGGATTTGAGCCGTCAGGATCCCTAGAATGGCTGAGTTCGCTCAGCTGCTGATCGATGGCGAGCTGTGGATCGATGAGTGACATGTCCTGCTCGTCATCTGGGACAGTAGGTGCCATGTTCCCATGTGCAGGTGAGGCATTTGCCTGTTGTCTAGCAGCTGCCATATTTAGATTCTGATTGGCGGGGGAGGCATTCTGGCTCTGGCGCTGCCCATTGTACGGCGGCGGCTGGTTGATAGCAGAATTGACACTCATGGCTTGCTGGTTCACATTCATAGCCTGCTGCGGCGGACCCCCATTTGGTTGACTTGAAATATGCATGGCTGCAGCCATGGAAGGGGGTTGCTGGCGCTGTGGTGGAAGGATCGGCGTTGTCGAGACTCGGGGTGTTGAGGTCGTGCCACCTAGGACTCCCTGGGCGATCTGCTGTTCAGCAGAAACTCGCTGAGGAGTGGCATTTTGACGAACAGGACCTGCTGCTACGCTTCCCAGTGTATACTGCTGCGGTGGGGGGTACGAGGGTCCTGGCGGTCGTAGTTGAGCAGCAGCAGCGGCAGCGGCGGCGTGTGGGTGTGGAAATGGACCTCGCGGCTGTGCCGGTGACGGGTTCAGATGAGCTGGCCGCGATTGATACGCTGGTGGACGGGCAGAAGCCGCCTGGGAATAGGTTGACCGGGCATTGTCCTGTGGAGTCAACGACATAACTTGATGTGGATTATACTCTTTGGTGGAGGGGGAGCGCGGGTCGATGGACGTTGAACCTGTGGGGTGCGCTTTTATCAATGCAGATGAGGGGAGGTTGGAAGGGTTTGCTGGGAATCGCGTGCGTTGCGGCCTGAGAGCTGAGCATGTGGCCTGAGGTAGCACAACATGGTGCTTCATCAGATTTGGTGAAACGTTTAGGCATCAATTCAGGCATAAACTCCTCGCAATATCACGTGTAGTCACCATCCTTCGTGATGTCATGTAGCTCGTCATCCCAGGAGAGTTGGAGTTAAGTGACAAGAACATGCTTCTGAGTGCTTACGTGTCTCTTGCCCAATAGCTGAGCCGTTCTGTTTACCTTTAGAGTTGGTGTAACTCTTACAAATCAATTATTTGTCCGACTGTTAGGCACAATTGAGTGAGGTTTGTAAAGAGATATCGGTAGCTGGAGGCATCGGTAGCTAGAGATCGGTAGCTGGAGACCATGATCGCGAGTCGGAGCATCTGCCCTCCGTCAGCCAAATGTCGGTGCTTGACGCTTCTTTTCTTCCGTGCATGGGGCGGACAGCTCCACATTATTGGCTGCTCGTCACTTAAGCATAATAGACGACATCCGCATCGGACTGTCGGCCCTTCGGACTGCCAAGGGTTGATCCCAGCCCCTGCTCGGCCCTCGCTCGCTGGGTCGCCCCAGACCGGATTTTAGGGCCTGGAGATGTTGGAGTACCCAAGGATTCGGAGATAATTTGTGGATGTGGAATCGAGTGTGACGCTGCTCGATCGAACGGTATCCTTTTTCTTTTTGCAGTTCATACAGGGATCTATATGGAGAATCTAATGGTCTATGCCCGATGCCGAGAGGCGCCAGGGACTTAAAGACGTTTCCGGGTACACACCATATAAGGTAGCGTGATGTACATATATAGAACCCTTTCGTCACTGCTTTGCATTGTGCATTTCATGATCTCTTGATCAGTATTCCTATTTATTTTATGATATCCCATCTATCTAACGCCATAAATAATTTATTTCACATTGTCTATTCCACATCGACTTGCTCTTTGCTATCATTCTAAACACGCAATCTCCTTCGCATTCTATAGACAAAAATACCAGATCCAAAAGCTGCCATCCCATACTCGACTGTCGAATCTGACCTGAACTTATCACGACGAATACAACATGCCTTCTACCCAAACATCGGGGGCAGACCTCCACCCCCCTTATCCACCGCAGACTGCGTCACTGGGCGGTACTCCAACCAAAGGTGTCGACATCCCCATCCAATCCGTGTTCCTCGTCCTCTACATCCTTGGCGGCATAGCCAATATGGCTATCTTTCAGGCGAATAAGCGCCGTGGCAAGAAGTTCATTATGTCCGCTATGCTCTTCGGCTTCTGTATGAGCCGGATTGTTACCAGCGCCCTGAGAATATCCTGGGCCGTATACCCACACAACATTCGCCTGGCGATTGCTGCCACCATCTTCACCGCTGCTGGTGTGATCCTTCTGATTGTTATCAACCTTATCTTCGCACTACGGATCCTCAGGGCTCACCATCCCGGCTGGGCATGGTCGAAATGGTTCTACGTGGCTTTCAGGATCTATATCGCTAGTATAATTGCTATGCTGGTGTGTCTCATCACAGCGAATATCCAGACTTTCTACACTCTCAACCCGGCAATTCACTCCAACGATCACATTATTATCCTTGTCGGCTCCACCTATTTCGCCGTGGCTGCATTTCTTCCCCTCCCCGCCATCGTCCTCCGCTTGCTTTTGCCTCGCCAATCGAATATCGACAAGTTTGGAGAGGGCCGTTTCCGTACGAAAGTTCGAGTTCTCATGTTTACTTCTACTTTGCTCACCTTAGGCGCGGCTTTTCGAGCAGGCACTGGATACCTAGTCCGACCAGGAACCCACCCGGCATGGTTCCAAAGCCGAGCCTGTTTCTACTTGTTCAACTTCACCGTTGAAATATTTGTTGTCTATGCCTCCGTCATCATGAGAATTGACAAGCGTTTCCACATCCCCAACGGCAGCATGGGTCCTGGGTCATACTCAGCTGGTACGAAAGGCTCCGGAGTACCTGAGCGAGCCTCTTCCAGTAGCCACGGAGTTTTAGGAAGAATAAACACAGAAGAAGAGGTCTATGATGACGAGCCAAGTGCTGACCAGAGCAGTGTTACACTGGCCAAGAAGGAAGAGCGGGATTTGGAAGCTGCATCAGATGCATAATAGCGACAATAGAGCAAGCGGGCCAGTAAAAGGATCACTTTTGAGAGCTGCATCATGGATAGAACAGAAAGTTGAAAAACAATAGACGTGATGAAGGATATACCTGTAATAATCAAGCATGGCGACGGAGTTCTGTGTTTCATTTCCAAATCCTGAATTTGACGAGAAAGCTTTCCCTTACAACCAAGTTTAGCATGTTTGGCGTTTCTAGATGGACTAAGAAAAGGGCATAGTTGGTGGACTCGAAAAAGTAATAGGTATCTCGGCAAGATAGACAACACCAAGAATTGGATTATGTTTTTATAGTTATATTTCACAATACAGGTGAAATGAAGCTTATGACAGCGATATTAGCGCTTTCCCTATTCGGTCAGATTATGTTCGCACTCTGATTTGGAAGCTTTTTCGTGACAAAGAGTGTTGGGAGTAAGGTGAGGTGAGAGCATGAGCATCAGGAGCGGGAAGACGTGAAGCGATTTCACAAATCTAAGAATATTCAATTATATTATCGTAATCCTGTATTCGCATTTTATTTCAAATCTAATGCAAGTTTACTGACAGGAAAGCGTATCCCAAAGCAGGCACCCTGCTTCTCTGGGATTTCTGCTCCATCTACGTCAAAGCTTGACCAGGCCACTTTGAACCTCATCCATAGTGTTGTGACTATAACTGTCCATGCTCTCCTGGTAACCATTGATGGACGCAGCTTGGCTAGACTCTTCATAAGCTCTAAAGTCGGATCAGAGGAAGTAATCTGGTGTTCGTCGTGAGACCATTGGCTCTCCAGCTCTCGGGCACGGGTCGAATTGCAAGCTATTTGTACTTAGCCCCTGAAATAAACATATTGGTATCTAGGAACTTACAATGTGTATTTCAAATGTTCGTCAATTTCCATGATAGCAGCCTGATTACCACATCTATAACAGTAGTTTGGAGCTGCGAATTTATTAGTTATGCAACTTGCGTATGTTGATAAGACCTACCTGAGAATATCGTAACAACGTTCCTGTCTTGCGACCAATTATATCCCTCCATGACTAACTGATGAGCTCTCGCAACGAGAGTGAGACCGTTGTTATGGTTGAACGCCTCTGATATATCCTGGCCGAAGGTATATCCAGCTCCTCGGGGTGATATGCCCCAGCCACATCGATCGTCCGGATCTGACCATAACAGATCACACATCGGTCCTTCATGTGGCACTTCTTGTATGCGATCAAGAGCTCTGATGTTATCTAGAGTATCAATGCTAGGAGAAAGTCCACCGTGTAGGCAGAATATTTGGTTGTCGATGAGAGCGGTAAGAGGAAGGTAGTCGAAAAGATCAGTGAAGAATTTCCACACGTTGGCGTTTCCGTATTTGCGGAGGCATTCATCATAGAAACCATAAACTTGAGTGATCTGGCGGGATTCGTGGTTCCCACGGAGGATGGTAATGCGTTGAGGGTATCGGATTTTGAGGGCAACAAGGAGTGTAACGGTTTCCACAGAGTAGTAACCTCGATCGACATAATCCCCTAAAATCCACGTTAGCATTTTCATTGATCGCGTGACAGACTAGGTCAGGCATACCCATGAAGAGGTAGTTGGTGTCTGGATTTGGGCCTCCAATCCTGAACAGCTCCATCAAGTCATGGAACTGGCCGTGTATATCTCCACATACAGTCACAGGACATTTCTTCAAATAGCCATTAGACTATAGAATAGGACAAGGAGGCGGACTGGTACTTACCACTGGTTGCACATTTGACTCTTCTTGCAGAACCTCTCGTGCCTGGTGAAGTTGGCGTTAGAAGCTGATTTAGAGTATTTATACCATTCTTTTATTTGATTTATACCGAAAGGCACGAAGTTACGTACCTTATCACATAGTTTCTGAACATCATCTTCGCTCAATTGCTTGCAAGCCATCAAGCTCTCAATCCAACCATCCAGTGTCGGTATCGATGTAGCGTCGGAAACTGGCGATAGCCCAGAAGGCTCAGGTATTCGGCCTACATCTTCCATATTTGTATCCATCTTGGATCGTATTCTAATGCGGCAGAGGGGAGGGTATCAAAGATGTGATGAAGATGCTGATTGATATGTTGATGGAGGGGAAGCTATTATGCAATGACGACAAGGCACGCGCAAAGTTCGTCTGGAAATAACAACGCTCAACCAAGAATGAGTATTCCTGCGCCTCTTCCTGAGCCACGAGAAGAGGAAGTTATATGCAAACAGTCACTGATCGAGATTAAGGTACTTCGTGCACGTCTGGGTATCACAAGAAGTAGTTGTGGGGTCATTGAGAGACAAGGGGAGTTTACATTTGCAATGAGAACCTTCGCTTAAGTAATATTAAGAGCCTCCGACCGCCACTCTCTTAAGCTTGCCGTCAACTCCTTGATCATTGTGTTCAGTGGACATGCGCATCACGACCATGATTTGGAATATTCATGATTGCGTAGTATATACTGATAATATCTATGAGCTTGATTTATGCTAGTCCCAAACCAACTGGTTCACTTTTGCCTTCGGACGGGGCATCATCACGTCCGACCAGACCCTTGAAGTCGAGGCCAACTTCTGCTAGCATATTGGCATGTTCTTTTGCCTGATCCATGCACTCTGTCCATACTGGACCGCCTTTCTCAATGCTGCTCAGCTGTCGAGCTAGGATTGTATTGAAAGTTTCAACTTGTTCCTTGGCCCATTTTACGCACGTGCTCATGAGCAATGCTGGGAAGCATTGCTGAAAAGTTGAGACTGTATTTCTGATTATGGTAAAGTAGACGAAAGAGACCTGCCAGATATATTGGTGGAGGTTGCCCTCAAATATACATTGTCTTCAGATAATTAGCTCTTAATCCTTATACAAGCTCAGGTGACACGTACCTAGATCTCTTCTGTATAACATTCGACCGTGCTTCAAGATAAGCCTCTCTTGCACGATCTTCGAATCCAAGGCGAGCTAACCAGCCCACATGAACCTTTGTTTTCTTGAGCTCATTGTGAGATTCGATAAGCTCTTGAGTGATCAGTCCAGCAAGTTTAGCCGCACGTTCCTCGGCTTTGAAGTTGATAAAGTCTTGCGCAACGATGTTACTTCGGAGATTTTTTGCTAATGCATAAAGCTTTTCAACGCGTTGCACCGCAGTATCAAAACGTTGCAAAGCAATGTCTATGTCAAGCTCATCAACCTGACCCTCAACCCAGCGGAGGTTCTGCTGTTTTCCATCAACCTCGATGAGCATATCTTTGATGTCAGATAAAGTTTCCAACAATTCCGCTTTCTTGAGAAGGCCAGGGTCGCGTGAGGCGAAGTAATTGATTGTCTCCTTTGCTTTATTGCTAGTCTCCATTTCCGACTGGAGCCCTTTCCGCAGCTCTTCCACTGCTTTTCTGAAATTCATCATTAACAATGTCTTCACATTGTCGCTCGGCTTCTCTGTACAATATGTGAATGATTCTTGGCCCACTCCTCTGATCATTATCGCATCGGCAACTTTATTGCGGCCACTTGCTGATTCACTGGTCCCAGCCAAGTCCACCATCTCGATATCAAGCAAAGGCCAGCATCGTTCAGCGACAAGTTTGGATGGCGCTTGACGTTGATCAGCAGGATTCCCTCCCTCGATCTTTTTCTTCTTTCTTGATGCAATAAGGAGATGGTCATTCAACAGCACGATTTGCATAGCTCGTCGCGACTTCCATGTTGCATTGTCTAGTTCGATCCAGAGGCCTGCATTCTGCACAACATGGCGTCCAGGAAGAGCTGGTAAAAACTTCTGAGAGCCTTCAATAGTCTTCCATAATGCCTGGTTCCAGTTAGCGAAAGGCTCATATTACCGAATTATTAAAAGCCCGCATACCTGGAGTTGAGAATTCCACATAGCACTACGATCGGCAACAGAACTCCTTTTATCTCTTTTGCTTAGAGTTGGAGCTAGGCCTAAATCTGTTGCAGAATCCGAACCATTTGACGACCCCGNTCCTGAGCGCGGTGGTGTTTGTCTTAAGTTCCGCCATGAGATTTCTTAAGGCTCGCATTTCAGCTTTCAACTTCTCCGCTTCTTTACTGATCCTGATAAATTGCGTCCTGTTCTGATAGACATTTGCTTGTAGATCCGTGGATGCCCTGTTCCGTAATTTCTGCAATGCCTGTTGGTATTCGATAATGTCTTGCTCCGAAGCATCGCTGAGAAGCGAAGCAACATCTACCCATTGTGTTAGCCCTGACTTCCGACAAGGCAGGATTTGAGTAACATACATTGATCTGGTCGGAAATTTGGATTTCGAAGAGCTGCTAGGTCGACTGTCAATGTAGAACCTCTCGCAGGTGAGGGGCCTCTTCCGCGATCATTTTGAGTGGTATATTGACTTGGTAGAGACGGAACAGATGGGACGGATGGATTGGTAGGGTTGAAACCCGGAGGCGGGTTGTTAAATCGAGTAGAATACCGACGCTTGACAAGATCTGACGTCTAAGTACCTGTTAGTTGCAACCAATTCCGTTGACCCTGGTCTATATGTGAAA
Organism: Scytalidium sp. 3C; assembly: GCA_000743665.3. Classification (NCBI taxonomy): domain Eukaryota; kingdom Fungi; phylum Ascomycota; class Leotiomycetes; genus Scytalidium; species Scytalidium sp. 3C. The sequence goes on from JMRO03000002.1 coordinate 435,934, forward strand.
CTATATTCTCGAGCTCGACATCAAATACTGAGAGACTTTGTGAGACGCACCTTTCCGCTAGCCTGGGGCCGCTGCTGTCCTATAGCTGCAGGTGGAAGCTTGCTCGACGGCGCTACAGTAGGTCCTCCTGATTGTGAGATAGGAGCAGATATCTGTTTTGGTGCACTAATTGTGGGCCGACCTCCTTTTCGCTTTGTGCGAAGAGAGATTCCCCTCCCATCTTTCTCGGACATATTCAAAGATTGCGTTATAGAGTGCTGTTCGGGTAGTTAACTTCGTAGAGCTCCAGCTATGTGGATTTAAACGTATTCTAAAGTATTGCGGCGACGTTACGGAGGTACCGCACTTGATGTTCCACGCTAAGCTCAAGCTCTCGGCAAGCTGGGGAGAGCAAGGGATGACGCTAATCTCCTAAGCCTCAGGCAGTAACGTGGAATTTATTAAAATTCATCCGGATTTGAACTGCACAGAGTCTCTAAGCATCAGTTTAACTAGTATCACGACAGCGGCAATCGCCCATTCTCCATTTCCCATCCTCCCACCCCTTCCTTTCGCTGGTGCATCTGAATTGGCTTGCAAAATGGTTCAAACGACAACCATCGTGGCAGTGAGCGTTGGCGCGGTTGCTACTGGAATACTTGGTGAGGAGCGTGTAATACCTGCGGTATTCTTTTGCTGATAGCTCTCCTATAGCATATGCCGTCTATTTTGATCATCGTCGACGGAGCGATCCTTCGTTTCGGAAGCAGCTGAAAAAGGAATCCAAGAGACAAGCCAGAGCTGCAAAGGAAGAGGCTGAGGCTAATTCATCAAAACAAAGGCAAGCCATCAGAGCAGCGGTAGAGGAAGCAAAAGAGGAGGGATTCCCAGTTGATGTTGAAGAGAAAGAGGCCTTCTTCATGCAAGAGGTTGGCAGGGGCGAACAATTGAGCGCGGATGGTACGCAGCGACCTGGAGCTTAGGGATGATAGATGAATATGCTAACTCTCTGGAAACAGGGTCCCATAATGTGGAGGCTGCTTTGTGCTTCTATAGAGCTCTGAAAGTTTACCCACAACCTCCAGACCTAATTTCCATTTACGACAAGACCGTCCCAAAGGTATTTCACACCACGAGGAGATTGGGAGTCTTACTAATCTGTTTTCTTTGCAGCCTGTTCTCGATATCCTTGCTGAGATGATTGCTGCTGATTCAGACCTGCATGTCGGCCCTTTCGGTGGTGATCCAGGATCGGATAGTGGAATACCCGGTGGTGTTGGACTTGATTAAGTCTAACGTAGCTCCCTGATGGCGGATACCAAACCGGCTACGACTCTTCTACTCAGGCTTCTTCTCACAAGGCCTGTTCCGTTTACGGCGCTGGCTGCATGGTTTGAAATCGCGGTTTAGATTTCAAAGCACAGACGCTCGATGTAAGATTATTTAAGAACAGGGCGCATCTCCGAAATTTTTCACCATCTGTACAAGTTACTGCTTCTAAACATTACAACTTATAATGCCTTCAGCAGTGTAAAGAAGTGTTATACCTAATGCAAATGGGTTAATTGAATATACTATAGACTCTGGCTTATGTGATCGAATTGACTGTCCTGCAATATTAGCTTGCCCTTATGTTTCGGCCTATCGAACCTATTCAAGTCTGCGCTTTCCCGATTAATGTGTAAATCTCGGCATTGGGTTATGCTGTCCATTATGTCAGGAGGCGTTTATGCAAACGTTTGTGAGCTTAACGCGATCGCATTGTCTGTGGGTCCCCTCATCATGCGTATCAGCTTCTTTGGGACTAGCGCGACATGCTTCAGGGGTCGGGAAAGTTGAAGTTGCAGTGACTCGCGTTCGCGACAGCACCGTGAAATTAGGCCCTTTCAAAAGTCAACACCCGTTCTCTCACGGACTCTCAGCAACCAACGCAGCACGCCTTACCAAATCATCGATATCATCAGTTTCTGACGTTTAGTTATTTTTGTCTTTTCTGGCGATGATATCAATCTAACTGATCTCTCACGGTCATTATGGAAGGTGTAGTCTCTCCTTCCGAGGTCCCTTCAAATGGAATCGGCAATGGTGTCTTCCCTACGATAGATCCCGTCTTGGTGGTAGAACATTTGGTACAGGTCCTCGAGGTCACTTTGGGTGCTACGCGAAAGGAGTTAGAAAATGTTGGCAGTCTTCTTTCTGCCTCTCGATATCCAGACACCATTCAGAGGTGCACCCGATTTGCGACGGAATCCCAGCCAGCATTATATGTTCAGAAGGATATTGCCTCTCACGATACGATAGAATCCAGCGTTGATTTACAAGGTACTTTGACCTAACTCTGTGGACTATGCTTCTTGGCTGACATTTTATATAGAGTCTATAACTTATAATTATAATTTGGCGGCTGATATCTCTTTTTCTTCATCAACCGTAGCTTCTATTGCTTTCTTAAAGAGACCCCAACCGATCGATCCGACATTACCAATATCTTCTCAAATTCAAATTATTAATTTACCGGGGGTAGGCTCGTTGGGCAGTAATGCCAATAATCAAGGGGCTGCATCGGTGTCTCCCTTTGAAATTCTTCATTCCGTGGTTCATCTAGCGCTGGCGCCTTATTTCGATGCATACACAAGGGTACAACAAGCTAGCAATGGAGCGAAAGGCAGGCCGGACGTGGAGGCAAAGACTGGCATACCCGTGACCAAGAAGAGAATAGCTGAGTTGGAGCTGAGCTTATTACATCTCCAACAAAATATTGAGATCCCCGAACTTGTCCTTCCCTTGCACCCTATAGTTCAGAATGCCCTCGATGAGGCTACTGCCCGCAACGTCAAACCATCCGTTGAATTTGTTCCTGCACCTCTTATGCAAGACAGCACGTTTCTCAATAACCTGCAATCTACGGTGAATGGATGGATCAAGTCTATACAGACTATCACGAAGATGTCAAGGGATCCTGCTAGCGGCACAGCTACTCAAGAGATAAATTTCTGGCTCTCTATGGAATCAGCTTTGGAAGGGATCGAGGCTCAGCTACGGAGTGACGGAGTCATGCTGACTCTTGATATCCTTCGTCACGCCAAACGCTTCCAAGCTACGGTCAGTTTCTCAGCTGATACCGGGCTTAAGGAAGCAACGGAAAAAGTACAGAAGTACAATCAGCTCATGAGAGATTTCCCTCTCGATGAATTATTATCTGCAACCTCGCTGGCTAAGGTCCAAGCTTCGATCAATCTAATATTCGGTCATCTCAACAAAAAGCTCCGGATATGCCCTTATCCAATTAGAAGAGCCTTGCCGTTAGTTGAGGCGATCTCGTCGGATTTGGACACTCAGCTGCACTCTCTATTGAATGGTCGGCAACTCATGCATCTGGATTACCGCGATTTCAAGAGCTTAATGGCAGCGGCAGATGAGATCTGGCGTACTTGGGACGAAAATGTCAAGGAATTTACCAATGTAGCTCGAGAAGTCACACGTCGTAGAAACGAGAAGTTTATACCGATAAAGATCGTCCCAAAGCATGCGGACCTCCAAGCAAGACTGAAATACGTCGGTACTTTCCGCGATAACCACGAACAGCTCCAACGGACCATCGTCAATGTTTTGGGTCCCAAGTCTAATTCTGGTGGAAATACGGAAGGGACTACCGTGGTCCTAGTCGAAGAGATGGGTGACGTTGATGCAGTTGAGGAAGTTCAGCAAGCATGGGCGGCTTTAAATAATGTGGACCTTCTTGACGTTACCCCTGAAGGAACTCAGATTTGGGTGCAGGCTGAAATGACTTACAACGAGCGAACATCCCGCGTTGAGAATTCCATAATTGCGAGACTCAGGGATAGGCTGGCGACTGCAAAGAATAATGCTAACGAAATGTTTCGCGTATTCTCTAAGTTTAATGCCCTGCTAGTCCGTCCGAAGATTCGCGGAGCAATTGCTGAATACCAGACGACGCTGATCGACAATGTGAAACATGATATATCTGGTCTCCATGAGCGTTTCAAGAATCAGTATGGTCATTCTGAAGCCCATGCAATGGCGCAACTCCGAGATCTGCCACCAGTGTCCGGAGCCATCATCTGGGCACGTCAAATTGAACGACAACTTGATGGGTACATGAAGAAAGTTGAGGATGTGTTAGGCCATGACTGGGCACTGCACTCCGAGGGGCAGAAACTCCAGAGTGAAAGCAATCTGTTCCGAAAGAAGCTGGATACGCGCCCCATCTTTGAAGCTTGGTTGCACGATGTGCAGAGGCGGCAAATATCTATTTCTGGACGACTTTTCAACATTAACAAGCTCCGAGCTGCAAATTATGCTCTTGAGCTTGCCGTTAATTTTGATCCACAAGTCATTGCACTCTTCAAGGAGACCCGTAACTTGCTATGGCTCAATTACGCCGTTCCGCACCAAATTAATAATATTGCGAAGGAAGCCAAGCGGGTTTATCCATACGCAGTCAGTCTCATGGAGAGTGTGCGTACATACTCACAAACTACTCGGCAAATCTCTGAAATGTCGGATGTATCAATACTCCTAAGTGGGTACCAGAATAATGTTCAATCTCTCATTACTAAAGGCATACCACTTAGATGGGAGTCGTTTGTTCATTCATATGATATCCACATCAAACAAACCTCATATCTTTCGAATGGAATTGCAGATCATCCTAGCACTCGAAATGAGAGCAAACACGTTCAGTTCGTCCGCGAGTTTGCTGCATCAGTCTCTCTATTGCAGAGCAAGACTGGTACTCTATCATCGATCAACAGTACGGTACAGAAAGCGCTGACTGAGTTGGAGACGTGCCCATATGAATCTCGATCCTTTCAGTTACGTTTAGAGACGATACAGATGGCCGTCGATAAACTAAACCTGGAAAACTATACAAACCTTGCCTATTGGGTTCGGGAGATGAATGAGCGTATCAAGGTCACCTTGCTAGGGAGACTACGACGAGCTATTGCTGCTTGGATACTAGTGTTTGAGAGTGACGATCGTGACGGGACAAATCAAGACAGCCGAGTTGCGGAGCCAGAAGCATCCGATCAGGCACCATCCCTGAAGCGTCTTATACATGAAGTTTCAATGCGCAACCAAGTGATTTATCTCGATCCGCCGCTTGAGTATGCTCGCGCAAGCTGGTTTTCTCAATTGCATGACTGGCTTGGAGTTGTATGCAATCTTAGCAAGATCAAAGCTACAAGATATGAAATGACCTTGAACACCGCAAAAGATGGCGAAATCCGTTTTACAGATCTTCCAAGCTCGTGTGCCGATAGCCTCCTTCAAGTGTACACATCTGTTGAAAACAGGTTAGGCCAGATCAGCATTTACGTGGACAAATGGCTTCAATTCCAATCACTATGGGATCTCCAGGCTGAACAAGTATATGAGGTTCTCGGTGAGCAATTGTCCAAATGGCTGCAGCTTTTACAGGAGATCCGGAAAACCCGATCAACTTTCGACACTACAGAAGTAAGTCGGTCTTTTGGCAGCTTGACCATTGACTATGATCAAGTTCAAACCAAGGTCAATGCAAAGTATGACCAGTGGCAACATGAAATCTTAACCAAGTTTGCAAGCCGCCTAGGTACGCGTATTCGCGATGTGCATGGTGAAATTGAAAAAGCGAGACGTGATTTGGAGGGCCAATCATTGGAGGCTTCATCCACTGCTCAGGCTGTGCAATTCATTACCATTGTTCAAACCTGCAAACGTAAAGTAAAGGCATGGGGTCCCGAAGTGGAAACATTCAGGCAAGGTCAGACCACTTTGGTTCGGCAGAGATATCAATTCCCGAATGATTGGGTAGATGTTGAACGAGTCGATTCAGAGTGGACTGCACTGAATGAGCTCCTTGCACGGAAGGCCAAGATTGTTCAGGACCAAACAGACGCTCTTCGTGCCAAAATCGCTGCTGAGGATAAAGTTGTGGCTGATAAGATCGCGGAGATTACGACCCAGTGGAATGAGGAGAAGCCGGTTGCTGGAACGATTGCCCCAGATGTTGCATCTGCTACTCTAGCTTCCTTTGAAAGTCGTATTACAAACTTGCATGAAGAATCTGAGATGGTTGCTCGTGCAAAAGAAGCACTCGACCTCCCCGCCAGCCCTGATACTGTCCTTGCGACTATACTTGAGGAAGTCCAGGATTTCAAATCCGTATGGGCAGCATTATCTACTATATGGAAGAGTCTCAACGAGCTTAAAGAGACTCTCTGGAATAGCGTTCAACCCCGCAAATTAAGGTCCGCAATTGATGGTCTCATCAAGATGACAAAGGATATGCCAAGTCGTATGAGACAATATGCTGCATTCGAGCACATGCAAAATGTTCTCCGCCAGTTCCTCAAAGTTAACCCAGTCCTTACCGAACTAAAATCCGAGGCGGTTCGGGATCGCCATTGGAATAAGATCTTCAAGGCCCTTAAGCCTGGAAAACGCTACTCGCCAATCTCAATGACTCTAGGAGAGGTATGGGATCTGAACCTAGCTGCTAGTGAGGTCGTCATCCGTGATATTATTGCTCAAGCGCAGGGAGAAATGGCATTGGAAGAGTTCTTGAAGCAAGTCCGCGAAATATGGTCCAATTATTCCCTGGATCTGGTCAATTATCAGAATAAATGCCGACTTATTCGGGGATGGGATGATTTATTTGCAAAGTGCAGTGAGAACCTCAACTCCTTGCAAGCTATGAGACACTCTCCCTATTACAAAGAGTTTGAAGAAGAGGCATCCTCATGGGAAGATAAACTTAACAGAGTCCATATACTGTTTGATGTATGGATAGATGTCCAGCGTCAGTGGGTATACCTAGAGGGTGTATTCACTGGAAATGCAGATATAAAGCATTTGCTACCGATCGAATCCTCAAGATTTCAAAATATCAACCAGGAGTTTTTCGCCGTGATGAAGAAGGTCTACAAACAACCATTCGTCTTAGATGTACTCAACATTTCTGGCGTTCAAAAGTCTCTGGAGCGTCTCGCGGAATTGCTGAATAAAATTCAGAAAGCTCTTGGAGAGTATCTTGAAAAAGAGCGTGTCTCGTTTCCGCGATTCTACTTCGTGGGTGATGAAGATCTCCTTGAAATTATTGGCAATAGTAACGATACCTTGAGAATTGCGAAACACTTTAAGAAGATGTTTGCAGGCTTGTCGGGTCTTTTAATGGAAGAGGAGCATGTCATTTCTGGATTTACGTCTAAAGAAGGTGAAGAGGTACGACTCAAGAAAGAAATCTCCCTGATTAAGACGCCCAAAATCAATGATTGGCTCGCTCTTTTGGAAAATGGCATGAAAGCGACACTAGCAGAGCTATTAGCTGAGGCCGTTGCGCAGTATGAAACCATCTTCGCAGCTGAGGACTTGGATCAAACTGCCTTAAATGAATACATAAGTGCATACCCAAGCCAGATTGTTGTCCTGGGTACCCAAGTTGTGTGGACCTCAGCTATCGACAGAGCTTTGGAAGCCGGCGGATCAGACTTGCAAAAATTATACAACCAAGAAGTCCAAGTCCTCCGACTCCTTGCAGCAACAGTTCTTGGAGATCTTGATCACATCCAAAGAAAGAGATGTGAGCATCTCATAACCGAATGCGTTCATCAGCGTGATGTCATTGAGAAGCTCGTTAACCTCAATGCGTCAACAGCTAATCACTACCTCTGGCTACTCCAGATGCGGTATGTGTACAAGCCCGAGGGAGATTTCCTGCAGCGACTGCATATTAAGATGGCCAATGCCAAGCTTAACTACGGCTTCGAATATCTAGGTGTAGTAGAACGACTTGTTCGTACACCGTTGACTGACAGATGCTTCTTGACCTTGACCCAGGCCCTGTGCCAGAGATTGGGTGGATCGCCTTATGGACCAGCTGGAACTGGCAAGACGGAGTCTGTTAAGGCTTTAGGTGTTCAGTTAGGGAGATTCACTCTCGTTTTCTGTTGTGACGACACATTCGATTTCCAAGCAATGGGCCGTATCTTCCTCGGTATTTGTCAGGTTGGAGCGTGGGGCTGCTTCGATGAGTTCAACAGACTGGAAGAACGAATATTGTCAGCTGTCTCCCAGCAAGTACAGAATATCCAGCTTGGATTAAAGCAAGGCATGGAGGATGAAAAATCGCAGATTGAGCTGATTGGCCGTCAGCTACGTGTCAATTCCAATACTGGTATCTTTATCACCATGAATCCAGGCTATGCCGGCCGCTCCAACCTCCCAGATAATTTGAAGAAGCTTTTCCGCAGTGTTGCTATGTCAAAACCGGACAAAGAGCTGATTGCTGAAGTAATGCTTTATTCTCAAGGTTTCAATCAAGCGAAAAAATTGTCAAAGCAAACTGTTCCATTTTTCGATCAATGCTCCTCAAGGTTATCAAAACAAGCTCATTATGATTTCGGTTTACGAGCGTTGAAGAGCGTCCTCGTCAGCTCTGGCGGTTTGAAACGGGCGCGATTATTGGACTCCGATGGCAACCTTGGCCCTGAGGAAGAGATAGAGCCTCAGATTATTGTGCAGAGTCTTCGGGAGACTATTGCACCAAAGCTTATCAAAGGCGATGTTGAAATAATGAAGGCGATCGAGGCCGAGTCATTCCCTGGCGTTCAGTATGTTCCAGCCAGCTTGGAAAAGCTACAGGATGCTATCCGCAACATTGCAATGGAAAGACAGCTCGTCGTTAACGATACTTGGATGACAAAGATACTTCAACTTTACCAGATCCAGACCATCCATCACGGCGTCATGATGGTGGGTGATTCTGGTTCTGGTAAATCTGTGGCTTGGAAGGTCCTGCTCCAAGCTTTGCAGCAAGTGGAGGGCGTGGAAGGTGTTTGCCACGTAATTGATTCCAAAGTGATGTCAAAGGAAGCTCTATATGGCAATTTGGATTCCACAACCAGGGAATGGACAGATGGCTTGTTTACGAGCATTTTGAGGAAAATCGTAGACAATCTGCGTGGCGAAGAGTCAAAGAGACATTGGATTGTTTTTGATGGCGACGTGGATCCGGAATGGGTGGAAAATTTGAACAGTGTTCTGGATGATAACAAGCTGCTCACGCTTCCTAACGGAGAACGTCTTAATCTGCCCCCCAATGTGCGGATCATGTTCGAAGTAGAGAACTTGAAGTACGCCACCTTAGCCACCGTCAGTCGCTGTGGTATGGTGTGGTTTAATGAGGATACCGTCACTTCTACTATGATGGTGTCCAACTATCTAGAAAAGTTAAAGGCAGTCGCATTCGAAGACCTGGACGAAGATGCTGTTACTACCGGCCAGACTACGGCAAAGGCTCTCGTTGTCCAACAACAGGTTGCCGAGCTACTTCGAGCCTTCCTCATCACAGATGACTTTATTCTCAAGGCATTAGCTCGTGCCGAAAGCTTCAACCACATTATGGAATTCACCACAGCTAGGGTGCTCACCACGTTGTTTTCACTTCTTAACAAGAGTGTTCGGGACCTTATTGAATATAATGCGCAGCATATTGACTTCCCTCTTGATCCTGAACAGGTAGAGTCCTACATTGCTAAGAAGCTACTATTGGCACTTGTCTGGTCTCTTACTGGTGACTGTCCCTTGGGGGATAGAAAGTTGTTTGGAGATTACCTTGCGGGTCTCGCTACATTTGGATCAGCTGTTATTACCGAGAACAGTTCTCTGATCGATTACGACGTTACTCTTCCACGGGCTGAGTGGTCATCTTGGCAAAACCAGGTTCCTACAATTGAGGTCAACACGCACTCAATCACTCAGACGGACGTAGTTATTCCAACTCTTGATACTGTACGTCACGAGGATGTATTGTACTCTTGGCTGGCAGAGCACAAACCATTACTGCTCTGTGGTCCCCCTGGGTCCGGAAAAACGATGACACTTTTCAGTGCTCTCCGTAAACTCCCTAATATGGAGGTTGTTGGTCTCAATTTCTCTAGCGCAACCACTCCTGATCTCCTCATCAAGACCTTTGAGCAATATTGCGAATATAAGAAAACGCTAAATGGAGTGATGCTCTCTCCAACTCAGATAGGCAGATGGTTAGTCATCTTCTGTGATGAAATAAATTTACCCGCACCAGATAAATACGGTACTCAAAGAGCTATATCTTTCTTGCGTCAACTTGTCGAGCACAACGGATTCTGGCGCACGTCGGACAAGACATGGGTGACTCTGGATCGCATCCAGTTCGTTGGTGCTTGCAATCCACCAACAGATGCCGGGCGTACTCCTATGGGGGCCCGATTCTTACGACATGCGCCTCTTGTCATGGTCGACTATCCCGGAGAAATATCTCTTCAACAAATCTACGGTACCTTCACTACAGCAGTTCTGAAGATTGTGCCATCATTGAGAGGTTACGCCGAAGCTCTCACAAAAGCTATGGTGAAGTTCTACCTAGAATCACAACAGAGATTTACTCCCAAGATTCAGCCACACTATGTTTACAGTCCTCGTGAGCTTACTCGATGGGTTAGAGGTATATATGAAGCTATTCGTCCACTCGAGACCCTCTCCATTGAGGGCCTAGTGAGAATATGGGCCCACGAAGCTTTGAGGCTGTTCCAAGATCGTCTGGTGCTGGAGGAAGAGCGAAAATGGACGAATGAAGCAGTGAATCGTATTGCTCTCGAATACTTCCCGACTATCGATGAGCAGAAAGCTCTAGGCGGCCCCATCTTATTCTCGAACTGGTTGTCCAAAAATTATGTTCCAGTTGATAGAGAACAACTTAGAGAATTTGTCAAGGCAAGGCTTAAGACTTTCTGTGAAGAAGAAGTTGATGTGCCTCTCATTCTCTTCAACGATGTACTGGAGCACGTTCTACGTATCGACCGCGTCTTCCGACAGCCCCAGGGCCATTTGATCCTAATTGGTGTAAGCGGCAGTGGCAAGACTACTTTATCTCGATTCGTTGCATGGATGAACGGCCTGAAGGTATTCCAGATAAAGGTTCACGGCAAATATTCTGCTGAAGATTTTGACGACGATCTTCGAGACGTCCTTCGCCGCTGTGGCTGCAAAGGTGAGAAGATCTGCTTCATCATGGACGAGTCCAACGTGCTTGATTCCGGCTTTTTGGAAAGAATGAACACGCTCTTAGCGAATGCTGAAGTTCCCGGACTCTTCGAGGGCGACGAATTCGCATCGTTGATGACAGCTTGCAAAGAAGGCGCACAGCGACAAGGTCTACTGTTGGACTCTCAAGAAGAACTATACAAGTGGTTCACGGGGCAAATTGTAAAGAATCTCCACGTTGTTTTCACCATGAATCCGCCTGAAGATGGATTATCATCAAAAGCAGCAACCAGCCCGGCGCTCTTTAATCGATGTGTGCTGAACTGGTTTGGTGACTGGTCTGATCAAGCTCTTTTCCAAGTTGGTACCGAATTGACGCAGTCCTTGGATCTTGACAAGCCCAATTTCGTGGCTCCAGATACACTGCCGATTGCTTATCGGGAGCTCAATCTACCACCAAGTCACCGAGAAGCGGTTGTTAACTGCATGGTCTATATCCATTACTCGCTTCAGCGGTTCAATACCAAGCTTCTCAAGCAGCAGGGCAAAGTTACCTTCCTCACTCCAAGGCACTTCTTGGATTTCGTCGCACAGTACGTGAAACTTTACAACGAAAAGCGAGAGGATCTTGAGGAACAGCAACGCCATCTTAACGTTGGACTCGAAAAGCTAAGAGACACCGTGGATAAGGTCCGTGATCTGCGGGTGAGTCTGGCGGAGAAAAAGGGCCAGCTGGAACGAAAAGACGCTGAAGCTAACGAAAAACTGCAACGCATGGTCGCTGATCAAAGAGAAGCTGAACAGCGGAAGACAACATCACTGGAAATCCAGGTCGCATTAGAGAAACAAGAAGCCGAAGTATCTAAACGTAAGGAACTTGTGTTGAGTGACCTGGCAAAGGCTGAGCCAGCTGTTATCGAAGCACAAAAGAGTGTCAGCAATATTAAGAGGCAGCATCTTACTGAAGTTAGATCCATGGCAAATCCTCCTTCTGGTGTCAAACTTGCCCTCGACTCAGTTTGTACTCTTTTAGGCCACAAAATCGACAGTTGGAAGACAGTACAGGCGATTGTCAGAAGGGATGATTTCATTGCTAGCATTGTCAACTACGACAACGAAAAGCAAATGACGAAGAATCTCCGAATGAAAATGAGAAATGAGTTTCTTTCAAACGAAGATTTCACATATGATAAAGTTAACCGAGCCAGCAAAGCTTGTGGACCTCTAGTCCAGTGGGTACAAGCCCAGGTTAACTACTCAGAGATTCTTGATCGTGTTGGACCGCTCAGAGATGAAGTAGGAATGCTTGAAGATCAAGCTCTTCAGACAAAAGCGGAGGCTCAAGCCGTGGAGAATACCATTAATACTCTCGAGCAAAGCATCGCTACCTATAAGACGGAGTATGCTGCTTTGATCAGCGAAACACAAGCGATCAAAACTGAAATGTCTCGTGTTCAATTCAAAGTTGATAGGAGTGTACGCCTCCTCGATAGTCTTTCCTCGGAACGTACACGTTGGGAAGACGGTAGCAAGTCCTTCGAAACTCAAATTAGCACTCTTGTTGGTGATGTTCTCGTTGCATCAGCATTCTTGGCGTATAGTGGCCTTTATGACCAGCAATTCCGAAAGAACATGATGGAAGACTGGCTTCATCAGCTGCACCTCTCCGGAATCAACTATAAACCGCATAACCCAGTTACAGAGTACCTGTCTACAGCAGATGAGCGTCTCGGATGGCAAGAGAACTCATTGCCAGTGGATGACCTTTGCACCGAAAATGCTATTATTTTGAAACGGTTCAACAGATATCCGCTCATTATTGACCCATCGGGACGAGTAACTGAATTCTTGGAGAAGCAAAACAAGGAGAGACGTCTAACTGTTACAAGTTTCTTAGATGACTCCTTCACCAAACAGCTGGAGAGTGCACTTCGTTTTGGTAATCCCATTCTAATTCAAGATGCTGAATATCTCGATCCCGTTCTCAACCACGTCCTCAACAAAGAGTATCAAAAAACTGGTGGTCGTGTGCTTATTCAGCTCGGCAAGCAAGAAATTGATTTCTCTCCGGCCTTCAAGATTTACCTCTCAACAAGAGATCCGTCGGCAACCTTTGCGCCTGATATTTGCAGTCGCACTACGTTTGTAAACTTCACAGTCACACAGAGCAGTTTACAAACTCAGTCTCTAAATGATGTTCTCAAATCTGAGCGACCAGACGTCGATGAAAGGAGATCTAATCTCATTAAACTTCAAGGCGAATTCAAGATCCACTTGAGGCAGCTAGAGAAACGGTTGTTGCAAGCTCTCAATGAATCACGAGGTAATATTCTCGACGACGACAATGTCATTGAAACATTAGAAACCCTCAAGAAAGAAGCTGCGGAAATATCCGTCAAGATGAGCAATACTGAAGGCGTCATGGCAGAAGTTGACGAGATCACCTTGCAATACAACGTAATTGCAAGATCATGTAGTGCAATCTTTGCTGTATTGGAACAGCTGCACTATCTTAATCATTTCTACCAGTTTTCTTTGCAGTACTTCCTGGATATTTTCCATTCAGTACTACACGGCAGCAAACGTCTGCAGAGCGAGACCGATCATAATGTGCGCCGTGACATAATTATCGATGAACTTTTCGTTACAACTTATAGACGTACCTCACTTGGACTACTCCAAAAAGACAGAATTACACTTGCTGTTCTACTCGCTCAAGCGGCGCCGTACAAGATGAATAAGGATCTCATTGACATAATACTAGACGAAAGTATAGAAGGCACGGATCTTTCTACCGACATCGAAAAGAAAGAAGATGTGCTCGCGAGAGCTTCTAGAATACCAGCACTTGGCGGAAAGTTGGAAGCCGTCCCTACTGATGCTTGGGAGCGCTTCTTCTCTGAAGAAATCGGCGAGAACTTCGTCCCTCAAATCTGGGACGAAGGCACCGACCGCCGAGATCAACAGCTCTTGTCCTTGCTTCTGGTTAAGCTTTGTCGACTTGATCGCTTTGTCCCAGCAGCTGAACGATTTATTGCCGCAGTCTTTGGATCTGGTATCCTCGACGTGACTGAAGATCTGAAGGAAACTGTTGAACAGGTCTCAGCCAGCTGTCCCATCGCATTATGTTCTAGCCCAGGTTTTGATGCGAGCTACAAAGTTGACAATCTTGTGGAAAGGACCGGCGCTACTTGCAGCAACATTGCAATGGGTTCAAATGAGAGTTTGGCAAGCGCAGATAAAGCTATCAGCCACGCAGCATCAACGGGATCATGGGTACTTATTAAGAACGTTCATTTAGCACCTACATGGTTGCAAAGCCTCGAGAAACGTATGGAATCTTTGAAACCACATGCCTCATTTCGGCTGTTTCTGTCTATGGAATCCAGTCCAAAAATACCAGTCAACTTGTTAAGAGCCTCGCGTGTATTAATGTATGAGCAACCAGCCGGTGTGAGAGCTAACATGAAGGATTCAATGGCATCACTATCTACGAGGGCTGTAAAAACACCAGTGGAGCGCACACGTTTATACCTCCTTTTGTCTTTCTTACATGCCGTTGTCCAAGAAAGATTACGTTACGCTCCAAACTTGGGTTGGAAAGGCTTTTGGGAATTCAACGATAGCGATGTAAGTCATTGTATTGTTGACAATCTTATCTAATGCATACTAACCTTCAATAGTACGAATGTTCTGCATTCATCATTGACACGTGGGTTGAAACAGTGGCGGCGGGACGATCCAACGTTGCTCCTCAAAACTTGCCTTGGGATATATTGCGCAGGCTTATTACAGAGACTTACGGAGGGAAGATCGATGATGAGGGCGATTTTAGACAATTAGCAGAGCTTGTCAATTCGTTCATGACACCTGCAGCTTACGATATTGGCCACAAGATCGTCGACGACGTTCCAAGTGCTGGGTCTGAGGAGAGTGAAGGAGGGTTGACCTTGCCCAGTGGCACATCGCTTAAGGAATTCATGGATTGGGTTCAGAAACTTCCAGAAAGAGAACCACCTACCTACTTGGGTCTACCTGCGAACGCTGAGAAACTCCTACTTGTTGGGCAAGGTCGCAGTATGATTCAGGGTCTAGGAAAGATTACAGAGATGCTCGACGAAGGAGAGCACCTTATGGCAGAAGCTGCTTAGATAGATTTTCTTTTGTACATGAGATGAGGTTTTATACAGGTTATTCAGAAGTTGTTGATGCTGGCAGATTGGGCGTAAATTGGGAATGGTTGCTGCTTTGTGTTTGGCTTACTCAAATGGTTGCACGGCGCTCATATACCCAATCTTGAACTGCATAGATTCACACAGATTGTTTCCTTTCAAGTCTTGTACCATAATAATTTAAGAATGTTTACTATCATTGATTCATATATTTGATGTGGTGGCTTTCCCAAGGAGTCTGAGATTTTGCTGAGCGTCCACGCAGAGGTTAGATGAGTTGCATTACTAATTATGAAATTATCCAATACTTGTGACGCTAGCAGGTAGTACAACCCCAAAGTTCGCAATGCATTCATTTCCATGATATGAAACTCTGTAGAACAAGAATCAAAGGTAGATGGTACAGGAAGAAAACGCCATCCATGATCCATCTGGTTACTAAATACCCAAACACCACAGCTATATTAAGAATTGAGTAGATTCCATCACAACATAAGCAAATCTCCATTCGTCCCTCCCGCAATTCCAGGCTGATGGTATATCTGTTCAGGCGCGTTTTGGTTAACAACATAATGGGCCTCGCCCCCTCCACCAAACGCATCCTCCTGTCCTCCGTTGATATTCATGGCCGCCATATTCCTGGAACCAATACCAGCAAAGAATTCATCAGCCGCATCAACGGCAGCAGCGAGATTTCCATCACCATTACTGTTTGGTGGAAGTACTGCAGTATTATTGAGATTTCCAAATGCCGAAAGAGATTTTTGTGCATCGTAACCATTCATGGCCGTAGGTAGGGTATGCTTCTGTAAGGCAGGACTGTCAATCAGTCGGCGGGGCCGCGCAGAACGGAACACTTGTTGAACAGGCTTGAGATAGACCGTTGCGAGAGTTCCAACATTGAGACACATCTCTTCCAAGGTTACTGGGTCAAGCTTCTCGGATTCAGCAGTGATCGGAGGTTTTTCACCCATTACGATCTTTTTTGCTGTTTCCATATCTGACGATAGCAGTCTCCAATACATATAACCTCTATCTCGCAGGTCAGGGTTATCTGTCTCTTCAGTAGCCCACTTCAGTACCTTAGGAACCAATTCTTGCCCCTTTGTAGGTCTCTGGATGAAGAGTTTTACCGTCGCCGTTAGGAGCGCCAACTGCACTTCCACAGGTTCATCCGCGAATGAGTATAAGAAGTCCTCTAGCAGAACATCCGAGTTCTCAATGCGAGATGCATATTGGCCAATGACCCAGATCATTGCTGCCTTGGCTTCAGGCTCATCCAGCGAATCCAAATTCTCGCAGAGCGTCGAAATAATGGACTCATACTGATCAGGGTATTTGCGGAAAATATTTTTAATAACCACAGTCGCCTCTTGAACAATGTAGGTGACCTTGGTAGCTACCAATTCCAATAGTGTCTGAATGCACTGTCTCGCAGCGGGTTCGATTTTGATGGCAAGCTTTCCAATAGCTCGCACAGATTTTCGGACAAAGTGGACATCAATCTCAGTCGCATATTCCCGTAATTCAGTCAGAACTTCGTTGATGTTCTTCTCCGTGGCAAGCATGAATATTAATTCTAGCTTCGTGACTTTGACGTAAATAGGGTCATTGTATTTGCAGAAAAACACCCGGATATCGTTCCGTAACACTTCTGGTCGCCTCTGAAGAATCAACAACGCATTCCTCAATGCTAGATATTGGACTTCTGGGCCTTTGGCCAGTAGAGTCACGAGAGGTGGAGACAACTTGCGGCACAAAGCAGATATCTGTCTTTCATCTGCGATGTAGTTCATGAGGTAAAGTATCACGCGTATACAAGTCAAGACGACCGCAGAATTCGAATGTGACAGCCGTGGCGCGATGCGTTCAGCAAGCAGAAGTGCCTCGGCCGATTCCTGAGGGACATATGACATCAGTGCTTCAAGTATATATGTCTGACCCCATCTGTAATATACTGTTAGCAAGGAGCGAGCTATTGACGGAGCGCAGAAATGGACTAACTCTGAGCAGTCAGGTAATATTTGAACCATCTTAGAAGCGTTCCCGTAGTCGATTGTCAGCTTGATAGAGTCACTCCTTTCCCAGATATCCATTAAACTAGCCAGGGCGCTCGCAACAACTGTAGGATTGTCATCTCGTAACATCGCGTTCAACCTCTCAATAAGGTCCGAATTCTCGACAAGTTGCCTGTCATGATCGTAAAGCTTTGCAATACAGAATGCTGCGGTCTTTCGTACGTAAGGATCCGGGTCTCGAAGAAGGCTCTTTGTGAGTGGAACTGTAGCTTCAACAAATTCTCGCACATGGATATATGACATTGTGCGCAAAGCTAGAGCTCGCACAAGAGGATTTGGGTCCTCCATGTCCTCCACAGGAGATCAGCACAGAATTGATGAGGTTCAGAACTAGTACAACTCACATTTTGTAACACAGGGAGCGCCTTCAGAGCGACCTCGGGCTTGATACGGGCATAGTTAACGAGAAATAAGAAGCACCTATCCACCTAGTGAGCCATCGCAAATAGCTAAGAGCGGAACCTAGCCTGCCTACATTTTCTTGATCTCCAGACTCGGTATCTGCATACAAGCAATAATGTCCGGGAACAAGGCGACCATATCATTATTACTCATTGTCATATTGGCGACAATCTTTTTGAGCGCAATCTTCTTCGCAGCATGATTCTTATCCTTCTTTCCACCACTATTCAACTCCTGTCGTAGCTCGGCTACTTTGCCCTGTGTCGAACGCCATGGTGAGCCATACATCCCCATTCCACTCGGTGGTACATAATGAGCAAGAAACATGATGAATAAAGATGTCGCACAAAGCTGGAGGGCGCAAGATATTTGAATTCAATGCAACCTCTCATCAGCGCGTCCAGCTGCGGCCCTGAGCCAGACACAACATGCCGTGCGCAAAGAGCCTTGCTGACCGTATGTAGCACAGACGCTCCGAATAGGAGAACTGGAAGTAGGGAAGAGGATGGGAATGGAGAAAGGGATGTGTCGAAGGGAGACATAGAGAAACGTACTCTGGCAAAAAGCTTCGCATCTCCCCCGCTCGAACTCATTCTGGCTAAGGCCTGATGCCGTCGACTTTGGTGGCTCTGATGGTCCTACACCTGGGAAGATACCCCTCCACGCCCAGCTAATCAACAACGAGAATCAAATCGCAAGGAGCCGGCAAACCGCAGCAGGCGTCACATGCGCCCCTGGTTGAGCAATCACCTCCAGCTAGGGTTCTTATCGTATTGCTGTCGCAGGCGATGGTCCATCGATCGTTTCGCGTGTGCGGAGGCTCGGATTCGAAGGTTTTGAAGATTTGTCGGCAGGGTGACGACGTTTCGATATTTCCCAATAGGAGGTGCTTGACGCCCGGGGTTCTCGGCGCCCGGGCTGACTACTCGTGTAGGTTCGACTGGCTCGGCCGCGCGGGTCCGTGATTTGCTGGCGGTCAAGCTCCACCTACATTTTTAAGGTCCCAGGTTCATCGTGGCCATCAGAGTGCGATAACGACAGAAAAGAAGACCAAAGGGATCCTGAAATTCCTTGCTGCCTCGTCCCTCTCTTACGAAATCAGCGCAGAATACGTTTCTCGCCACTGCAATTCATCAGCCATGTCGCAATCCGCCGTGTCCACGGCTCTACCACCTCCGCAATGGGTCAAAGACCTCCACAATCCCCCAGCTGCTCGGAACAGCAGCAAGTCAGCAGCAATCCCTGACCCCCCGGGATTCCAATCTGCGGTTTCTGGAAACAAAGTATGCGCTACGAAATATAGAGATTCCATTCCCGCGTGCTTCTTTCGCAGTTTGTGCTAACTATCATTCTCTTAATAGAAACAAGTATCCTCCAAAGCCGCTGCCCGAACCCCACCGTCAACCGCCGAAACCGACACCCTGAAGCTCAAGAAGGCGTGGGAAGTAGCCCTTGCGCCCGTCAAGCAGCTCCCTATGACTGCCATTATGATGTACATGTCCGGCAACTCGCTGCAGATATTCAGCATCATGATGGTGCTGATGGCGTTCAAGAATCCTGTGATGGGCCTCTTGGGTACCAAGGAAGCATTCGAGAAATTCGAGAGCGACGGCACTAGGGAGAAGTTGCTTCAAGTCAAGGCTGTCTATGTTGCAATGCAGATTTTAGCGTTGGGGTTGGGCGTGTGGAAGATTAACGCCATGGGACTCCTACCGTATGTTATATCTACCTGCCAATATTGTTCGCGCTTTATCTCGCGTGGTCGTTTACCTCAGACATACTAATCTCTTTCGACACCCAGGACTACTCGATCAGATTGGCTGGCATGGGAGACTGCAAGAGAGCCACTCGAGCTGGCTGTACCAGCTCTATGATCCATTATCAAATTTCAGGGATTCTATATCACGGCGTTAGGGATTACGGGTGTAAGGAACTTTTCAAGAGCAGACAATTACATGCACGTACAAAAATAATGTAAAGTTACATTGAAATATAACGGCTAAGCACATCTACTCTACTACATGGGGTCATCATAAAGTGTAGTTTGGAGACAGGAATGCTCTGCTTTGCTGGATTGGCAGGTCATGAAGCTCAACTCACGCAGAGTGTCTCGCAGAAAATGTACTACACAAGCTATGAAATGGTTAGCTTGGTGGTCATTATACGCCTTAATTTATCAAATCTTTGCCGTTTTCCGAGAAAAGATTCTATTTGAATACCAAATCATTTATGAATTACCTTCCTAACGTACACAAGCCATAGACCATTCCAGAATGTGACCACTTTATATGACAAGAACCATTTACTCCAACAAACTAACATCTGCTCTGCCTCAACCGGAACTCCAAATTTCATAAAGCTAACTCAAATAATACCCATTCAGCGCTTCACACTGCTCCCGATGCTGCTCATCTTGTCACTAAAGCGCTCCCCTAAACCACCCATCCATTCAGGCATCTTAACCTGCATCCGCACTCTACCTTCGACAACCGCTTCAACGCAATTAATAATGCCGAATGTTGAACTTCCAACAGCTCTGAAAAGAGCAAGGACAGCAACACTCCACAGAATAAATGCCAAGTAGAAATTGTTCCCGACACCACTAGTTCCGTAGATCTCAGACACTGCCATGGCAAGAATTGCATTGCATGTCATCCAGCAAACGACCATAATGGTTCGCACGTTTTTATAATAATCCTCTTGCTGTTGACTCTCTGAGACCTGTGGTGCAGGTACTTCAATCCTATCTCGAAGGTTGCGAAGTGCCTCATCATAGCCGGAGTCGATATCCAATTGTTCTGATGGCATTTCTAGTTCAACCGTTGAGCCCTTCCCATGACTTTTAGCAGCACCAAGATCTTTTACCATGACATTGTCTCCTTTAGTTCCCCACGTAACGTCGTGGGTGTTGCAGAATGCATACACTTGCAGGGTACAGATATAGAATGGAAGGAGTGCAAAGTATTGCGCCGAGGAGGTAAACATATGCCAGGGGTCCAAGTACAACAACGACATCACGAAGTAAAGTCCAATCGTTGATCCTGTCGAGACAATGAGGTTTGTGAAGACATTATTCCCGAGTTGGATCGATTTTGAGTCCTTCAGCTCCCTCACGACAATGTAGATACTCGCAAAGGTTGTGTATGCCATGATGATACTGTAAAGGACCAACGAAGTCATATACAGCTTCTTCGCACCCTGCGGTCTATTTCCCATGGACACTATAAATTGGACGCATATAAGCAAGACGCATGTGTACCTCAAAATGTAGAAGATATATCGTCCGAAGTTATGCGGGAATGGATCGATTATAGGGTCCGAAAGTGAGCCAGCGACGAAGTAGAACGTGAGGTAGAAGTTGGCGAGGGAGAAGTAAGTAAACAACAGACTGATTAGTTGGTAGACGAACTCAATATGGAGAAGCAATTTGCGGCCCACAGAATGATCGGTCTTCCAGATCTGTTTGAAATGAACGAGGAAATAAAAGGCTGTAAACAAAGCGCCATTGAGCCAACGGCGTCGTTGGGAGACAAATTCGGGCACCGAATCTACATTGTCGTTAGTTTGAGGTCATCAAGAAACCTTTTTATGGCTCACCTGGAACATCTGTTTCTCCTGTACAGCTCTTGACATATTTAAGAATCCATCTCTCATCTCTTTTGGCGACCAGTTCCCAACATAGGATTCGATCCTCAGCAAGATACATATTAGCAGTGAACACATCCGCATTTTGCCCGTGCAGCGTCTCGCCCTTGAAATACTGGCTCAAGGGTCCATGTCCAGTATGATCGTTCTGCAAGGCATGGTATCGGTACGCACTCAACGCACCAGGAAGCACCGTAATGTATCCGAACACACTTTCCAGTGGCTTATCCAAAATGTTTGACATCTTATACTCAAAGTTTTGGGATGCCACCAACGGGTTTAGAAGTCCCATACCCATCTTTCCTTTCATAGCCTTGATTTCACCGCAGGCGCCTGCAACGTTGGAGTCTGTATCGAAAGCTTTCCAAAGATGATATAACGAATTGCTACCCGGTTTCGTTCCCACATCTAGGAGAATGCAAATGTTTGGTGTTAGTGCTCGACCAAAAGCATTGAAGAACCATCGGTGCGAGTTCAATTTCTTGGCATTCTTCTCCTTGAGGCAGAATATCATTTGGCAAGGGACGATTCCCTTTTCTGCGCCTTTGAATTTTAAGTCCGCGTCGAGGGACACTTGAGTAGTATACTCATACACGTGTGCCTGGACCTCTTTCTGGTTGACCTCATTCTTAGCAATTCCCGATTGGTATACGCCCATAGCTGCCAAAGCATCTAAAGTCCGCGGGTGTATCTTTTGTCTTCCATCAGAGATAATGCACACGACGATCTTCTGCCAGCCGTTTTCGCCCCACGTCCGTGACTTTGTGCGCGAACAAAAATGTGCAATATTCTTCATTACAGCATGCATTGTCCTTGTGAAGTTGATCTCATCTTCGTTGTACATAGTAATACAGATGAAAAGCTCAGTTTCTCTGGCCGTACGCCCGATGTTTTGGCGGAGTTTGTATCCTTTTTCCACAAAGTCGTCAGGGTCGCAGGTGACGGCTGTATAACGCATGTGCGTAAATTCAACCTCATCACGGCGTGGTAGGAAACTGTAAAGGATTGTAGGGATTTTACATTCCAAGATCAGTTCTCCGTTAATGAGGCGGACTTCCTTCTTTGACATCTGTGCTTGACGAGCTCCCCTTCGTTCTTGTTTGCCATCTGGAGCAGGCCCGTAGTGTTCATGATCTTCCTGGACATCCGTATCTTCCGCATCTTCTGCAAGGGTTGAATTAGACATATACGAGACTCTTGATTTCAGCTCATGTGTGAAGTCGGATTTTAGTGGGCTCTCGGGTCCAAAGACATCATCGGTATCAGGCTCAAGGGGAATAGAAATAGTAGCATCATCAGCGAAGGTGGAGTTTCGAGTTGGTCCACCAGGGCCAGAAAACAAGGGTGCTGGCGGGAGTGGACGTCTAGGACTACCACCGTAGTTTGAAGATGGAGTACCCGGCCGCGGGGCACCATTAATGTCTGCTGGCTCGTATCGGACACTAGGCGGTGGTCTATTGAATTCTGAAGGAGTGAACGGGCGTGTAGGTGATGCTCGTCCAGTAGGAGAGAATTGAGGGTAAGACGCTTCCGGCGGAGGTATAGATGGCATGTTATCAGCGAGGGATGGTGCCCTTGAATGTGATGAGTTAACTGATGGCTGATAGGGTTTCCGAGGAGTAGTCGGAATTCTGTAAACGTTAGCTGTTATATTCTGTTGGGGTTCCGGTTCTTGCTAAGGCAGAGTAGTCTTAATCGCATTTCAAAGACTTCTTCTTGATGAGAGACCATCTGGGCCTCTCAGGAGCAATTCGTTATTGTGAGCATCAACTTTCTCCAGAGAAATCTGCAACTTGCAGCTTGACACAACTTCCTCCTCCTCTTCGACACACAGGCCATGCTCTAGACATGAAGGATGCTTTCCAGTATTGCTATGTATTGCTAGAGGAGTGGGGATACGTGGTGGTACATACGAATTGGGTTCCGGTTCATCCATCGATGTCAACAATCGAATATGAGAGCCATTTCCAGGATGGCCACTGGCGCTTGTAATATCTTCTTCCCCGTAAGAAGATTCATAATACATAGGTGGATTTGGTGGCACTTCCGAGTAATCCATGTTTGACCGGTATTAGGAGTTTCGCTGCGAATTCTTTCGAGTAAGACTAGTGCAGGCGCTGGTTTTTGGTGATGAAGATGTCTAGTTGACTTCCATCGGTCTGCAGATTCTAGGCGTATATTTAGACAACCACTTTTCCGAATAGCCAGAAGCTTTTGAAAGGATAGCTCTTTGAATTCACACAGGTGACCCGAGTTGCAGGTTGAACAGATTTGTATTCCTGTGAGCATGTCAACTACAGTGTGTTGGTTGCGGGACACCAGCCGCGGTTGTCATGGCAACAATTACGAAACGCCTGCGCATCTACACTACGTTTATCGATAGCTAACGCCCAGGCCAGACGCGGGCGCTTGGACCTACTGCACCAAAATGATCGACCGGATGCACTACAGTTTTGTAAACTGAGCCAAATAACCATCTTTCCCCACTCACTTCACAGATAAATCAAGGAAGTTATAGGATCAGTCTTGCCTCCGCATTAAATTCTTTTCTACTTTAGGAGCAACTACACTATGACCAACCTGCATATTCAAGTCTCCACGTGTTGTCTGAAACATGTTTGAAGAAATAAATTTTATCCTCGTTCGTTGGATCATAAATATACAGAAGCCGCATCCTCCCTCCTCTCCCCCTTTCAACTTTCCAACAACGAAAACGCGTGCTAATTTTAAAATCCTCTGGCCTGGTTAGTGCCGAAGAGTGGCAGTAACCATTAACGGCACAGAGGGGGTATGAAGGTGGCACCAACGCCAAAACCAAAGACATATAGTAAAGGAAACATGAGCTGTTGCTCGGAGCAGGTATAGGATTGAGATGATCATCTAAATTTACAAGACCNGAAGGTAGGTACAGCAAAGCAAATGTTTTTGCCGCTGTAGCTGCTTTTGAACGGGCGGTGAGTAGACTCCTCGCTCAATTCCAGCCAAGAGAGTTCTCAGCAGCCATCGGTGCAGAGATCATTTGAGTCCTTGCGGAATTGCCAACGCTGCGGCCACTGCCTCGACTGTTTCGATCCTGGCCACCACTGGCAAGTGTGGATGACCGAGCACCCGCCATGAGAGCACCACCCATCAAAGCAGGGCTCCCAGATTGTCTCATTTCTGACGGGTTCACAAGAGAGCTTGCTCGACGATGTCCTTGCTTACGCTTCTTGTAGCGACGAGCAATGAAGAACATGGCAGCACCATAAGCAGCAGCGGCACCAACGGATGCTACGGCAATACCAGCAGTAGTAGACCTGGTAGATGATGATGTCGTTTGTTGGGTGTTATCATTGAACACACCACCATTATTGTTAGCGGCAGGGTTGGAGGAGCTATCATCGCTATTACCAGCACCGGTCGATGCGCCACCGCTTCCACCACTTGCTAGAGTAGATCCAGCGGTAATTGGGATGGCAGAGTTGATGTATCGCATCATGGTGTTCACACTTGGATCCGGGTCATTGTAAAGCTGCGAAGTTGGAATATGGATGTCAAGTGCGAGTGTGCTGACCATGCTCTGCGGAATGTATAGCAGTGCGAGAGTAGTGATGTAGCCCAATTGGGCCTGGGTATCGTAGGGGACCAGACTGTTCATAATGACGTTCTCAACAGATATGCCCAACCCATCTGCAATGCCCTGTGGCAGGTAACTGAAGATCTGACGTGACGCCATAGAATGGCTGACGACAAAGCCATAGTTAAGCTCGTAGTTAAAGCCAATCTGGATGAGTTGAGAGTCGGCAGGGGCAGGTGATGCCGCTGTACCAGGCGTGATGACTTTGGGAAGAGCAGATGGAATTCCAGTGGGAGCACTGGAAGTAGGAACACCAGTAAGAAGAGCAGTGGAAGATTGTTCAATAATGATGGATGTCTGAAGCCAGAGAGAAGTAGCACTGTCAGTTCCTGTTGGGGTAATAACTAGAGGAACGGCAGTAGATGTGACTGTTGGCGAAGTGGTCAAGGTGACAGATCCTGAAGCCGAGGATGTAGTAACTGCAACAGTTGGAGTGGATAGTACACTTGATGGAGCTGCCGTCGTCCCGTTAAGAGGAAGCGTGCTGGACAGCACACTAGCGGTGCTCGCAGTGGCAGTTGGGCTAGAGGAACCAGTTGACGGCAAAGACAAGGTTTTCGATGGACCAAGAGGAGAAGTGCTATTCCCAATGGCAGCGGAACCAGATGTAGTGGTTGGTAAACTACCAGTTCCACTTAGAACCGAAGAAATACTTCCAATGGTAGTGCTGGAAACTGTTCCGGTGGCCGAGCTCACCACCGAGCTCGATTGGGTGGTCGTAGAGGAAGATGTTGGAAGTATCGGTGGCAATGAAAGAGTCGATTGCAAGGTGGTGCTAGTAGCAGTAGCGGAGTCGCTTCCATTTGTGGTTGGAGCGGAGGAAATCGTACCAGAGGCAGGAGTAGAGCTTGGCTCGCCAGTTATCCCACTCAAGATGCTAGATAAAATAACCCCAAGACCTGAAGATGAAGCTCCTGTTGCAGTTGGGGAAGGTGAAGCGGAAGTGGAAATGACGATCGACGAAGCAGTACCAGTACCAGCAAATGATGTCGTGCTAGTAGACGCCGTCGTAGATGGGCTACTTGACGCGGAACCAGTAGAATCAGAGGTGGTTGAGCTAGAGCTAGTCGAAGCAGAGTCACTTGAAGCGGAGTCAGTTGCAGAAGCTGTCGACGAGCTGGATGTTGCTGTCTCCTTGGAGGACGTAGTAGATGTTCCGGAAGTTGACGATGGTTTTGGCAATAGCCCACTCAGGATCGAGGACAGTGGATTAAGGGGATCGGTCGAACTGCTTGTCGATGTCGAGGTTGATGTTGGAGAGCTCGATGGAGCAGTTCCAGGGGCCGTAGTTCCTCCAAAGCCAGAGAACGACACGCCGCTTGACACATCACTATCACTGCTGCTGCTGCTGATAACCTTATCCGGTGTGCTGGCAGAGGTCGGGGTGCTAGAGGAGGAGCTAGATACAACGCCACCCGGACCAAACGTGATTCCACTGCTTGTGGTGACCTTCTTGGATGTTGGCGAGGGAGAAGATGGTGCTCCCTTATCGGAGGATGGGGATGCAACGGACGCAGAAGTTGACGACGTGGTGGAGTGAGATGTGGTTGGTTGTACAATCACACTTGGAAGCCCTGAAGAGGCGTCCGAAGCGGCAGCTGTTAGTATCGGTGATGAGTCTGCACCGACGATCACAGTACGAGAGACAACCACCGTCGTCACATCCGAACCACTGGACTCCCCTTCAGTATCCGAAACGCCTAATGCCGTGGTGAGTTCGTTGAATATCTCGCTGAACGTGTCTCCGAGCGAAGGCCTGGTGGTAGTATCGCGAGGCCTAGTATGCGTCCGTGTCACGAAAGTGGAATTCTGAATAGGGCGCTTGATTTCTCGTGGGAAGTAGAACCTCGGCACATTATCTTGAGCAGCCGCGACCGACGAGAGAACTGCCACAGAGGCAGCGAGAAGAGATGTGGAGCGCATCTTGAAGACTTATCGGCGCAGCAGTATATTCTAGGGTGAGTGGGTTGAGGAGGAAATTGTGTATATTGGGTTTCAATTCTAGTCGTGAGTTAGCTGGTCGGCCGCGATCGCGAAGGTACCATCCCGATGGGAACCAACTGTCAGGGCAGATCAGAAAAACGAGTGTACTTGACAAAATTTGTCAAACGAGAGTAGCTGTAAAACTTGGAGTTAGCACGATGATCCTCTTCATTATTTCGGTGCGCGCGCAAAAGAATGATGCTCGATCGTGCTGTGGTCCCAAGGGTCACCGCATCCGATGTCAGACACGTTGTCGTCCTTCGAAAGCGAGCCTCCCAACGAGAACACGAACGACTGAAAAAAGAGCCCAAGATCCCGTTTCTCGTTTCCGTAGCAGATTCCCCAACTCACATTTCTTAATTAGATCAAAATAATCGTATCAACCAGAGCGCTAGGGGGTAAGGAGTGTCGTGACGAAAAGTCGTCGAAAAAAGGATCGAAACAAGTTCACAACTTCGGGATGGGCGAAATCATGAACGCGCGACCATAATTCACAGACCTCCGGAGGCCGCAACGATTCGCAGAAGGAAATTCGCAGGACCTGAAGCCAGCAAGCCGGCTATCGATCGAGAGTCGTGGCGATGAGGGAGCGACGAAGCGGAAATGTTTCGGTGGGAAGGTGGGAGGTAGGAGAAGGGAGGGAGATTGAGGGCGAAAGGCAATCAAAGGGTTTGGACGAGAGCGGCACGGGCGTGGTCTGGGGCGTGGAAGATTGGCTCACCTCAGAGAGTTCGGCCCAAGGAAAATGGGGCAACGGCGAGACTGCCACCGCCAGCAGGGGGTACCAGGGCCCAGGTACGGGGGTGCCGCGCTGTCTCTCAGGTGCTTGTACTGTGTTGTACCTTACCTCGCCCTCCTAACTGCGGTGGGCGTAGCGCTGGCAGCTGGCGTTGTCCGTGGTCGAGGTCAGCTCGGGCCAAAATCACTCTCAATCCGCAAGGCCCAGGCGCAAAATGGGGCAGTCTGGCAGGATACCCCGGCCCGAATCAGCTCTCACTACCCCTTTTTTATTCCACTCTATGAGGGACCCACTTTAAGCATCGAGGGATCCGCCGACCACGCACTGGGGCCAGTGCAACCAAGCGGTCCAATCGAGCGCCCAGCCAGTGTTTGGCAAGGGACCCTCCGCGGTCCCTAATATCGCTTGAGCGCCAAGTCTAAGGTACGAAGCAAGGGAAGCTGCTCTTGACTGCCACGGAAACAGGCGACCAAAGCACCCAAGCACCATATACTGCCGATCTCGACACAACAAACCCTTCAGGCTGCACTACGCTCAGTCGATTCCCTACAGCACACACGGAAGCACTCTGTACTCTGTGTTTGTTACAGCAAAGCGACGGTCGGTGTCTAGATACCCAGGAGGGGCGAACGATCTGGGCTCTCTTGCTCTCTTTTTTTTCGATCTGCCCAGCCTCATGGCCTGCTATTCTTCGCGCAAGGATTTGCAGAGGCTGAAAAGCATTCGATCGGAGGGTGGCCTGCCCACGGGCGACACTCGTCAAGTGAAATTGTCCAATTTATATCAATAGTCAGCGCCCGGCCAACCACGTGTGCCCTCCCTTTCTTAATCCGGGCAGCCAGGCCACCACCGTGCGGCCGCCGGCGTCTTTAATGCTGCGGTGGTGCCGCGACTACTGTACGCTGTGCTATAATAATATAGCACTGCAATAAGTCAATACTCCCCGCTGGCATTTATTGAGGATGGAGGCGCGCGTCCCCGACAGCAGAGAGCAGCAGCATTTCAATAGTCTGCCAGCAGGACGACAGAAAAAACACGTCTGGAACGTATTAGCCCGTGCTGAAATCGATATCGACTTTTATTGACTGTCGATCCGTCACTCTCCGGTATTTTCTTCTTCGTGTCCCTCTCATCAGCGTGCGACCGCCGCTCGTTCCTGGGCCACCACAGCCGAGAGGTCTTCCCGTGCTACCGGACTCCCTAAAAGGCTCCACAGACCCAGTCTCTGAAGGCGAGAGATACCGATGCTAGGGCGGGATCCCCCTCCCTGCCTCGCCTGTCTCTCCTACCACTCCTCCCAACTACGTGCTGTAGAGTGACACGAGTAATAATTCTAGGTCCGCTGATCTGCGAAATTATGGTTTTCTCGGCAATACCACCCTGTGAACGGCATTGAACTGTAAGATTACGGCCAAGAAACACCCCGTGTTTCTCTGCAGCCTTGGAAATAGGAAGCTCTTACAATATTGCAATGCAGTCTCGTCCTTGCGTCCTTGCGCCCTTTCACTCTTTGTGTATTAAGGTTTTCCGTCTTTTCCTCGGAAGAGGGGGAGGCTTCGCCAGAGCCGCTTGACCCAAAAGAAATGGCGCAATGGGAGATCCTCTGCGCTGGCTCCAAACAGTGTGGCGTCAGCCCTTCGAGACTAACCTTAACCATGATCTTCAGTAGTGCTTTTGTGCGAGACCATTTGGAGCGTGCAGGAATCATTTCATTTTCTGACTTCCTTTGTCGCGATGATGCAGCGCAGTGTTGGGCAGCGAACTGACACGGGAATATGGAGGTAGAATACATTCGTGTCCATTGCTGGTGGTGCTGCAGCCTTACTGTCGCTAATGGATTTGCTGACAGCAAACGCCGAGTTTTGGTCCGGGTCTTGTGTCGTACACGAATAATGCTGATATCGAGTCTGCACAGCCTCGATCCTTCGATGTTTCGAGAGCGCTTCATTTTCGCATACGGAAAACACGCTGGAGCCCTGCATCTGTGTTTCCCAGTCATTTTCTCCACCCGGGCTCCGTGGCACGTTTCGAGGTGCGCTCAATGAAGTTATTCCTAAAGAAGGAGGTGAGGCATTGGAGTGACGGCTATGTTTCAGAGCTCCCGTATTTGCAATTGCCTACATCGTTCGCTCTACGCCACACGAATTCGGCAAGTCACCCTCCAGGGAAATAGTAGCTCCCTGGGAGGACTGACGTGTGCAATCTGGTTTTATCCAAGCTTCGAAAAGAGAGCGACCCATATTCTACCGTATTATGGCAACTATCGAGGTGTCGTCACCCTTCGTATGTAATCCCAAGACATGCGGCACTTGTTTCTCATAGGACAGTAAACGGGCGTCATCTGGGGCATAGTAGTTCTAATAATACGGAGCATTCTACGCTTCCTTCCATATTGTTACCTCAGGATACTGGTTTCCCACACGTTTGATCGCCTTCGGAGTTATCTTGAGTATCTATTCTGCCGAGCGGAGGTGTGGGAGGTAGCTGTTTCAGGTCTCTGCAAAACGAGGTCATCACCAAAGCAGAGACTTGTAACACAACGGCATTGCGTCACACACGAAGGAACAGAGGTGTAGGTTTGGGATTACCAGTCATTCTCAGTTCAATGAAAACGATTAATCCACATCTCAATCTTCTAATATTCGGCAAGCCTTAAAATTTATGCCTAGTTTCTAAGGCGTAAGCGCTCATACTTTCATATGGTACGAGGTAGCCGTGTATATAAATCGATGGTATATAAATTTATCATCGGGACGATCGCGCATCCTTGATGGCTTCGTATTATGCCTATGGGAGCCATTATCACTCGTGGTTCCTCTGGGTCAGTTTTGGGATAGAGTAGTTGTGAATCGCGACAAACTGAGGGAAACCAGACTCTGATTTGATATCTCGTTTGAACAAATCGGTTAGGTAGTATGTATACGCTCTTTCATGAAGGATATTCTAGCTCAAAGTGCCTAATAGTGGGTGTCGAGAAGTACTAGACTGGGATATAGATAACATTGTTGGAATCCAACTGTCTGTCCCAGAGGAAGCATTTTGATAGACTATGAGTACCAGATTGCATCTGGTAAACTTGACTTTGGCATAGTTTTAGGGGTGGGATGGATCACGATGCGATATTCGTAGTTAGCCTACAATACGGTTAATCTGCAGATATGACACGCTCAGCAGATTGATAATGGTGCGCCAGAGAAGTTCAGAACTATCCCGTGTCTCTTTGTTTTCGGAGAACTTCGGTATCGCCTGGTGATTTATGGCTATGATCTACGAGTGGTTGCACAAACACCCTCATCCGGCGGTCAGAATTGTGGCTTCACGTTGATGGGAAGATCGTCAAATTTATATATGAGTCATCTTTGTCTCTACATGTCACAACGGCCCGGGGATAAGGCATACCAGGGCATGTGGAACTCTTCTTCTTGTTTGCCGTGATATACTTATATATGGTCTCTCTGTGTGTGTATGTACTCTACCCCGCGATCATGGCCGGAGAGAATAACACATATACGGACTGACCGGGAAAACGGGGCTGCATTGCTCCTAGATAATCCACGAAAAAGCGGAACTGCTGGAAAGGATGCACGTCGGTTGCCAGATGACCTTTACACAATTTGCAAATCCTGATCTGTTTATACACGATCCGCGGGGTCGATGTGGGGTAGAGCCGTGAATGGCGCCTGTGAGAAGCATTCTATGTACATCTTTCCACAAGTCATTGGTAAAGATCCGATCTTGCACCCAGGACAACATTCTTGAATCAATGCTACTGCACGTATTCGCTTCGCTCCCAAGGTAGGCAAAAGTTAAGATGGTCTGTATACGTGTCCCATGCAACAATGCCACCAGAAACTGAAGCCGTTCACCGATGGCGAGTCATTGGCGGCAGAGATCTGTCACATTTGGAGCGGCAAACGGCTCTCCGGAGGGCCTGCAGTGCGGGCCTCTAATGCGTCGTCTCTGGACAATGCCAGGCACACCATGGCAGCATCCCGGCGATTCATCCAGGGAAGAAACGCTACAAGAATGTCGGGTATCCTGCAGGATGATTTCTCATGGTATCCCTTCCCTTCGCCGGAGAGCTTGGGCTGAGGAGGATCCAAACACTGTTGAAGTTGGCCCCGCAATAAAACTACAGTAACATATAGAGTGTTGTCCCTCACGACACGGTATGCCATCACATGGCGAGCGATGACGGTTGCCCTGGGATCGACGGTTAGCGGTAAGATAGAGGGGAGCTCGTTCGTTGTTACTGAGGTGAACACCTGATTAGGACTAGCGGCGGCGTGAACCAAGCTGACGCAGGGCGAATGTTGNCGTGCTCCAACGCCCCACCGAACCCATTGAAGCTCACCACTGAACTCTCTGTATTGTGCTTCCTTCAAAGACCACTGGTTGCCAGTGATAGGACCCCGCTTCCTGAACTGAAGGACTTACCAGAGAACATAAAGGCCGCTGTGCTTCCCCTCCTGCGCCCCATATGTCGCTTCTTTCCCAACTCCGAATTCTTCCTTACAGAAATTTTCCTAGAGCTCGCCAGTTTTCCAGCACAGCTATCATCATGGGTGTCACAAAGACTATTCTTCAAGAGGGCAGCGGCGCGATCCCCAAGCCAGGTGACAATGTCACCATTGAGTACACCGGCTACTTGAAGGATACCTCAAAGCCCGACAACAAGGGTGCCAAGTAAGCTAGATGGCTGCACCTCTACGATGTTGCTAATAGCTCTCCCTAACCATACTTGCGCTGCAGATTCGATTCCTCCGTCGGCCGTGGAGACTTTGTCACCAGAATTGGTGTCGGCCAAGTTATCAAGGGTACCTCTCCTACTTTCTATACATACCGGGACATGGTGATTAACACTTTAATCACAGGTTGGGATGAGGGAGTTACCACCATGAAGACTGGTGAGAAAGCTACCTTGGATATCACAAGGTATGATCAATATCTTCTGTAGTGTCTTGAATAATGGCTGACCTAATTCGGATAGCGACTACGCATATGGCGACCGGTAAAAAAATTCCTTTTCCTTATACTAGAATGAAGCTGCTTAAACACCCGCACCTACCCTGTCTGCAGATTGCTATCATTTGAAGCCTCCTGTGTTTTTCGAATCAAGGCTATTGGCATTATTCGGCCATCTTATATACTGACCATATTTTTAGTGGATTCCCAGGTCACATTCCTCCCAGAGCTGATCTCCTCTTGTAAGTCTCGTAATCTTTGCAGTCTAGACTCCCTTGCTAATCAAATCACAGTGACGTTGAGCTCAAGAAGGTCAACTAAAGTTGAGTTGCTCGTGTTTAGCTTAGCTAGCTTCCTGGGATAGAGATCAATACACACAGATCCACCCCTCTCGGTAGTCCCAGAATTATGTGATTATATAGCCATCGTATCCTGCAGCTAGATAGCCCCATAACTCTTATCTGACTTCGATATGAAGCATTATTTCTCACCCTGCTATTTTCCCCGCGCCGGACGGGAACTCATCTTTTCCCTTGAGAGTGCGCTCTAAGTAACGAAATACCATCGTAATCTAAACCACCGAGATTTAATTTCATGTAGATATTTGATGTTGAATAATCGGCCTAGATAATTTCGGCAACGGACTCACTCGGTGTAGCCTTGGAGGGGTCGGCGGGGCTAGTTGCCTTACCATCGCCACCTCCTCGCCTTAGGCTGATGATTTCAAATAACGGGCCTACCCACTAAGCCACCCTACCAGGGACTGCTATGTCATCAGTTCGCTTGCTTTTGGGATGTCCTGATACAGTGACTTCAGCAACATTCTGTTAAGATCTCTCATTCATCCTGTCCCCTTCCGCTTTATCAGTTGACTACAATACTCCTACATTTGTGTGGGTTCATTCGAGCCCGTAACAACCGCTAGAGCCCGTCGAGAACCAAATCACAGTCGTTCTCTCGAAGCGCTTTTCTTGCCTTCTACCTTCGCAACTCCATCGCTCCTCGAGAGCTGCACTCGAACACTAAAGTGCAATATACTGAGGATAGCAGAGTAGCCAAACTGGGGAAGCGCAAATTATCAGACGCTGAACCTTCACGGCCTGAGAAGAAGATTATGGCGGTAAGTTGATCTGGTTGTCGAAAGGACGTATTTGCGCCACTTACAAGCTATCTCGTTGAAAGGTGGCAGTTTGTGAAGCTATGGAGCTAATATTATCTTTTTCCAGGGCGCAAAAGACGTAGATATGGAGACCAGGATGCAGGTAGATGAGTCGGTGATCAGTTCCACCAACGATATCGATGAGAGTCTGTATAGCCGACAGCTATATGTCCTCGGACATGAGGCTATGAGGCGTATGGGTGCCTCGAATGTCCTTCTTGTCGGTCTGAAAGGCCTTGGTGTCGAAATTGCGAAGAATATTGCGCTTGCCGGTGTCAAGAGTCTTACTCTCTACGACCCCGCACCTGTGGTTATTTCCGACCTCTCATCACAATTCTTCCTCCACCCAGAAGATGTAGGCAAGCCTAGAGCGTCAGTGACAGCTCCACGAGTGGCAGAACTCAACGCATACACTCCTATCAGTGTCCATGAATCAAACAGGTAAGACATGGCGTTTCGAGGGCCAAGCAATTTGCTAATATGGCGCAACCAGTTTGACTTCGGACCTTTCTCAGTTCGATAAATATCAAGTCGTGGTCCTGACTAATACCTCTCTTAAGGATCAGCTTATAATTGGGGACTATCTGCATCAAAAGGGCATATATCTAGTAGTGGCGGACACTTTTGGCCTTTTCGGCTCAATCTTTTGTGATTTTGGCGAAAAATTCACCATCCTCGACTCTACCGGAGAAACTCCTGTTAGTGGAATCGTCGCTGATATCGATGAAGAAGGACTGGTGTCCGCATTAGATGAGACAAGACATGGCCTTGAGGATGGCGATTACGTTACATTTACCGAGGTGGAAGGTATGGAAGCTCTTAATGGAGCTGAGCCACGCAAGGTTACAGTCAAGGGGCCATACACATTCTCCATTGGGGATGTCAAGGGGCTTGGTCAATACAAGAGAGGTGGTCTCTTCACCCAGGTCAAGATGCCCAAACCTCTCGCCTTCAAGTCAATCTCGGCATCTCTAAAGGAGCCAGAGTTCCTAATTTCGGACTACGCGAAGTTTGACCGCCCACAACAACTTCATATTGGATTCCAGGCCCTCCATGCATTTACCGAAAAGCACGGTCGTCTTCCGAAGCCAATGAACAAGGAAGATGCAGCGATATTGGTTGGCTCTGCTGAGCAATTCATCAAGCAGGAGAAGCTGGAGGTTGAAGTGGATGAAAAGCTACTCACTGAGCTCAGTTATCAAGCTCAGGGTGATCTGAGTCCAATGGCAGCCTTTTTCGGCGGTTTAGCAGCTCAAGAAGTCTTGAAAGCCGTGTCAGGAAAGTTCCATCCCATCTNTCCAGTGGATGTATTTCGATTCTCTGGAGTCGCTACCAACGAACTCTGCAAGGACTGAGGAGCTTTGTGCTCCCGCCAATTCTAGATATGATGGTCAAATTGCAGTATTCGGTCGAGAATTCCAAGAGAAGATTGGCAATATCAGGCAGTTCTTGGTAGGTGCTGGTGCCATTGGCTGTGAGATGCTCAAGAATTGGGCTATGATCGGTCTTGGCGTTGGTCCAAAGGGACAGATAACCGTGACCGATATGGATTCTATTGAAAAGAGTAACCTCAATCGTCAGTTCCTCTTCCGTCCCAAGGACGTCGGGAAAATGAAAAGTGACTGCGCTGCCGCTGCCGTGGAAGCCATGAATCCTGAACTTAAAGGGCATATTGTCACTTTAAAGGACAGAGTGGGCCAGGATACCGAACACATATTTAACGAAGAATTTTGGTCTAAGCTGGACGGAGTAACAAACGCGTTGGATAATGTTGATGCGCGTACATACGTTGATAGACGCTGTGTCTTTTTCAGGAAGCCACTTCTGGAGAGCGGCACCTTGGGAACCAAGGGTAACACTCAAGTTGTTCTGCCGCACCTCACAGAATCCTACTCCAGTTCTCAAGACCCACCAGAGCAGTCCTTCCCAATGTGTACTTTGAGGAGTTTCCCAAATAAGATAGAGCACACGATTGCTTGGGCAAGAGAGCTTTTCGAGTCATATTTTGTCAAGCCTGCGGAGACTGTCAATCTCTATCTAACTCAGCCAAACTATCTGGAGACAACTCTTAAACAGGGTGGCAATGAGAAAGCGACTCTAGAGACCATTCGAGAATTCCTAGTCACCGACAAACCTTTGAGCGTGGAAGATTGCGTCAAATGGGCCAGGTTACAATTTGAAAAGCAGTATAACAATGCAATTCAGCAGTTGTTATACAACTTTCCCAAAGATTCGGTCTCTTCAAGTGGTCAACCTTTCTGGTCTGGGCCTAAACGTGCTCCTGACCCATTGAAATTTGATCCAAAGAATGAGTCCCACTGGACCTTCATCGTCGCCGGGGCAAATCTCCATGCCTTTAATTACGGTATTAACACCAAAGGATTGGATAGAGCTACTATCCAGAAGGTTTTGGACAACATGATCATTCCAGATTTCGTCCCAAGCTCCTCAGTCAAAATCCAGGCTGATGATAGCGAACCCGTAAGTACATTGCTACCATTTTCTACTTTTACTCAAATACTAATGATTCACAGGATCCAAATGCAAATGCATCTAGCTTTAGTGATAGTGCAGAGCTTGAGAAGATCGTATCAGAGCTCCCATCACCCAAGTCGCTAGCGGGCGTCAAGCTTCAGCCCGTAGAGTTTGAAAAGGATGATGACACGAATTACCATATCGACTTCATCACTGCTGCAAGCAATCTGCGCGCAGAGAATTATAAGATTGAACTTGCTGATCGACACAAGACCAAGTTCATTGCCGGAAAGATCATCCCGGCCATCGCTACCACTACCGCAATGGTTACCGGACTGGTCGTTCTGGAACTCTACAAGATAATCGATGGAAAGAAAGATTTGGAACAGTACAAGAATGGTTTCGTTAATCTTGCGCTTCCATTCTTTGGATTCAGTGAGCCCATCGCAAGCCCCAAGTTAACGTATCAGAGCAAACAAGGGGATGTGACTATCGATAAGCTCTGGGATAGATTTGAGGTTGACGATATAACGCTTTCAGAGCTCATTAAGCACTTTGATGACCAGGGACTCACAATCACCATGCTGAGCTCCGGCGTCTCTCTGCTCTATGCCAACTTCTTCCCTCCATCGAAGTTGAAGGACCGGTACCCGATGAAGCTGAGTGAGCTTGTTGCCCACATTTCCAAGAAACCTATTCCTGAACACCAGAAGAATGTAATCTTCGAAATTTGTGCAGAGGATCAAACCGAGGAAGATGTGGAGGTTCCTTACATCATGATGAAAATGCAAAAGTAGAAGGTCGTGACGGTGCATAACGTGGGCTGGGCAAATTTACATGGAGACGGTGCTTCTGGGGGGTTTATTGGCCGAGTTAGATATGGAGGGAATTGGATCCCTTACAAATGAAATATAAATGTCGCTAAAACTAAATGCCACGGAAAAGAACAATCTTTGCTCATTATTAAAAATCTATCTGTAATATTATCGTGTACCGTTGGCGTTAAGTTGACTTACACATTCTTTGTCAAGAGTTACTAAGGTGTGACAACTGTAGGGCTGTCGATGCGGCGTCGCGATTGGGTACAATGAGATCTGTTACATCATCGGCACGTCTTGCCCATGTACGAGCATTAATCAGTCAACCCCACTTGTTCTCGGCATCCTTCAGTATAAAGTGAGAGGATTTAGGGTGTATCGTCCGCACTGCTCAATGTTCTTCAGATTCTCTTGTATTAGTATACAGCCTCGCAAATCACCGAATTCATTGTTCCGAGCCTTTTCTTCAGGTGCAAAAATGGTAGGCGATCCTCTGCCAGGGGAATTTGACGTCATCTCGGCAGGTACTTATTACAGTTGCATAGACCGACAAGATCACCAATTGGGCCGATGCCAAAACGGGAGAGTTCAAGCGGGGCAACTCAGCCTTCCGGAGTTTCATTTCGAGAGAACCAGGCGCGGAGTTCCCCGCGGAGAAAGGCAGATATCATCTCTATGTGAGCTACTTATCGAATGTCCAGGATGATATATATCTTGGGAAAGCTAATTGCATGCTAGGTCTCATATGCATGTCCTTGGGCTTGCCGTGTTTTGATTGTTCGCAAGCTAAAAGGCCTCGAAGATATAATACCCTTCACTGCTGTCCACTGGCATATGCAAGAGAAAGGTCAGATTTCTAAGAAAAAAATTACAAAAAAGTTCTCGTTCCTTGTGATGCTAACAATGGCGCAGGTTGGCGATTCGTTGCTAAGGATGAGAAAGATGTCCCCGGAGA
The DNA here is from genome assembly GCA_000743665.3 of Scytalidium sp. 3C. Taxonomy (NCBI): domain Eukaryota; kingdom Fungi; phylum Ascomycota; class Leotiomycetes; genus Scytalidium; species Scytalidium sp. 3C. The sequence goes on from JMRO03000002.1 coordinate 473,945, forward strand.
AAATGTGCGACCTGATCCTGTAGAGGGTCACGAATCATATACCCATCTGAGACAAATTTACTTCCAAGTTGATCCCGAGTATAAAGGCCGGTAAGCTCTACTGGTATCTCCTAGACATGTGGCAATGGACTAATAGGAATAGCTTCACTGTTCCAACGCTGTATGACACAAAGCAACATAGGATTGTGAGCAACGAGAGCAGTGAAATTATCCGAATGTTCTACACGGAAGTAAGTTTTAGGTTTCCACCATAACTCGCTCTTTATATTGTAAATTCTAGAAATATGCTGTGCCAGATGTTGTGGCTGCCAATACAGGATGCGATGGATATTGACTTCATTTCTAGTTCGATGATCTTTTACCGGAGAAGTATAAGAACCTGGTGCTCTACCCAACGAATCTGCAGAAGCAAATAGATGAAACCAATACTTGGACTTATGATGACATTAACAATGGTGTCTACAAGTCAGGATTCGCCACAAGCCAGACTGCCTACGAGAATGCGGTAGCTCCTCTATTTAAGTCCCTAGATAGAGTTGAACAGCATTTAGCGACAACTGAGGGACCTTACTATTGGGGCAAGGATATCACTGAGACCGATGTCCGATTATTTACCACAATAATCCGGTTTGATCCAGTGTATGTACAGCACTTCAAAACAAACATTAGAGATATCCGAAGCGGATACCCTCATATCCATCGTTGGTTGAGGCATCTTTACTGGAATATCCCGGCTTTTAAGGATACCACTCAGTTCGAACATATCAAGAAGCATTACACCAAGAGTCACACTCAGGTAAGTGCGCCCCGTGCCTGGATTAGATAATAATATCCTGACTGATGGTGGTGCAGATTAACCCTCACAGCATAACCCCTGTTGGTCCTGAGCCTGACATCTTGAGAGAGGATGAAGAAGTCCCAGCTGTAAAGTATGCATTGGAATTGGCCAAGAAGAAATGATGGTAGACGAGTAGCAAAAATGAGTTAAAACCTGTAGATATCCATATCCATTCATCTGAATACAGTTGACCAAGTTAGACATGAGCACCGTACAGTAGAACTTATATGGCACAGATATAGTTATGTGCTCCCTTTTGAATATAATATGCTTAAGAGAGTTCCCTGATAATGGTGACACTACTCTATGTTTACGCCGGGAAAATTACGGGAGTCGGCCGCCTGCAGGTCGCCATAGGCGATCACAAACGGCCTTAGGGAAGTGCCCGTCTCCCGGAATCCCGATTGGAAGTACACCATCATGTACCTTTTCGATAAAAGGTTTTTCTTGTAGGCCGAGAATGTCATATTGAGCAGGCTCACCAAAGGTGCGTGAGGCCGCGCAAGCTGGCTGGGGCTGAGATAAAGTGGAAGATGGGCGGATAAAAAGACACGGCAAGGCAGTCTGTATCCGCCATCGACGACGAATCTAACAAATGTTCCACCCCGCATCCAGATGACATGTGTATCTATTAGACAGAAAAGAAAAAGAAACCAAGAACTAGTAGATCCATAGATTAACCATATGATGGGACCTGCAGAACCCCATGACATCCGATGAGAGCGATGAACCGATAGATCCGCTGGCATTGCACACAAATGACCTTCCATATCGGTCCAGCCGGGGAAGGAGCCGGTTCTCCGCGCTTCTCGATCGGCGCAAGAGCCAAAATCCCCAGATTTGAGCCACGGCCAAGAACGCTGTGGGTACGGTGCTGAAGTGGGTGCGAAAAGAAACTGCGCTGCTCTTTGCTACAGTGCCCGCACTGCTGAAAAGCTATCCCTTCGCTCATCAGGAGATATTTTAAGTATCGGGGTCCGGCTTGCTACGGTTCTGCACTCCAGGCTTGTCAACGTCCGCATCACTACTGCACGCTGGTCCCTACGGTAGGAGCACGCGAGGCGGCAGACTGTCTCATCTGCTGCGTTGTTGGACTGAGACGTGCCGATCCAAGAACCATCGGATTCTTGGATTATTCATGCTGAGACTTTTCACAAGGCCACCCAACTAGCCAACTACCACGCTTGGTTCGCTATCCCGCAGCCTCTCATCTCTCTCCTCTTCGCTGTCCCGCTGGTCAATCGGTGGTGTCGCTGCAACGCCGTATCACCGTATCGCTGCGCAGCATCGCTAGTTACCACAACAGATTTGAAGGAAAATCAGGGGTTGTGGAATCGCAGCCTACCAACGTTCGAGCAGCGGTCCTTAACTTATCATCAATAGTAGCTGCCGTAATACTCCATATCCCCGTTCTCGAAGGGTGGCGTAGAGCAAACGGCCCCCCATCGGCCTGCACGTATCACCTCGCCCAGCCAATGACCGCGGGCTCGCAACCGTCCAGTGCCAGTAGCAGAGTGCTCAGTCTTGACAGATCCTGATTCCTTACCGACCACTCTCGCAGACCCTCAGGCCCATAGAGATGACCAGTCTCGAGGCCTCGAAAGAATTGAGCGCGGAATCGCAGAACGCCAATAATGCCGGTTTAATTTCCACGCAGGATCCAATTACTTCAGCATCGGATGCCGCAGCATCAGCTTCTCCAGAAATGGCGAACGTGAACAACGACCCCCAACTGGCGACAGACTCGCCCGCCGCCGCCCCGGAGACATCCCAGGCTTCGGCAGAGCCTTCATCAACCGTCCAAGAGAAGCCAGTCTCTGCTCCTGGCCCGACCGGTGATGACGCCCCGTCGTCGACCCCCGAAACGGCGTCGAAGCCACGGAGAGGGACGATAGCAATTGAGCCCGCGACAGATGTCACCCCATCACCTCCCGCCAACGCGACAGGACCTGTCGTGGTGATCACTCTTCTTCTTACATCGGGAGCCCGGCACCCCTACAAGATTGATGAAAAGTACCTGGCGAAGCGCAATGTCAACGTTCCCGGAGTCACCGAGAGTGGACAAAAGGATCCATTTAGCATCAGCGTATATACACTGAAGGAATTAATCCTGAGAGAGTGGCGAGAAGAATGGGAGCCAAAGCCAAGCAGCCCCAGTAGCATACGGCTGATTTACTTCGGCCGGCTGTTAGATGATAAGACCGCCCTTCACGGTAAGCTCTCATTCATACCGAGATGATATGATTTCAGTTATGCCTTGAGGAATGTTGCCTAACCCGATGCATACAGACTGCAAATTCAACGCCGAGACAGCCAACGTCGTTCATATGACAGTTAGGCCTCAAGATGTTGTCGACGAAGAGGATGCCTCGAAGGGCAAGGCAGTGGGTAGACATGGCGAAGCAGGAGAATCCAACGCTGGCTGTCGATGCGTTATACTGTAGTAGAATCCTGGCTATTTTACATGGGAAACATGTTGCATCTCGCCTGAAGGTCATCTTTTAGACTGAGAAAGCTCGTCCTGAAGATATGGTTTGGTCGCTTTTCTACAGAGTCATGAATGATTTTTGAGAGGGGCGTTTATGGTTGTAATTTCTGTTTATGGTTATGTGCAGCGGGAACGTCGCATTTAGTGTTTACTTTGGGACCTGATTTCGTTCAGAGAGCAGGTAGGCTTTGTGTACAGTTAGAGTCACTCATCATACGCTCTATAGTGGTGTGATGCCAGTGGGCGATGGGGGATAGGAATAGATTGCATGTAGTTTCGTCACTCCGGTATATACGATGTCGTGGAGCGATGTTCCAAGTGCCAAGTTCATCAGAGTATTGCCAGCTCTCCATCAAATACTTAAGATTATCATGGACCATCTCTAATCCGAGCATAAATTGTTACATGTTTGTTTCCATCTTCCGATGCGCACCGAATCCCAGAATCGTTCTAAAGTACAAGCGGAATTTATTGAGACATTTTAACCTTTCTCTCCATCTCCTCGTGCATTCCTGGAATACTCCTCAGCTCATCGCCCTTGAACACATCCTCCCAGGTAATGCTCGTATCCCGCCCGTTTAAGATATCCTCGTGCACACTTGGGCTGTCACCACCCAATACAGCTGGTCTCCATTCGCCCTCTCTGGCGATCTTCAGTTCCATACCTCTCCTAATGGGCTCTGATATACCAAAAGTTCGGCGTAAACCCTGCATTTTCAAGGCATCTTGGGTAGCTTCCCACTTCTTAAGCCTAGCTTCGAGAGGGTGTGCGCTATCTGGTTCAGACTCTGCTGATGACTGGAATGATGGTCCGACACCGAATCTAAGTGTATCGTGTACTCCTGGTGCAGACGGCGCACCAGTGCTGTGTGCTTTGAGATGGCTGTGGGAAGTAGAGTAGCTTGACTCCGGCGCGATTCTCATTGCCTGGGAGAGGTAAGCATGTGTTATGTTCATCCAATGGCCTCCACCACCATCTGATTCCATACCATTTTTAACGAGAGTTCCTGAAATGATTTCTTCTTGTCTTTGCGTGTTGAAAATAGGGAATACGGTGTCTGTCGCGAGAGCTCCGGGCAGCATTCATGGCAGCTCTCCAGGCACGGACAGTGGTACGTGAGCAACCTCCATTTCTCATTACATAAGCAAGGTTGCGGCCGCTTGGCGAGGCTGGGGAAATTTCCTGAACATGGAATGAGTCAATCTAAACCTTCTTTTGTAACCATGGAAAATAAAAGCTGCAATGTATAGACAAATAAGAATTCCATTTAAAATATTGCATGGTGTACGCCGATATGGCACGGCTTCAACCAGACCACCGATAGTTCGCATCCGCAATGGCTCTTTCTACCGCCAGCATCCGCAATACCAAGATGTCCCCGGCTCCAATCCTGCACTATTCCCAGACTTGAGCTTTGAACTTCCATCATTCTCTTCAGAACCGCAACATTGGGCAATAGTAGGCCCTTCTTCTGCTGGGAAGACCACATTTCTTCAAATTTTACGTGGGCGCCATACAGCTATTCCTCCTCAGTCACGTTCCTTTCCATTTTTGGAATCTGAGGAGACCGGGGGCGGCGGAAACCGTATACCATCCGCAGCAATTAAGTATGTTGGCTTTGACGGTGAACAAGGTCTTGGAGGTCAGGCACCAAAGGCAGCATATCTCAGTGCGCGCTATGAGTCGAGAAGAGAGCAAACTGATTGGAGTGTATCCGACTACCTCCAGGGAAACACTGAATTGAATCCCTCTAAAGATGTCAATCATTCAACAGTGGATCCGGCAAAATTAGAGAGTGTTATTGAAAGCCTTCGACTTGGAGAGTTGATTGATATGCCTGTGTCAAATCTCAGCAATGGTCAGACAAGACGCGCCAGAATAGCAAAGGCCCTGTTGGAAAATCCCGAAGTTCTACTTTTGGATGAGCCTTTTATGGGACTCGATCCTCCGACGTTGGTGACTCTGAGTCCCATATTACATGACTTGGCCAAGGCAAATGCACCACGCTTGGTACTAAGTCTCAGACCCCAGGATCCTATCCCAGATTGGATCACTCACCTGATATTCCTGAAAGGAAGTTGTGAAATAGCACATCATGGCCCTAAACAGCAAGTGCTCAGTTGGCTTCAGAAGTATGTGGAGGATATAAAAAGCGGGCAGATCGATCCTGACTACCACATGCCCCTGGATTCGATGCATGAAGTAGGACGTGAACTTACTCCTCGCGGTATAATAGAGCCAGTTTGGTCGAATAAAGTGTTACAAGAAAGCATGAATATCACCGATAGCAACAAGGACGCCCAATCTCAACCAGCTATCTCACACCTGCCATCCAATGCGAGCCAAACGTATATGAGCCGTGATGGCTACGCTATGGTAGATCAAGGTGTTCCAGAAATCGGTGAACCTCTGGTCGAGATGCAGGGGGCTAAAGTAGCCTATGGTAATAAGACCGTCTTAGGAAACTGGAAACAAGAAGTCGATGGCTCCACTAGAGATGGTCTTTGGTGGACATTGAGAAGAGGAGAACGATGGGGTATCTTTGGACCGAACGGCTCTGGAAAGACAACGCTACTCTCACTCATTTCCTCTGATCATCCGCAAACGTATTCTCTTCCCATCAGATTATTTGGACGCTCACGATTACCAGAACCTGGGCAACCTGGAATTTCCATTTTCGATATTCAATCCAGGATCGGTCAATCAAGTCCAGAAATCCATAATCATATGCCAAAGTCTCTAACACTCCGTCAAATCCTGGAGAACGCTTGGTCAGACACGTTCAAGGGCGTCCCAAAGCTGACCCCTGACTCAAGAGGCCGCATTGATGCATGTCTCCGCTGGTTTGAAGAAGACCTCAGACCTGGGTTCATAGCAAAATCCGACATAACCCGAGCATCGGACGGTAGTTCCATCACAAGCCACCGCGAGGGAGCGCAAGCCACGAGCGGGACTCCAAGTGATACGCTCTGGGCAGATGGCCTTGTATTCGGAGGCCTTCCGTTCTCAGCCCAGAGAGTAGCTCTCTTCCTCCGAGCCGTTATAAAGCAGCCTGATCTTGTGATCCTGGACGAGGCGTTCAGTGGTATGGATGATGGGGTCAGAGATCGATGTCTGCTATTCCTCGCTCACGGAGAGACAAAGGAATATTTACACACCACTGCACCTGAATCAACTGATCCATCGGACTCGCAAAAGAAGTTACACCGCATCATAGTGGAGTCGGAGATCTCCAAGGCGGGACAAGTTAAAGTTGGAGGCTTGACCAAGGACCAAGCATTGCTCTGCATCAGCCATGTTCGCGAAGAAATTCCCGGTGGAATCCGAGAATGGATTTGCCTGCCCGAAGCAAATACTGGCGAACCAGCCAGGTTCGGAAGGCTTAATGGTCCAATCGAGGGCGACTACCGTCGGTGGAACGAGATCTGGGGGATGTAGAATTATTGCAAGGAAGATAATGATATGAAGTGGTATTTGGGCATTTACATGAAGCAAAATATGGTATAATTTGTAAATACTTGGTCGTATCCAATAGGGTCATCTAGACCACGCTGTTTGTAAATTAAGCGTCTTTGTTTCCGTTGATACTTCAGTGTCTTAATCTAGAAATAAACAATTGAGGACACAGATATGTTTTGAAGCTGGGAGAATGTATATGGCTTCACCTTCCTAAAAAAACAGGTAGTCGGATCTTTTCTACAACAAGGAGTTACCTATGCATATAAACCGGGCTGGCTGTCTACCTCGCCAACTAACCTATTTGATTATTCGTTTAATTCCAGAAATGATGTGGTTATATTGATCATTACATTACTCTGAGTTCATACCCGCGTGTTCAGCTGTTTTCATGGAACTAGGAAATTACTACGATTTTGCAAGTTATAAGATATGAAAAGCGGTGGCAAGCTATGACCTTATTCTTTCGGGGTTTTATATAGTAGAGTCGATCGTTGAAATAACTGCTAATGGCCGCTTGAACACCAGGGTATATTTCAAATGACTGAATATGACAGTAAAGTCAGAATTTCAATAGTAACTTGGATATTTCTGAATCGTGCCAACGATAATATTCACACGTTAAATTTGGTAGTTCATTTTCTGATCCCAAGCATTCATCTGCTACGGCACACACACCAAGAGAGAGAAGAGAGAGTCCGCACGGGCCTAAATCAGTGCCTTATCACGGCGTGGACCGGATCTAGCGAACCTCTCTGCCAAGCCGAGGCTGGATTAAGCTACGGGTACCATAACGAGCCTTGATCAATCCCTCTTCTCTATGCACTCCGTGATGACGGCGCCTGGCCCATCAAGGGCATCCATGAATTAAGATAATCGACGCAATTGCTCACATATCACTCCATGCACTCGCAATCATGAGCTCATCGTCTCCTCAAGAACACCCTCCTGGGAAGTCGGCACCAGCACCGTACTCGGAGACCTCCCCGAATTCCAGCTCCCCCTCGAATACTCGATTGACTCCCGATTCCGGGTCAGACTCTGAAGATGGGCTTGCATTTGAGTTAGATGAATTAGGAGAAAACCAGAAGCTCGAGCGCCACCAGCAGGATGCAGCGAAGAACACGGAGAGCGACGATGAGATCGGCGCTGAAGTCGACGAGTTCCACAACAGGAGGAGACGCAGAACGGGTTCCTCGGCGGAGAAACGCTATCAGATGTATACTACGGAGGAGGAACGCGCAGTTGTGAGGAAGTTTGACCGAAAGCTGGTCGTGTTTGTTGCATTGCTATATATGCTGAGTTTTCTAGACCGATCCAGTAAGAATTCTACGTTGCTCGTCGCAATCCTCACTGCGTGTTACATACTTCCCAGATGCGAAGAAATAGCTAACAGAATCCCAAAGACATAGGGAATGCTAGAATTGCGGGACTCGATGTTGATCTCGAGCTTGACTCGAACAAGTACGAATGGGTTCTCACTTCCTTTTATATCTCATATATCTGCTTTGAATGGATGAGCATAATGTGGAAGATTGTTCCGGCGCATATTTACGTTACATGTATTGTCTTCTCATGGGGTTTCATTGCATCCTTGCAGTCCATTTGCACATCCTTTGCCGGGTTGATCGTTTTGAGAACGCTGCTCGGTATCGGAGAAGCAGGTTTTACTGGAATCCCCTTCTACTTGTCTTTCTTTTTCAAGCGTGAAGAGCTTGCTCTGAGGACAGGATTCTTTATCTCCGCTGCCCCGCTGGCTACGTCCTTCGCGAGCACGCTGGCCTGGGCCATCACAAAAGTTGGAGAGTGGTCTCCGATTGCGCCTTGGCGTCTGTTGTTTCTGGTCGAAGGGTTCCCTGCTGTGCTTGTAGCCGTCATCTGTTGGCATGTCATCCCCGATGGACCAGCAACTGCCAAGTATCTTACAAAACGAGAGAAGAAAGTTGCTCGACTGCGTCTACGGAAGCAGAAGAACTCTGATGAGAAGTCAGGCAAGGGTGGTCTCAGGTGGCGGGAGTCGTTGGAGACAATTACTGATCCAAAAAGTTACTTGACTGCTGCCATGTTCTTTTTCACCAATATGGCCTTTTCCTCTCTGCCCGTCTTCTTACCGACTATTATTCGCGAAATGGGACATTCGGTGCTCGTATCCCAAGCGCTATCGGCCCCGCCGTACCTGGCCTCTTTCTTCGTCGTCATTATTACTGCATGGCTCTCTGACCGCATGCAGAGTCGCAGTCTGTTCATATGCTTTCATGCACTACTTTCAGCTTTTGGATATATATTTATAGCCTTGGCAGGTAACCAGGGATGGGGAACTTGGTTTAGATACGCAGGCATCTATCCTGCGGCAATTGGATTCTTCAGTGTCATAACTATCATTATCACTTGGACTATCAACAACCAAGAATCAGAATCGAAGCAAGGCACCGGATTTGCCATGTTGCAACTTATCGGTCAGTGTGGACCGATATTGGGGACGAGGCTATACCCGCAAAGTGACGCTCCGCTATATACTAAGGGGATGCTGATATGTGCGGGAGCTATGGTGCTTGTGGCGATATTATCCTTTACCTTACGACTTATCTTGGATAGAAAAAACAGAAAGAGTGAGGAAGGTTACGGTAGAATTGGAGACGAAAGTCATACTCTCATGTCAGGGGAGGCAACTGACGAATCATTGGGTTCCTTTAAGTTCATGCTCTAGTCTTGTTGGGCGCACAGGGAGGCAAGGTATCAAACAACGTACAAATGAAAATATCATATTTCGAATAATACTTAATTTCCTTTTACCCGTGCTGTAGCTATTATAAGCGTATAACTCTACTCAAGCCCCACTATCTATGTTTGAGTCACAACTTCCGAGAGCCCATGTGTGAAGGTATGACAAAGATCAATATAAGTCCTGTCCAATCGATGCACTGAGTCCAGGCTGAACCGTAGAGGACTGTTTCAATGATGCCGACCAAATATGCCCAGGAACTTATTTTCAGACTTTTTAGGACGATCCGGTTGGATCCAGCGTTGACGAACTAATTTTGATGCGTCGAGATATTGATCATGGATAACTTCTCCTCGGAGCTCAAGCCGGGCAGTTGGAGTTACATGGTTTTGTAAGTCTCTCAGAATAGACAGAAAATGCTTTGCCTTCTCAGTATCCACATTTTTCTCGCATCCGCCAGGTTTATGCATGAAATATTCAACTTGATCAATCCCCGGTAGGTGGACTTTAATGTTATTAATTGCAGAAGTCAGGTTATCAAGACCAACTGCACATTCTTCCTCGCTGACAAGTGCTATTGACTTGATACAGGCGATATCGTCCTGGGTCAGCCTGGAGAAGAACAGCTTGATCTTGTATATAGTTAGTAATCCCAACAAAGCATGTCTTTTGTGGGCCTGGAAATAGTTTACCTTATTATCGTGAGTGCATCCTGCGTTATTCTTCTTAAACACTGTCTTGATCCGGGTACCCAGCTTATGTGCATAGTTTTGCCCATATGCGTTTTCTCGTTGCCTCTTTATCCCTTCAACACATTCAGAACATGCTAGATCTTCCACCTCAAAACACCAGCAACGTTCAGATGAATTTTGGATTAACCCTCTCAGAATGTCAAAGTCGACCACCTTCAACTCGTCAACAGGTACTTCGGGTTTTCTGTTTATATAGATACGTAGGCTTGAGCTTGGAAAGCTAAAGGTCCTTGGTGAACGCAATGGAGATAGTGGAGTGATTTCGTCATCATCCTCAGGAGCAGCAGGCAAGACGTGCGCAGCAGCGGACGAGTCACTTTCAATTCTAGAGCTGGCACTTGTCTGATGAACATCAAGTTCGCCATGCTGGAACGAACTGGGGTAGATACCAGCCCCCATAACAATGATATCATCCCCAGTTTTTATGAATTGCTGGGGTAATGATGGCTTAGGTGACACTGTGGAACTGCATGGCTCATCGTCATCTGGCGGGTGTGATGATGGGTTGAGGCCGTGACTTTGAGGATGTCCCGCTGAGAATGATCGGGGAAGCTTGAACAGATTCAGACGTTTACCTGGTTCACTACCTTTGACCCGCACTGTCTGGGAGCCACGCAAACTGGAAAATTTCTTGCCGAGGGCCCGCATGTTATAGGATGTCTTTCTAACACCTGATACTGGTTCGGAAGCAGGAATTGGATTTTGTTCATCTTGAGGGTTATTCATGTCAGATATGTCAGGATGATCCTCTCTGGAAGGGATGGTTGACGCTTGTGTGTTAGAACCTCCTCCTCTGTTTGTGTTTATAGTAGCTTCCGGCAGATTGGGCAGCTGAGGGTCTAAATTTTCCGCCCTTGCTTTGCCTTCGGAATTATCACCACTCTGATTGGGACTGTTTAAATAATTGTCCATATTATCGAGGATCTCCTCAGGTTTTGAAGAGTCACTGTGAGATGGCTTGGAAGGTACAGCTTGAGCTGATGCTTTTTCTGACACTTGAGGCTGCTTTTCTATTTTTGGTTGTGAGGACTGATCTCCTCCCATCTCTGCTTCATATTTGGATCGTGAACATTCGGCTGAAGGTTTTTGGTTGGAGGCATCTGATGATGTTAACTTAGCCTTGTCCTTCGTATCGACAGACGATGGTTGCAATTGTTCGGGAGAGGGTTGCTTTTCTTCCGCAGAAGCAGTTCTGCAGTCCGAGAAGCTTACGGCTTCTTGAAAGATGTTAGCTTCTTGAATAATGGAGAAGGATGCAACGCGTCAGATATGCAAGGTTTCCATACTTCTCATAACTCTATGATTAGGATCTGAGACGGCTGCAGGACTCTCTGCCGCATTGGACAAGCCTGTTTACAGATTAGGGTCAGAGATGGAACCAGAGGGGGGGCATGTTCAAGTACGAGAACACACCTGGTCTGCTAGAACTTGAAGGAAGATCCATGCTTTGGAACGTGGTACCACCGGTAGATCGGCTTGATTCAATTCTATCGGGTCGGCCAGGAGGGGCGTCTTCACTCGTTACTGTTCTCGAACGTCTTCTCATGATGAACAATAGTAAACGATAGGGAGGATGCTAATTTTTGAAGATAGTGAAGCTATTAATTGCTAACCAGCTTTTATGGAGACTCTGGGAAAGTTGTTTGTGGTAAAGGTGAATTCTTGGGTTGGGGCTAATTGATCAAAATTATAGGAAAGAGCACTTTCCTGGTTATTGATCGGGGGAACAGTACACACAACAGGAAGGAACAATCGAAAGCAGACTCGCACTGAATCTGGTATTCCTACAACCCAGATAGAAGGTGCACAGGACAACAGGCAATATTGAGTAAACCAGTTTTCAAAGACTATGATGCTGAATTAAGACAATAGCTACAGGTGTTTCTCGTATAAGACGGTAGACTTCTGCCAAATCATTACCTATTAGATATATAATAGGGAAACTTGCAGATATCATCATTGAAGATAAAAGTGACTCTGCATGCAAAGAAATCTCCACAAACACTATGATCTCTCCGATCATGAACGTACTACACCAAACCAAGTTCCAAAGGGATAAATGAGCAGCTAAGACAAGAGATGATGTGGAGCCTCGACATCCTACCTGTTCATGCAACCTACATTTACGGTTGGAAGAGCCTCACCCTGTGCATAAGATTTCTCTAACTTCATGGACGCCCTCTTCCTAGCACAACAGAACTTAATTGACCAAGCATTTACAAGAGGAAAAGGCCGGCCGACCCTAGGATAACGGAAATAGGAGTCCGACAAGGCAACGCATAGAACCACCATATACATAATGAATCCGATCTCATTCCGCAGCTTGTCAAGGTAACAATGTCATTCCTCGCACACAGCACAGGGATCTCTCACATGGATGCCAAATTTTTCTCCTGATGAAGCACTTACAGATTCGCAAATTGCCCGATCTGGAACAACTTACGTATGACACGCGTCCGGAAGCACAGATTCGACTGCCAGGGACCAAAGGGCTGAAGATGACGCATAAGCGTACCAAAGCTGCGGACTCCCCGAGAGCCAAAACACGGGGGGTGTACCACGCATACAGTATTAGGAAAATAATAAGTGAACTAACCAGGGACAGGAGATCAAGATGTGGTTGGGACATTTCTCCTTCTGTAAGTGTGACCTATGCGGTCTCGGAAAAACGAGCCCGAAAGTTTTGGCACAGGAGTATGTTGGCAACCAACAACTAGACATTTCTAGGGGAAAGAAGCGAACATCAAAAGACTTGCCGAATTATTTTTAGACAGTGTTGGACTCGCTGCAGCTGCAAGAAACTTGGAAGCAAAAAACACGCAGGCCACGCTTTGAGCACGCGTAGGCAGCGGTGGAGCAGGCCCAAATTAAAGAGGCTAAGGAACTGGAAATAGGGGACATACACGCCCGCAGCCACAAAGGGAAAAGCATCAGGGTCCAGCTCGGCTTCATGTGAAATGGAAACAATAAGCACGCCGTGGCTACTTTCTACCTCGTAAATCTGGAGTTATCTCCGAGGAAGGATTGAAGCTACGCAGGTATGCCCGGAGGTAGGTTTGTTTTAGCTTTTACTTTGGCGGCTTACGAGAGTTGTCGAGCTGACGAACCCTGAGCGAGACCCTTGGGGTCTTGTAGAGTGAGACGGTTGGATATCCGTACCCGTTTGTCCAGCCTGGAACATATGATATTGTAATCCATCGTCGTTCAGTGGCATTGAGCACCAAGTACTGTACACAGGAGCCATAGCATATCGGCATGTCTGCAGATCCTGATCTGCTCATCGATGTCAGAGGAGGTGGGACAGGCTTCTCCGGGATTGCGTTGCTGGGGATAATTAGGTGTTGGCGAGTGCCAGAGTAGAACTGGGCGTGCCATCGCAGGGGCATGGGCGGCGGGCCGGAGCGCCCCAAGCAGCCTATGCGGAAACTGACAGACCAAAACATGCCGAATGAGGTCCACTTGCGTTTCACACCTTGATCCAGAATCATGCGACCTGGATGAATAAATTACTAATTGATGACTACCAAAGAAGGTCATTATTTGAGAACGGAGAAGTCCTGGTTGATCCCACCATCTGCTGGTTCGCTGGAGGGGAGAGATAGGGTGTAGATGGTGATGCCATAAAACTAGCTAGAGTGGCTGGTGACCAAGGGGCGGGTTTGATGGAGAGCGAGGCACCACCACCACTACACAATAGATATGTGGATTATTTAATATAGGTGAATCATAGCTAGCGCTTTAGACACTGGGAGGGGGAGATTTGTTTGCCACAGGAGTTAGAGAGACTCCGCGGGAAACTCGAAAGTTGTCTGATAGGAATGTTGGTGGTGGGGGCGATTGCGGATGGATGGCAGCGAAGCAGATATCGCGAGAAAAGCTTATCAGGCACAAATCCAGCGGGGGGCTTCACACAGTGGAAATCTAATTTGCGGAGACAGAAACAAGATTGTGTGATCTGGGGAGAAAGTGACAGGCTTGACAGGGTCTGAGTTTGACAGGTCGCCCGAGTGTCAAGCATGGGCCAAGTGCAATTTGAGTACTGTATCTCCGGAATGAGGTGGGTTCCTCATACAAATACGACGCACAAAAGGGGTTGTGGTTGAGCCGGTACAAGATACAACAGAGGCATGTAGACCCCGGTGCCAGAGATATGCTGTACCGTAGCACGCACCGCGGGAGTCCGGCACTTACAGCACTGTGATACAACAGTTGCGGGGTTGAAGAAATTATTTGGTCTTCTAACTACCCACTGGACGGGAGGTCTCCTTCCGATTGCTGAGTTTGGTAAAGCCCATTTTTGTCAGGAGGAGTCTCTGACAAGTACCAATACCGAGCTCTTTCCGGAGTTGTATATAGGGAACCTCCAAGCAAAGCATTAATGAAAATTGGTTTTGGCAGGGAGGAAGTCTACGCGGGTTTTAAGATGTGGAATAAGCTATCACTGATATCTGCCTTGGTATTGAGAGGCACAGCACGGTATCGGTGGTGACTCGGTGTAACTGGTACTCGTGATCCAGGTATCTGTTCATTTGGTTCCTGAGGCCTATGTCCCCAGGCGAACCGTTACCGGAAATGGATAACAGATGAGAAGACCCTGCAGGCCAATCAGCCGCCTCGCAAGGTCTCGCTGGTTAAGGACTGCTTCCAAGGCACCAAGCCACATAAAACGCGCCCCAGACCCGAAACGTGTGTCTTGGCTTCGTCGCCCTCGTCGTCGCTGCTTTTCCCGTGGTGCAGTCGTCGGGGCCGTAGCGACAGTGGCCAAAAGTCAAACCTGTTCATTTCCATCCCTGGGACGAGCGCGGTGGCACGTGGAATAGCTCGTCCCAAGGCCACGTCCATGGAGCACGCAGCTCGCGCTGTTAGGAGCAGTCAACTGCCAGCTTGGGACCGCTGAGACGGCTGGGCAGCGTCGCGGGAGACTGACTGTGCGTGGTGTTTCTCGCTAGCGGTGTTCCAGAAGGACGACAAAAATGGGAAATAAACGGCGAGCTGGACATGAATCGGTGATTCGTCCCATCCCGTTGTCATCACGGTACTTGGATGACACCACCGCACGAACGGGTTGCTGTAACTTACACCTTCCAGCGCGGTGATTAGTTGGCCAAGCACGCACCCTGGGAAGGCTCCCCATGAGGCCGAGGGCGAGCGAATGGCGGGTGTTCAGGTGCCGAGAGCGCTCTGCCAAATCACATCGCGCGAAACCCTAGAAGGCCCACACTGGTCGCCGTCCCGGTCGCAGGAAGATTAGGGCTTGCCCGGCATGCAGCCCGGATCCAGCCAGACCGTGGTTCGGCCCCCAGCTGTGGTTCGCTGGGCTAGATACTCCAGACGGGGCCAGCTTAGCCCAGTGCCCCCAGGACCCCGTTAGCTCCCACCGGGCCCAGTCCCAATAGTCAGGGAGCCCCCCGAACTCAACCGGTGCTGCACTCGACGTCGCACCGTGGTGGGTGCGTGTGATGTCTCTCGCGCCCGCTGGAACGGCATGCCATTCGCCGTGCTCGCGGCCAAGAGCGTTGCCCTGGGCGGAAAGCTTGCCGTGCGGTTGGGGGTGTGCCTGCTCATCACCTTATTCTGGGCTGTCCAGAGGACTTGCAGAGGGGGTACAACTCCGTCGCCCATTGGTGGATGATCCGCCCAAGCGGTACATGGCCGCGATGTACCGGACAGGAACGCGGCGGAGGAGGGAGGTACCACAGGACGTTCTTCGCCTTACAAGCTTATTGCACAGGATTCCCGTTAACGCTCTTGGGGCATGTGTCCGTGATTCCCAGACAGTCACAATAAATGAGGCATGTGCGCATGTTCTATAGTAGCAGTGTTATTACTATTGGTTATTGTTAATGGTTCCTCGTGCTGCTGCGGCACCGTCGCATCGGAGCTCAATAGCTCTCGAGCAGAGAGCCGACGAGCCGGAGGAGCTGAGTTCCTTCGAGCCTTCGTCTCCTGCGCCCAGCCGTCGAAGATCCAGCCCAGCGCCGTCTTGCGCGGCCGGCGCAGAGCTACGCCTGTACTGTCATGTCCAGGCCATCCTCAACTATCGACGGCGTGGCCAGTGACTGGAGCGCCCTCGGTGTCACTGCGAATGCGACGTAGGGCCTCGAGCGCGGCCACTTCTGGGCAGGCTTCGGCGGTCAAATAATGCCACGCGCTTGCTGCTCTGGGCTTCGCGCGCTGGGCCTCACGTCCTGGCAGCGCTGCGACACGGGAATGGGGAACCACTGACCAGGCGCGCCAAGTCGCCCTGTCGCGCACCACTACCACGCACCCATTCCGCAGCTCACCACTCATCGCCCACGAGCAAAGCCGTAGGGCCACCCGCTCTTCCCTCCACGCTCTCAAGCAGTCAGGTCAAGCAAAGCACTGGGCTCTTATTGCCCGACGTGCCAAATTGCCATTATCCTGACCTGGTTTGTCGTGGTTGTGGTTCTGCTCGCGCCTTCGGGCGCCCGCCTTGCCGTTCGTTCATGATCGAGTCTTCACACCTTACCACCACCACCCCATTTTCTCCTCCTTGCGAACCTGCCCATCCCCCCTCCGGCCTCAACGCTCCCATCCCTTTGCGTGTTGGATTTCCTGCCCATCCCAGAATCATATTAACCGGCACGCTGCAGAAAAGGCGTTTCCCAGGAGAGCGCCCCTCGTTGCTTTTTTTCTGTTCGCCTTTACCTGCCCTCCGGGCCTGGGGCGTCTTTTACTTTTTCGGCGTTCTCGCTGCTGTGCTCCCGAGCGCGTGCTCTGTGAGCTGCCCAGCTCGTCCCAGCGCCGTGGTAGGCTGGCGGTCACGGGCCTCTGAGTCGTCTCCGACAGCCCGCAAGCGAACACCCAGGAACCCACCGCCACGGTCGTTCGCTCGCTAAGGGAGACCCGTCCCAGCAAAGCCCATTCATCCAGCTCCCCTTCCCAGGTCGTCGGCAGTAGCAGCATCCAGACGCTCGCCGATCCCTCGCGCACTTCCCTCGTGCGACGCCCATCCGGATCACCGACCGATCATCCCTCCTCCTCCCTCACCATCATCTCCAAACCTTCAACCCTCCGCAAATCGATCGACGCCTGTTGGTGGTCAAGGCTGCCCAACGTATCGACCACGGCGTCGGATCATCAGCCGCTGCCCGCAGCTGCGCGACGAGAGATTTGACGTTTGGCCAGAGTTTGAGGGACGTGAGGGCGAGAGACTTTCGGCATTCGAGGGCCTGTTGCTTGCTGCCAAACGCCGCCCATACCCAAACGTTTCGCCCAGGGCTTTCATCCTCGCAACGTACAATAACAACCACAACAACAACAACAGGAGCAACCAGCCAGCTTTCACGGTGCCGCAGCTACATGTTCGAATAGTAATCAACAGCTGCAGTGCAAAACCTTCCCTGCCTTTGGTGTTTGCTTGGAATATCGCTGGGAAAACCGACTGGACTACACCGGCGGAGACACCGAATTGGTATTATCGCTGCCGTGTAGTCTCAAATTAATTACGACTCGAAGCGAGACAAAGAAACCCAGGAGGCTAGGAGGATATTCTAGGCCCTAAAATCCTCAGGTGAAGCTACTCATCCAAATTGTGATCGATGGAACGATAGCCCAGGTAGACACACATTTTCACGAGCCAACATCCCAGTGAGACAATGGCCGCTACCGAGGAGGTCGGCCAGTCTTCCTCGTCGTCAGATCCCATGGTCGGTGTTGACAAACCACGGGGACGATTACGAAAATATGTTCGTAAGGCCAAGAGGATATTTTTGGGTGATCAGCGATCGAAATATATCGCCCAGTCGACCGCTTCCACTTCGTTGGCACTCGCTCTCTCAACCGAACCTCTCCCGTCGATAGAGCGGACGGAATCAAGGTATGTAGCTATAAATCATGCTGTCTCGTTGCCCTGCGTTATTTCTCACGTCGTTGGAATCAGCAGCCATCAAATTCAAGATGCCACTGTCGCAGAAGCCAGTCGGTCGTCGACGACACCAATCGAGCTATGTCTCAATGTAGCGGACGAGACTTCTTCGGGACCCGTATCGGAAACGACTACGCATTCAGTAGTCGTACCTCCCGTTATCAAGAGGACTGTGCAAGCAATCCCACCGCCGGTCATTCAATGTTCGGATAGAATATCGCCAGACCCCGAGCTGTTACAGCCGCCCTCCCAGGAGCCAACCGCCGAGCGTTCTACTCGCATTTCGCCGGAACCTATTCTGGAGCGGCCCAGGAAATTCTCGCCAGATCTTGACGTGGGAAGGGAGCCTAGTCCCTTAGGGGATGTCGGAGGGGAGCCATACGATCTCGAGGCAAAGGACTGGGCATATCCTAAGAGACCGACAAATGTCTCACGAGTAGAGAGGCCCATCCGGGCCAGGATACATCGAACCTGTCACCGTTGCAACACTGGGTTTGGAGCTACGAGGGTCTGTGGCAACTGCGGTCATACACGATGCAAGCTATGTCCACGAAGTCATCGCAGAGCGGAAGATAGTAATCAGCCAGGGACACCCACCGAAGTGGGATCACCCGCTGCCCTCTCTCCACAGGATGAGAACACAGGCGCACCAGATGAAGAGGAAGCGCCCGCAGCTCAGGAGACAGCCGCCGATGAACTCGCAACAACCGCAGCAGGCACGGTTGAAGAGGGCCCGACGGCCAGTGCGGTGGAAGAGAGACCTGCAGAGGAGGAGCATGGCAACGCATCCGTCGCTATTGGCGGTANTTGTTGGTGGCATCGACCTGGATGTTGACGATTTTGAGACCTTACGGCAGAAGTACATTATGTCGCGAATGAACAGGACCGGTGGACAGCTATTGGTGAAGAAGAGGCCTATGCAGAGGGTAAGGAGGACGTGTCACGAGTGTCAAGCTCTATTCCAACCCACTTCTCGAGTTTGCACGAAGTGTGAGCACGTCCGGTGCGATGATTGCCCGAGAGACCCGTAAGTCTTCTGTGCCTTGCCCCTTCACTCCCCCTTCAACCCTTTCTTTCCCCGAACCGTTTGCTATATTACTCCTGTTCCATTACATACTAACCTTAGACCCCAGACCAAAGAGAAGCAAGTACCCTCACGGATATCCCGGTGATGCTCCTCGTCTCATACACCGTACTTGCCACTATTGCTCTTACGCATTCCCTCCGATACCTCGAGTGCCGGGCAGTGGAAATCGTAATGTCGATGCGAACGGTGAACCGATCGAATGTACCAACTGCGGCCACATCCAGTGCATGGAGTGTCCAATTGAGTTACCCAACCACTACCATGTCCCTCCAAGCCCTGTGGTAGAGACAAGTGGTAGGTCCAGAGTAGCTCAGGACGGCCCCATCGCCGCTGGGATATCGGGTTCATGACCATACCTACGGCTCAGATGTGACTAGTGAGTGTTTGGTATGCGAATGACGATATGCTATCTCTTGGCCTCACGAGGCGACGAAGCAATCTGTCGACTTCTATCTAGAGGGAGAAAGATATGATACAGATCACCTGATTGGTGATGGTTCCTCAACCGATGATATGACGCGTCAGCTTAAGCAGAGGAACAAGATGGAATTTCCCCATCCAAGTAAAGCGATACGTCCTCATGGTGTCTCTTCCCTTGGACGTGGAAGAAACCTTGACCCGTTACGGAGTTTTGGATGATGGTCGACGTCAAAAAAGTAAAGGGCAAAATAGCGGACGATGGATGGCCTCTTAGTTTATACCTATTTTTGGATTTTTCTTGTTTTGCCGTCAAAGATATGGGATGGAGTTTTGTGGATTCCTGCTGTTATTTCCAGGATATCCTGCAGATGATTCTCGGTTACTTAGAACTTGAGAGCTTCTGCTGCGTTTCTTTTTTCTTGTTATGTGGGACGATATTTATATATATCGTGCAGAGAGGTCCTATGCATACTGCCTTCTTTTTTAAGGAGCAGCTCTGAGGAAGAAGGACCCTTAGCTGAAGAATGGGCATGCTTGTTGGTCGATGGGAAAGTTGGTTTAGCTGTTTAAAATGCCCACCACTCCGCGTTGGGGTGAGTGTGGTTAATATCACTTAGCTCTAGAATCCAAGCGCTGGATTTAGAACTGAATAAATAAAGTCGAATAAGGATATCCTCATCTCGTTCATGCCTGTGCTTTTTTGCCCTTGCAGGTGATCACCATTCCCCTGTTCAGTTATCATCTATGTGACGTGGAGCTTGTGATTGCAGAACTTCTAATAGCTCTATGTGAACATAGTCTAGCAAGCTGAACTACAGTAATGAGCATATCTAAGAAATCTAAGAATGACTTCGATGGATCCACTCATGAGCGGAATCAATATATGCTTTTGCATGTGGTATAGTGGAGGAGAAAAGTGCGGAAGAGGGTATGGCATATTAATGATTGATCGTAACCGCCCATCCCTAACTCACTGTGTTCAACATATCCTCAACATTATTTACCTCTCCCAAAATTTTGTGTGATCATAATCAGCTTCGCTCCCAAGTTCCTCGAGCTTGAGGTATCCTGGTGCAATCTTTTCGATGTCGCTGATCCAATCGTCCTCGTCTCCCCTGAGTCGCCAGTCCACAGCGATAAGAAAGGTTTGTTCAAGGATGTTTAAAATAGGCTGATCCATATTTAGTCTGCGATCACTTCATTTAGCAAATCCTGTATTGCATAGGTCAACCAGCGGCAAATTTAAACCTACGCTTCGTATAACTCTGGCTCCTCAATATCATCAAAGCCATTGTTCGTCTTTAGTTCTTCCAGCCCTTTTCCTAGCGCATCAATTGCTCGCCATATGTGTGGAAGATTCATTACATTGACCCTCATTCGCATTCCAAGCTGTCCGTTGGTCTTGAATTCTGTCACCAAAAGCATTCCTGTCTCTAAGGCTCTTTGGTCTGCCAGAATGCTGGTATACCCCTTGAATACTACAGTGCCGTGGACGGTCATGCCCATTCCCCTAAAGTCAGCGGCTTCGACATAACACCACATCATGAAATTACTGGGGGATAGAGGAGCAAATGGTGATGCTCTTGCAATATCGGCCTCTACAAGAGGGTATACACCATCTGCATAAGAAGTCCAGTCGTATGAGAGAATGCGTAGTTTCGTCCAGAGTGATCGATTCCGTGACGAGTCCAGAGGTGCAATACAGTAAAAGGACTCTCCGGAATAAAAATCCGTCTTAGGTGTGTAGACAGACTGAGTGGAGCCATTCCATGGTATAGGAGGGCCACGATTTTGATAACTCTAGACACACATACACATATATAATGAGCTTTTGCATCCAAATAAGTGCTGGACGTACCTCTCGTATTTCCTGGGTGGTTTGGATCCATTCTGTTATTAGTGCTCTGCGCTGTCTGACCTCGTAGGCTGGATCTTGCTCCTCTGGTGAACGAGGAACCCACTTTTCCTTGGAAAAGTTAAGCCTCTTCCTCAGATTTACCGGGAATAAAAGGACAAAAAGTAAAGATAAGCAAATAAGATGAATAAAACCACGGAAATCAGAAGATATTTTGGAATAATAATGTCTTACAAGGCGAAATAAACTACAAAGCGTAGTGCGAGAATTTGGCTCACCTTGACGAAACAGCGCCAACCGGCTGTTATACTGTCTATAGATTCCCAAGGAATGGGAGTCTCATCGCATTTTACATAGCGTGGTATTCCACCAGGCCAGTAATAATGAAATAGCATCTTTTCACAAGAATGGCAATAATGTGTTAAGAAGGCATAAGGACCACCGTGGCCACTACCCTACTGCGAAAAGATTAACGGAATTCTGAGCTGCAAGCCATTGGGAACCACTTTTTCTTGATATCTTATCAATTTGGATTCAAACAGTTTTAAGAATCACTTTCATTTGCTCTGATTGTTTTTTTTGACTGCATTGTGAATCTCTTTTGCTGGAAGGGTCGTCTACTTGCACTTGCTCATCATATAAAGAGGGATCTCGCTTCGTCCAATCACATCATTTCCCTCAGAGCTTTAAAACGCCCGTTTCAACGAACGACGCAGCCTTGCATGCCTTGCTAGACAGTTCCAATTCAGCTCCAACGATCCGATTCCCCTCAGCGCACGCCTAGCGATACTTGCGACAGCCCACAAACAGTCCTCAAGAGCACTCAATAAGACCATCTAAGAGAATCTGACCGTTGGGAGTAGGCGCTGTGAGCGCGCGTGCGCGTTTTGTGTGTGTGTCTCTGTCTTTGACTTTTTGAAGCTACCTGTCGCCCTACATGCCGGCGTACTATCCCGTCACGATATGCAGATCGGACGGCCAATTTGAGGTCAGCCTGAAGAATGGCGCGGCAAAGGAACTCAATCGGCCGACTGCCGAGCAGCTCGACAAGACTCCGGATGCAGAGGGCTATGTCGACTTCTATGAGCCTTTGGGGCTGGAGGATACCAAGGCCAAAGATTGGCGACGCAAGATAGGAGGCATGTTGATGCATGTGCTTGGTGGAAAGGAGCATGCTAGTATGTCCTTTTGCTTTCGACCTTTTCTTCAAGCGGCGTCCTATTGTTACTTCAAATGTGTTTTCGCCTTTGGCCTTTTCCTTCTCGCTATGCGTCCATCCATTTTTCTATTTCTACTTTGGCCTAAACTAACGTAATTCATTCAGACAGGAATTATATACTGAAAGAGTTTCCTGAGGGATACGTGCTGTATGAGCACAAGAAATACAACCAGAACAAGGTCGGGGACGATAAGAGCAAGGAGAGGGGCAAACATGCAGCTGGAGTCTTCGAGAGACAGGACGCCTACATGTATGGGCATCCGCAGGGCAGGAAGAAGAGGTATCGTAGTCCAGCGGATTTCTTCCCACATGTCCTCTGGCTGGCCACAGATGAAGAAGGCGATCCCCGGAACTGTTCGTGCAAGCTCTGCTCGCCGGATGGAGAGCAAGAAGTCGAGGAGCCTGGAGCTAAATCCGAGACTGCCGTCAAAAAAGAAATCAAGCCTGCCTCTGAGTTGGGGACACCCTCTCTAGCTGAAGCTAATAAGCCTGCAACAGTTGCAGCACCATCTCCTCCCAAACCTCCAGCAGTGGCCAAGCCCGTTGCCGGTCCTGATGCGGGAGCAGGCCAAGCACCTCGACCGAAACCTAATGTTCTCGTTGCGCCATCTTCTCATCGTTCTGCAGAGCAAGAGCTTGACAGCATGCCTAATTCACTATACATTTATCGACCTGGAGAACTGGTCTGGTTTACGAAGGGAGCAGCATGGGGGTTGGGTGTCATAATGAAGCGACAGGTCCTCAACAATCAGCCTCGATACATGCTGCAGCCTCTATCACACCCATTGCGACACCCTCAATTCCAGATCAAGGAGAGTAACCAGACCATGAGACCGTGGCTAGCCTGGACGGTCCCATCGACTACCCATCCGCAGATACAGTCGATGGTGTACGATGAAGTGCCTTGGGAGCGAGTTGTCGGTGGGGAGTTTGGACCTGGCGATGCTGAAGTCGATGGGAGTATCCTCGCGGCGCAGGCTATAAACTCCAGCTACTCCCTCTTTGACCGTATTGACAATCCACTTGCCGCACCTGGCGAAGCGCACTATCGGGGCATGTTCCTAGGAGGCGAAAAGATCTGGGTCGGCGAGCCTGTGCGTCTGCGTGGGATTGGTGATGAAATCATTGTCTTGATAATCCACAAGCTTATCGAGCGAACAACACAGCCGCCTTCTACGTCCATAGTTACGGTTGTCGGGGACATTCATAAGCTAGTTTCCATGCCGAATCCATACAGGGATCGATCGGAGTGGCCTGTGCCACAGCTACCAGAGAGGATGGTTGCGGATCTTCGCTTTAGAAACGAGGTAGCCGATTCGGCGGGTAGGAGAGACTGGCTTGAGTGGAGACTACTCGAGCCAGCTGCGCGAAGAGGACTTTCAGATATCAGAGGTCGTTGGTATGAAAGCAGGAGCCTGCTTCCCATCATCAAGGAGCCCGAATTCGTGAAGCAGGAGATGGCCAGGGGTGAGCTGAGTGATACCGGCAATCTCCTGAACACCAGAGGAGACGGATTCGCTGCCGTGCTGAAGCGAAAGAAGAACCGGAAGGAGACGCTCGGCAGAGCTGTACCCGATGATCTCAAGATTAGCAGAGGGCTAGATGGTCCTGAGTCTGATAATCTCTTCCCTTCTTGATGGGATTTTGCAGACACACCGCCGTTGATGGCTCGAAAAGTATGTAAGGGGGGAAACGGTATCATTAAGCTGGCTATACTGTTAACCACATCTCGAATCTCTGCTGCGGTCTCTGGAAGGTTACAAATCACTATGGACATTGTACAATCGGGAGGAGTCTTTTTGGTAAACTTAGGGTGCTGGAGTTGAGGTCACAACAAAGTTTCTGCTTTCTTTATAGTTGGCGTATCTGATGTCCTATTGTTGCATATCACAATCTATCTGGCAAAACGAGCAAGGGCATAAATAAGTCTCTGGTATTATTGCAGGGCTGGCTGTATCTACATATGTATAGTTAACGAGGGTCTAGAAGAACAAGGCCAGATAGCATCTTTGGAAGAGTTTCACAGAAGTCAAAGAGTCGCAACAAGTATCTGAACGTAAATGAAATAATGCTAGACAGTTAAATTTATGACTATTTTTGGATCCATGGATATTCCCCAAACGCCTTCGCTAAATGCAAAATTGTACAGTTCAAACAGACAGCCTAGTATTCAAAGTAAGGGGGAACCGTGTACACCGGCTTAAAAAACAACGCACTTGCTCAATCTTCATGAATTCTGCTTGGAGCGGCGCCTTGATCGTAGCCATGGCTGTTTTTCATCCCTGCCCTCAAGTTTTGTATATCCTCCCTTAAGAATTTCGTGTTATCAAACTCTTGGTGCTCCAAATGTTGTTGACCTTGAGCGTGATTTTCCGTTGCTGTAAAGGATCCATACTCGCTACTAATCCTGCTGGCACTCTCGACCGTATCACCATCGCCGTACAAGTCTTCTCCTCGTTCTGGATTATGGGTCTGCTGCTGCGCCGAAATACCTGGATGCCCGCCGACTCGACCTCTGGCACTACCTGCGGCGGTTTGTAACGTCTGAGCATGGTCGACCGCATCGAAGGATGGCGCAATGTGAGAATCTTGCCCTGCTCCGGCCTGGTGATAAGGTGGTAAAATGGGCGATACCGGTCCGGGCCGAACATTTTGAGTGGCCGACGGTGGTACAGTGTTTATTGTAAGGGGGATGCGAGGCCCGAGATCTCCTGAGCTGGCTTGCTGGCTGTCAACTCCACTACTGTGCGACAGCTGACGCTGAGAAGTAAGGCTCATATCACTCTCATTTATTCCGACATGATACGGGTTCTGTGGAGTGAATGGGCTTGGAGGCTGTGATGTTGATTGCTGTTGATGCTCAAGTTTTCGCCGAGCTTGCTCATATGCAGATAGCCCAGGGTAATCGCGAGACGATGTACCCGCTTCAGTAGTCCCGCCGAGCGTATTTGATTCACTGTTGAGATCCATCGGGCGCGGGGGTAATAAGAGTTCGTGTCGAGCATTGGTAGATCGAGCATCATATTCAAGATGATTCAGGGAACCCTCATTAACTTCCTGAGATGAGGGTAATCCAGCAGGGCGAGCAGGTCGTTTGAGAAAAGACAAAACAGGGGGCCCTGTACCCTTCTCATCTATATATTTCCGTCGGCGGCAAAATAAAAAGATAATAAGACTGAAGAGAATGACGAAAGCCACGCTGCCAACGACGATCCCGGCAATAGCACCTTTGCTGAGACCATTAGGTTTAGCAACGGCAGATGATGGTCCTGAAAAAGTGCTATTCGAGGGTCTCTCAATGGCAACTATACTCGTATTTCCGATTGGATCAGCTGTATGTACAGCCTGATGGACTGAAAATGTATTTCTCTCATAATCTGTGATGAGGTATGCTTCCTGTAGAAATGATCTGCCAATAGTATATTGGGCTGAGCTGGAAGCTCGACGGAGAGGGAAGTAATGCTTGCTAGAATCCGGAGTGTTATAGGTCGTGTTTGGAATTGCCGGGTATGTTAATTGTAAGTCAAAAGCTGAGTATGGGAGAGTGATGTTGACAATTTCAGAAGCATTTGCACCCGAGAAATCCGAAAGACTGAATGTAAATGTTAACTGGGCATTAAAAAGAACATTGCGCTGAGCTTCGTTGCTATCAAAGGTATAGAGATCCAATGAATCGTTATAAGAAAGCCCCAGACTCTCAGCAAACCGATCACATACAGATTCCGGAAGCCATAGGTACGGTGTTGAACTATCTATCGTAGCGTATACTCGATCGCTGGGATTTAGTAACGGCACCGGAGTCGACCAGTTACCTGACGAGTTGCTTGAAGAGTTACCTGAGATTATTGAAGATACCACGGTGATTCCGTTGACATAGGTCTCAGGCTGTTGACTGGGATTCAATTCAAAGGTGATGTTATGCGGAACAAAGCGATTGGCGTCGTATCCTCCAAGAGTCAGCGAGCAGGGCTCTCCTTTCAGCTCTAACGGGTGATTAGTCGTAATATGTTTTGTGGGGGTTATGGATCGCATGGAAAGCACTCACGATATGCGGCTCCTGCAGTATAGCCGTAGCTGTGGCTAGATATCGCGCCTTCTGACTCCACCAAGGCACTTATAGGACTTAGCGCAGTGACAGTTGTGAAGTTGCCAGGAACGATTCCGACGCCCAAATACCCAAGCCAGTATTCACTCGTGTTGAAGGACGCAATGATGGTAGATGGGAGGACAACACCTGTAGTACCGAAGGTCAAGTCATCGAAACCATAATAGCCGTACCCGCCAAAACCAAGCTGAGAGTCGAGCCCGAGGTCGTAGTATCCCAGCGATGCCCAAGTCGAGGATGAACTTGAGTTAAAGACGCCTCCTCTCAAGGTGGAACATAAGGAGTCTGTTGATTCTAGTCAGAAACCGTAACATTGCAAAGGGCGCAGCCTAGAAGCGTTCGACAGGAAGGATTGCTTAGAATATCAAACAACAGGTGGCCTGCAGTAATGATTACAGAAGATGGATCAAGCATGAACATAGAGTTATATCCAAGGAAAAGGAAACAGCGAGGTACTCGTAACAAATCGCTCGCAACTTACTTCCGTCGCAACCTCCGGTACCTACCACCCACGTCTCCGCGCTCGCGGTACAGACCATCACATCGACCCATTGTGGAGGACTTCCTACCCGGAGTGACAAGGCCGACCATGCACCATCATCGCCGTACCTTGCTATGGTCAGCGACACATGTCTTCTGCCATACACATTGATGAGAGACGGATTGCTTACCAGGAGGTGGAAGGAGTGACGCTTAAAGCTGTCGCGGACAGTACACCGCGACTGAAGACAGCAGCTGCAAGTAATGGGATCGTTGCCCATTTTGGCATCGGCAACATCTTCGGTGCCTCAATCACATACTTATTCCACCACGGCCGGAATAGAACGACGTAGGAAAAGCTAGCACGCAACTCGAGCAGAACTGCTCACAGATTCAAAAATTGCAGCAATAAGATTCTCGGCTAGATCGCCGAGGAATAATTTGTCGTCTCACCTTACACCGGTGGTGAGAGACAGATATAAATAGCGCCAGCCCTGCGCGCAGGGACTGGGACGCGGGGAGTGGATGGGCTCTACGGTGGTAAAGGGGAATACGGGCATTGGGGAGTCTGCCCAAGCATCAAGCCACCAGCCCAGACCGTTACCTCGCCTCCAGGACGAATGGAAAAGGAGATGTCGAAGCATTGCTACGATAGGTTGAGCCCACACGCATCCTCCGGATTCAGCAGAAGAGCCCAAACTGCCGGTGCTGGACGAATGCAACCTGGCAATGTCCTCAAGGCGTGTCCGAAGAGACCGCACGCCCAGACCTGAAGAGGATCGCAGCGTACGTACAGGTCTTCCACCGCACCCCGGCGAGATTACGAGCCAAGATCCAAACTCGTATGGAGACGTCGAGTCAGATCCTCGCCGACAGGGAGCCACCGACCGCCAAGGGCTGTGGCTTCAGTTGGGGACCGCAGCCCACGCCCTAATAATGCTCTTGAGCGAGCGATCATCACCCCGTCTGTCCCCCAAATTTGCCTCCCTAACGTTTAGAGTTAAAGGGAGGAGAGCGTTGATAAAGCCTGATCAGTGCGGTACATGGGCCCATCGGTATTATTGTGCCTGCCAGAACAAGCCTTGGGTCTGTCTGGCGACCGTACGGGCTCCCCCCTCCTTTCCATACGGTGCAGTAACCTTAACATGCCAGCCGCATCCACTCGTGCCATTATCGCGGCGCCTTAAGCATAATAGGCTGTGTTATCGCTGTAGCAGTCTAAAAATGCGATCCTGAGGGAGGGGGGAGGCGATTGCAGAGTCGTTGACCGCGAGCAGATATCCGGTCCACCACGAGCGCTAGCCCAGGAGGGCAGAATCTCCAGGGCCCAGTAGAAAGGAGCAGATTGGCGGAAGGTTTCGTCCAGGATGCTCTTCCCAGCGTCGCTGGACTCGTAATTTTATAACCAGCAGAGCGAGCGCTGCTCTGAGCTTCAAAAGTTAGGCCGGTACCCCCCTGGCTTATTATTTGTTACATGGCGATCAACCTGGTTCTATTTTTGCGCCTCGACCACCGCGGTTACACAGCGTAATCTTGGGGTCGTCGCGCTGAAAATTAGCTTTCTGGCACCGCGGAACCGTTTAATTAACACTTCTGGCTTCGCATTCTGTCGCCGCACTGTGTGCATCTCGCCCAGCCTGTGACCCCAAAGCCTCTCCTTCGGTCTAGCGGCGGTAGTTCTACAGACGCCGCTGCTGCTGCTCGTGGCCTGCTGCAAATCATCTCCGTCCCGCTTCCGTGTTTATGGTGCTGATGCTGCTGGCGGGCAGCTGCTGTAACTAAAGTCGCCTCCCCCTCCTTTCCCACCAAGTGGGCACGACTTGCACACGTCCCTTGGGACCTCGACCGTCATCCCTGTCTGGGGCGAGAGCAGACCTCAGCCTACAATCTGTGACTGCTTCTTCTCTTCCTTCGCGAAACCTCGTCGTGGTGTGTACGCAAGTCCTCTTGTAGCTCGCCATTGGCTACCCCCTATCAGCAGGGTTTGACCGAGGCCGCTGATGTTATAACCTGCGGGTCTCAAGATCTCTTGCGACGTTCTCTTGCTCATATCTGCCACACTCGTTTGGTTGAGGTCCTGTCTCTCACGCTCTCTCTCAGAATCCTCTCTTTTTCTCAGACGCAAATGCGGCTTAGTTTTCTGCTCTTGGCCACAGACTGGTTGGGGACTCTCGGATCCTGACAGTGGCAGCAGCGAGATATTCGGAAAAGCTATGGTACAACTTCGTCCCATGCGGCTTCTGGCCGCCGCTCTGTCCTGCTCACTGGTGACGGCGAGCCATGATGGTGAGACTAACTGAGCAGTCCCTTTGCCAAACTCGAAGCTCACGTGTCACATAGCCCATTATCGACCTCGAGCATTCCTAAATACGACTGCACCAGTGTCGGCAAGCCCAGATCAAAGTGGGCCGCTACCATCCGTCTCTCTACCCCAAGAGACGGGGATGAGCTGTATCACTGCAGAAGTTATAGTCACCAAATACCCCAGCGGCAATGGAACGGCAGTCCTGTCTACCTCTATCCTCTCACAGTGTCCGGGAAGCGCTCCCTCGACTGGTAATTTTACATGTATAGGCAAATGTGGACCTGGTGAGACTGGATCTCGCAAGCCGGTACCTACAACTACGCCATCCGCTGCACCACTCCCCCCGACTGAACCTTCATATACTCTACCTGTACCTTCAGCTCCTTCATGTGTAAACGTTGGTCCTGATGAGCCAATGACGTTTTACATGTTTGTACCAAACAACAGGACTCTCACTCTCGGCCCTGACACACTCTACGTCCCGGTGCCCGAATTCACACCTCCAATACCCTGCCCGACTCTAACCGTGATTCAAACTTCAGCTGGGGGAGCATCTCCATACTCGCCAATGCATACTTCCGCTACCCGGACAACAACAACAACAACAGTGATCATAACCAGTAAAAATCCGGTTGTTGTGTATACTCCTGGTTCTGCACCACCATTTCCTGGCCCCAGCAAACCATATCAGAAAACAACCCATGAACCCCCGAGCGTAGGCGCTCCGACCATGTTTCCAACGAGTGCAGGCCAAGCTGAGCCTATTCATAAAACCACACCACCAATAACCACAATAGCCCAAGGATCTCCTGGCAATGGCAATGGTGGTGATGGTGGTGACGGCGGCAGGAATCCGAATCCGCATAGCATAAATGTCAGCGGAGTGGACGTTGTCCTTACGTCCGGCCGAGTCGTGATTAACGGGCAAACAGTAGCCTCACAGGAGCAGGGATCCTGGACCACCATGTGGGCCGATGGGCAGATATTCACAATTAACCCATCCCAGGTAATAGCACCAGGGACGGTCGTGGCCATAGCTCCCTCTGGGGGAGGTGTCTTTGCAGCGTCGTCCGAGCCCACTGCGATTGTCGTTGTCGGGGGACAGACGGTTTCGGCAATTGGAGCTTCAGTTGCGGTTATAGGCGGCGATACTTTCACCTACGGGCCGGCATCTGCCCCGCAAACCGATTTCTTCAATGGAGAGACCATAACTATAGGGCCCTCTGGGATCGAACTTGCTGATACAACCCTAGGAGGACCTTCAAACCCATCTTCGACCCTGCTGGGTGTTGCTGGAGGGCTTACCGTAACGGAAATTGGCGCCACTCTTGCCATCATCAGCGGTACTACTTTCACCGTTGGACCAGGTGCACCCACCACTACAGCCATGATAGCGGGAAAGACAATTGAAGCAGGTCCGCCAGGACTTGACCTTGGGTTTACAACGCTAAGCTATCCCCTCCAAGCTGCAACACAGACGATCACTGCAGAGGGGGTCACGTTTTCCGAGATTGGCTCCAGCTTAGCGGTTATTGGTGGCTCTACGTATACCATAGGATCGGGGGCTCCAACGATCACTGCAGTCTACCACAGTTTTACTCTAAGTATAGGACCAGGAGGAGTTGGCTTTCCAACGACAACAGTTGGAGGGCCTCCACCTACCGGACCAGCCTCTCACAAAGGCCAGAAAAATGATGTTAACAAGCTCCGGCCTCTTGGAGGCGCTGCATTATTATGCATACTGACTGGTGTTGGAATTTTCCTTTGAATAATGTCATGTTAAGAGATGGAGTTTGGCGTTGAGGGCGGGCTGGTATACCCACGGTTAGGAAGATGCGTCAAAAGTTCGGCATGGAATGTCTTGTATGTTGAAAGCGCGTGTATTATGTTCAGGGCCATGTCATATATCCCTACGTCTAGCAGCTAGGCTGCTGACGAGGGGAGACTTCTGGAAGGCCTATGTGCCTGGTAAAACTACCTTTGATATTAGGATGAAAGACGCAACATCTTTTAGGAATGCAACCGTCATGTCGTCAAGATACATGTATATTATATGAATACATACCCCTATCGTCATCCAAAGCGTAACCCAGTGACCTATGTTATGCTCCACGTCAACACCCAAACACCCAATGTTGGCGGGGTAGATTGGGCATACATCATGGTCTTCGAGAGCTGCTCAAATGGCGACGTGTGATTGGTCTACACGAGTTGCATCAAACCACACCCGATAATCTCCGACCTCATTTCGGCTTAGCGCGTGGGCGAAACCTCATTTATCTTGAAGGAGAAGCCCAACGCGATCTTCGACTCACCACGAACAAACCACCAAGGAAAGCCACTACACTCTTCCAACGCGAAAGCCGCTATCGAGACTGACCCAGACGTTACTGGCTCAGTCAAACTCTGTCATCCACGCTTTTACCCCCAAATTATATGCAACCAGAGCCTATTGAAGCTTCATCGCAGTCATCCAGCCAGTCCACTGTCTCAGAAACTTCATTCACTTCCCAATATGGCCCTTACGATAGCTCCGCGGACTCCCGAGATGAATATGACTTCATCTCGGAGTACTCTCGCTCATCTTCGCCCGCCGGTGGCGCGTCAAGCACGTCCAGACGCGGATCGAGAGATACGCTCCAGGACCGTTCGAGGCGATTGAACTCGGGCGATAATGGTGAAAACCGCGTAAAGCCATCCTTCCAACGCATCAACGAATATGAGAATGCTCTATCTCCTACCCCACCCCGGAAGCGAAGTGAGGGACTGGGCTTCAGGGTCGTGCAGTCGAAGAGCAGTCGAAGTGATGGGCCTAAACTTGACGAGTTCCCCAACGGTATTTCAATATCTACACTCGCTGTGAAATACCGCATTCTAACTTGAACCAGAGGTTCTCACTCACATTCTATCGCATCTGCCAGCGACCTCTCTCTCGACAGTCTCACTGGTCTGTCGCCGGTTCTACAACCTGGTAACAACACCCCATGCGTGGCGCGTTGCCTTCTCTCGCTTTTTCCCTGGCCAGGATTCGGTGGTTGCAAAACCAGGACAGAAGGTCATCGACGAACCTGAAGACCACATACATTCGGAACTTCGTTTTTTCACTCGGCTGACTGCTCTCGCTTCCTGGAGAAGTGAGTACATCCTCAGAACCAGGCTTCTACGCAGTCTTGGTCGTGGCAGACCTGCGCAGGCCCCTCCCGGCCGTGGGTCATCTGGACACAGTAGCGCATCCAACAACGCAAGCGCTGTAGTGACTTACAACTCTCAACTTTTTGCTACCGTCAATCATATCCATGCCACCTTTAACAATGACAAGAAGCGCCCACGGTTCATCCACGGTACAGATGAGACGGGCACAGCATGTATGAGTGATCCGTATACTGGCAAAATCGACAACTGGGGTCTGTCTGATCCGCAAGCGCTACCACAGTTTGCTGATCTTTTTCCTGGTGACCACCAGTATGGACTAGGAGATGGTCCTGCTGGCATGCCAAACGTGATGGATGTCAGCCAGCCTCATGGCCTCATCTGTGGAGAAGGATTTCCCGGCGGTCAGGCATACTTTCGTTCTTCGGAAGAGATGCGCGGTCGTTTCCTGGTCCGACCAAATGAGGTGGCAGATGTCAATGCTGGAATTCCTAAGATTCCAAACCCTCAATTTGAAGCCGTATCAGCCGTTTGGATCTCCAAGTCGAACGCAATTCCCACCATGACGGGAGGCCTGATTGGCATGATGACGGGTTCGACTTTTGGTATATTGACGGCATATTCTTTGGGTGCTGATACTGCGCAGGGCCGACGCATCCAGAAAGGGCAATTGACTGCAAGATGGGTACTAAGCCCTGGGGTTCCGATTATTGGGATACAGGTTGATGAGTCGTACAATGCGAGACGCCAAGCTTCTGGTCGCATTTGGGCTATTGCGCTGAATGCTCTGGGAGAGATCTTTTATCTCACGGAGTTTCCTACACCTCCAACGATCGATCTCAAGCTAGATGATCCGGAATCTGCTAAAGCATCATGGCAGTGTGCTCGTTCAGCCCACTGGCAACTAGCAGAGTTATCACGTCGCGTTGCGCGGGATGACCCGTATCAGGAAGCAGAAATTAAGGGGAATTATTTCCCAAGATCATCCTGCAGTGCAATGGCTCTGTCCAAAGATCAGTTGATTACTGAAGCGCAAGAAATTGAAAAGTTCTTGAGATATAAGCCGTCACAGTTCCGGAAGGCGTGCCATGGGTGGGACATGCGTAGGAAACTGGAAGTCGACTTCGCTGGAGATGACGGTAATGGTGCAGGAGAAAGCATATTCATTATTGGCTGTGGCTTCGATGAGTGCGAGCCAGAGATCAAACGATTCACGCGATTGAAGAGTGATCGGGTTGTGCTGGATAGCCATCTGTCACCAAAGCCAGTCGTCGCTGCACCGACGGTCACTCCAATACCTTCTATATTTGGCGATGCAAAATCCGCTGGAAGTCAGCCACCAATCCCAGTGCCGGTAGGCGTAGATGACTCTTCGATCTCCAGCTCTTCGTCTGCAAATGCGAGTGAAGAGTGGCGCTCGTCTCTACTCTCTCTACAAGGACATTCTCGTGTTCAAATCACAGCGACCAGTATTGATATGTCCATGTATTCCATCCTCACAATGTCCGAAGATCCACTCCATACTATGGAAAGTGGCTCGAATAGCTCTACGCCATTTATGACTCCTTCAAGTCAGGAGGGAACCAAAGCCGAGATACCTGGCCACCGAGCGCGTCTGTTGGCTGTTGGAACCAACACCGGAGTGGTCCTTGCTTTCAATTGTCGAGGGCCGCAGCCGTCCAGTTCGAGCCTGGTGAATGAATTACGGCCTCTGCGGACCATTTATACCGATTCCCCGCAGATATCCTGTCTCGCTCTCTCAGCGCTCTATATCGTTCATGGAGGTAACGATGGCCTTGTCCAAGCTTGGGACCCTCTGGCTTCAACCCTGCAACCCATCCGAACTCTCAATTCTCGCTTCTCATCCCGTGCGAGACGCCGATTAGTTCAGGCAGAGGCATCTGCTTTTGGCGTCGGTATCAATCTCTTTGCTGCGGGTGCACTTGCAGTCGATCCAGATCCCACAGTTCTCCGCGGTATGGTATCACTTGGAACTCACCTCCGTTTCTGGTCGTACAGCTCCTCGGCCGCAGATCAGTACAAAGGTAAAAAGAGGCGCCTTCGAAGATCAAGTGAAAGAGGCAGCAATAGCGGCCCTGATCGCTTCTCACATACTGGTAGAGGGGCTTTGATGGATTACATTGCAACTGAACAAGAAGAACTGAAGACCGAGAAGATACGTCGTGCTCGGGAAGAAGCTCGGCTTCGCGGCCGATTTGGCGTCGGTCTCGGTGGTCTCACCGATGAAGAGGCTATCAAATATGCTGAGATGATATCTGTGGAAAGCTACCTAAAAGACGAAGAACGTAGGGTGACGGACCCCGGATATGTCGCCGATAGCGGTGAGAATTCTTCTGTGCAGAGCTGCTGGAGTAGTGACACAGTAACTCCTGAAGGCAGTACTCGAGATCATGCCTCCCCACGGCAGTCGCAAGTTGACAGCTATGATCATGATCTTGAGGAAGCAATTCGCCTTTCCTTGCTCGATAGCGTGGATGAAGCTGCTCCTCCACCCGACGCAAGTGGAGTAGGTGGATACGAGATACCTATCACGTACAAGCCAAAAAAATCTAAACGTTCACCGCCCTATTCGCCATCTGCAAGCCAAGCTGCAGACAAGAGGTCTGGTCCTGGGAGCCCGTCAAACTCAAAAGCTCCCCAAAAAGATATAGTTGCTGATGATGATCTGGATTTTGCGCTTCAACTGAGCTTGGCGGAAGCGCAGAGTCGTTTAGAGAACGCCCATCTGGACGAGGAACATTTCGGCCAGGAAGAAGACGAGTTTCCGGTGCTTGAGTCGAAGGTGGTTGGTAAGGGGAAGGGAAGAGCTCATTGAGGATCTGTTAAGTCATTTTGATGTTTGCGCGTTTATAGATTTCTCCGTTTAATGGTCATGTGGCCAATTTAATATACAATATTTTGATTTCTCATATGTTCCCGCGTGGTCTTGTGTTAACCCCGTAAGACCTACAATTTGAGGCACCTTAGGATTATCTATCTCGTAGATGATCCAAGTAACCAAATCTGGTTACTACTTACAAGACTGCTTGATTACCATTTGTAACAGCCTGACACTTTTAGACTACGTCCGGAAACGAGCTATAGATGATCGAAGAGGATTTACCGAGCTTGACTCAGAGACCCCGGATTAAAGAATGTGTTGATGGAGGCGGATCAACGTACACAGCCTCGCTTTAGGATCCTTTCAGCCTTGGCCGATTTCGATAGGTTATGACTCTACACCGAATGGAGGATCCTGTTTAGAATGTCCTGAGTATTAATTGTCCCTACATATCCATATTGGATCTGCTTCTAATTATGACCATTATCTCATTTCTATGCTTAATCTTTTGCTCTCATTTGGGTGATGGCACAGCAGTCGGGCATACCCCAACGAGCGATTCGTGCGTCTTTTGATGACGACACCATAACCGTTTATCAAGCATATTCTACAGAAATCGCAGAAGCAGCAGTGAAGCAACAGAGGCTTAATGCGTCTCCACAATTTCGTTGTAACAGAACAACGTGGATCAAGCCAAGCTGGTGCTGGATGATGTGGGTTGTTGAAACAGAGATGATGTATTTGCTCTTCTGACAGGTTGCAGGTACCGGTCTGGATACTCTACCAAGGATGCTGGCCAGGCGCGCGTGTTAGCACTCAAAATGACACATGCCAATTTTCAGCATCTACTCTCACTTGCGGCTGTTACTACCGGGTCTTCTTTGACAGAAGGAGAGCGCAAGAAGCCAGTCATAGTGCAATGGGACCCCGAACGCTCACCAGCGCTCAAAGTCATGCCTTATCGGAGTATACAGATCGGGATCAAGTCGGAAATTGTGAAGCAGTGGGCGGTCGAATGGATTGAAAGCATTGAAGATGTAACAGAGAAGGCCTTGCTATTAAGAGACGCTATTTTGAGAAATCCAGAAGTGGCTGTGGAGGAACTAGTGAGTNCNAAGAACTGGTACCAGTAGAACGTAATTACGAGGTTCCTGCAGAGCTGAGAAGCATTCTGCGAATGGACGAAGACAGTTAGATACATTGTAATTGACAATTGCCTTGCTTCATGCTGATCATATCCACTTATCATTCTCACTATCGATTGGTTTGCAGCCTCGTCCGAAGGCGGTGGCAGAAACACCGAGGGGTCCAGGTACATCACACCAAGCTGGCACGCAAGCACCTGCATCTGGACAAATCATATCAGCTTGTAGGGCGGACACTAATAGCTTATCACCGATGACATATCCCTCTTCTAGATCTTTTGGATCAGGTTGAGCTGTACCAATATTTTGTCTGCGGTGTTGAAAGCTGTGCAATTCCAGAACTGCCATACCAAGCTTCATCATGGCACAGATAATTACAACCCAAACCCCACCCCTCATCCACGGTCCTTCTGACAAGGAAAAGAAGTATGACCGCCAACTTCGTTTGTGGGCCAGTAGCGGTCAGAAAGAGTTGGAAGACGCACACATTCTGTTTCTGAACTCCGGTTCAGGCACTGTGGGCATAGAGGCGCTGAAGAATCTTGTTTTGCCAGGTATAGGCAAGTTCACCGTCGTGGATCAAGCAATAGTCGACGAAGCCGACCTTGGGGTTAATTTCTTTCTCGACGAATCAAGCCTCGGCAAGTCCCGGGCAAGAATATGTACGGAGAACTTGTTAGAGTTGAATCCGGATGTCACAGGGGATTGGTTTCCCAAAGACAAGGTGCCTATTCCCTGTGCATTACTAAGATATCCCGTTCAGTAATATTCACAATGCTATAGGATGATGTGTTGGAAGATCTATTCAAAGATCAAGCCACCTATACATTGATCATATACACCTATCCTATTGAGCCTAAAACTCTTAATCTTGTGAAAAGGCATGCTGAAAGATTCCAAATANCCCTTAGTCTCCATCCACTCTGCTGGCTTCTACTCCTACTTTCGCATCCACTTACCTGGAACGTTCCCCATCGTGGATACGCACCCTGATTCAACCGCTACCACGGATCTAAGGCTTTTGAAACCATGGCCAGAGCTGTCTGAGTTTGCAGCAGAACTCACCAAGGATATTGACAATCAAAGCGACCATCTCCATGGTCATATCCCATACGTTGCATTACTTCTACATTACCTCAATATCTGGAAAGCCGAGCACGGTGAGCCTCCTAAGGACTATAAAGATAAGACAAATTTCAGGAAGATGGTAGCAGCTGGAGCCAGGACTGGGAATCCGGAAGGGGGAGAGGAGAATTTCGATGAAGCCGTTGCCGCGGTTTTGAAGACTGTGGTTGTGCCGGAATTAGGAAGCAATGTGAAGGAGATATTTGACTACCAGCCAGACAGCGTAAGTATGGATTAATTACTATAGAAAATTGCACTAACGGAAGGCTCAACCATCTAATAGTCCGAATCAAAATCAAGCTTCTGGATCATAGCGGGTGCAGTAAAGAAATTCTATGCTAAGCATAAGGAGCTTCCATTACCGGGATCTGTCCCAGACATGAAGGCACAGTCCCATGTTTATGTCCAATTGCAGAATATATACAAAAACAAAGCTCGTCGAGACGTAGACGAGATACTCAGCACCATTCAAGAAGATCCGCACGGCAAGAATATAGAAAGATCAGAGGTCGAGGCATTTTGCAAAAATGCAGCGTTCCTCAAGCTCATACGTGGGCCACCATCTTCCTCAAATACGCTAGTCAAACTAGCAGGTCTGTCAGACCGAATTTATTGTTCATTTTATATGTAAGAGATATCGAACTGACTTTGAGTCTAAACAATAGAAGAGGAGTTTACCAATGACGAAAACGCGGAGTTGACAATGATGCCTCTGTCACTCCTCCCAATCTACCTAGCTCTAAGCGCGACATCGCACACTCCCCACGCATCAGCTTCCGAAATCCTGACCGAAATTGACAAGATCGTCCCAGGCGCTTCGTCGAACCCGCGGGTGGTGCAAACCGCCGAGGAAGTAGCACGGTCTCGCGGTGGTGAACTACATAACATATCTGCACTAACCGGTGGTATGGTGGCGCAAGAAGTGATTAAGATTATTGTGAAGCAGTATATTCCAATCAATAACACATGCATCTTCGATGGCATAGCGAGTAGAACCCAAGTTCTCCTGATATAAATAAATGAGAATTTCCCAAGACACATACAGAATGTGCCGTGAATTGCTGGGTTGACTTTTGTATCATCCGGTAATATGTTAACGAACTGGCTAATCTGAAGTTACCCCAGTTGATGATTCCAGACCTGAAATGTCCTTCAAATATGTACAAAAATAGAGGCCTTTGTATGGTTCAATTAGTGTTCTGAGAGTTATATACATTGCATGCGGTCTCGTATATAGACATATCCATTTGCAGTATTTTGATCCTCGAGTTATCGCCATCTTAAATCTGTTCAGACGGATTTGTGTCCTACGCGGACTCCTTCAACTCTACTCATTTACGAGGATTTTCACTCTAGTCGGGTTACTCTGTGCCTTCCGCCGCTTCCTGTTTCTCGGAATGACCTTCAGATAATGGCGCAGAGGCTAATCTCGCTGAAATATGCCAGTGGGCGTTCATCTATGAGAGTTTTCGATCGTAGCGGAAACGCCACTGACCGAGAAGATCGATATCAAATCAAGAGAACGCATCAAATAGTTCTCCGCTTGATTAAGGAGGCAGCGTCATGGTATCATGGTTTCTCATTCGCCCAGTATAGATTGATTTGCTTCACAACTCAGTTGTCTTAGCTTCAGACATATATCATTGATGCAGCATATATGTGTGGTCGAAATTGTCTCCATCTGGATCAGCAAACTCCATGTTTGGCATCCCATCGAATGGCATGTCCAGACCTTCAGGGAGATTTCCCCATAGCATCCCATCCAGATCCCATATGCTCCGATTATCTAGCATCGGGATGCCAATTTCAGACTCTGACTGCCTCTGCTCTGATACACCATTTCCGCCGTCCAAACCACCAGTATCCTCTTCACGAGACTGAGATCGTCTGCTTGCCTCGTAGACCTTGGCCACCACTTCTCTGCTTCTTCTTGCTGCTAGTGACCAATCAATCATACCGTCAAAGGCCTCTAAAACCATTTCTATTTGTGACTGCCACTCTCGAATTTGGGCCGTATTCCAGGATTCCCAAAATATGCTGACAAGAGGTATCATTGCCGCTTGATACATGAACCACACACCGTTCCAACCCATCATCTGATTAGGCGTCCATTCACGAGCTATATCAGTAATTGATTGTTTGGCGATTTCTCGACACTTGACGACGGCTGCGATTTCTTCTTGGCTTGGAGCCTCTTGGCTACCACGATTCGCAAGACTAAGTAAG
This sequence comes from Scytalidium sp. 3C, assembly GCA_000743665.3. NCBI lineage: Eukaryota > Fungi > Ascomycota > Leotiomycetes > Scytalidium > Scytalidium sp. 3C. The sequence continues at coordinate 514,049 of JMRO03000002.1, forward strand.
ACCGGTCGATAGAGANATAATACGGAGGCTCTGGTATCGCCATTTCATTATACAGCGTGCTGTGTATATAGATTCGGGACATGGATCTGTAGACCGGAGAATCCAGGGTAGGTTGTCAAACCATTGTACGAGTTGTTCATCTAGCATTGCGCGATCATCCGGACGTAAAAGTGTGGACTGGGCTAACACATCCTGGATATGAGTGGCAATTTTGCCGAACTTTATGTTCTCAATCAATGGGATAATTCCACTGTTCTTGCCAGTATTATTCTAGCGCACGCATTAGTAACGGGAGGTGGGGATGTGAGTTGAAGTACTTACTGGGTCTTGGCCGTCTTGTGGAGGCTGAATAGTTATACCAGGACCCCATCTCCCCATTGACGGTCGGCCAAGGGTCGTGGACGCCCATGTATCAAGACAGAACAAAGTCCACCATGTCCTTCTCCTCTGCTCGATGACCAAAGCGTTACTGCCCTTTTGATCTGGTATGCTTTCCCTGTGGAGCCCCATCGCGCAAGCCATTCTGAGAGCCGCACCCAAAATTGCATTTGCCATGTTAGGTCTATTGATATAATGAAGGTAAAATCCACCCATTAGTGCGAGAGCCTGCAGAGTTTCTAGATGGCCACTTCCGAAGCTATCAAGGCCAAGATTGTCTTTGGCCCGGTTATAGAAGTTGATGTGGCTGTGGTCGTCTGATTTATTTGCAACGATACTACCCATCGCAAACACCATGTTAAGCAAAGCTAGCCACGGTGCATCGTTTCGTCGTGCCGTCAAGTAATCAGCTCGGAAAGTCGGCTCATCTAGCATCGGGACTAATATCTGCACGCGGTTGAAATAAGCATCTATAAGAGTCTGTCCTTCAGAAGACCATGGAATAGCCGCAAGAGCCTTCGGAGCAATATTGGATCGTGAAGGTGGCGTCCTGCTGTTTGACGGTAGTTGCTTAGGCGCTGATGCTTGTGGTGCTAAAAACGATCTAAGGATAGGTGCTACTTTGAGCATCACCAAGAAGGCAGCCCGTATGGAAGTGGCGCCGAGATATGAGGACTGGCGGTCCACTGATAGGGATAGCGCATTGACATCATCGGATTCTATAGGTATTGGTTCTCGATCTCTTCGTTCTTCGTCCCAGTCAGTATCTTCGTTTGGTATTTGTTCCAGATTCGCAAGGCTTCGGCTGTCTTCGGGGCCAGATGTGATGGGAGATTGCAAGTCCTGCGATATGGGAGACGTATGAGATCCCGAAGGCGATGTCTGTGGCAGCATCCTTTGAGAGACGGGGCCGTCGAGGAGGGATATGAGCTCCTGCCGTGAGAGTGGAAGCAAGGATTGCTCATCGCGGTTTGGATAGAGGCGCCTTAAGATCGTCCGGCACTCCTCAAGCGACTGAGAAAGAGCATCTAGAGCTCTACCACCGCATCAGCACACTTCTCGAGTCACCATAGCATTTCAACATACTTGCGCGAAGGAATAACTCGTTGTCGGTGTTTGTCGTACACACAGTGCTTCGGCGTCCGACAGCCTAGGCATTGCCCGCAAGGCTGGCGCCCATCGCATCTGATCTTTCGACGTTTACATTCGGCGCAGGCGTGAGGTGTAGTTATTCGTTTCGTGGTACCTGTTGGCGATGCTTTGGGGAGATTGTTGGATTGCTCTGGCGTTTGCCGCGGCGGCGCAAGGCCCTGAACTGTATAGACAGGCTCTGGTCAGCTATTTGCATACGAATAACAAAGTAATTTGACCGTCTCACAAGTATGGAACATCCTATGCGTTACCAGGGTCGTCGGCGTAAAGAGGCATGTGCATATGCGATGGAGCTTTCGAAACGTCTCCAAGCGCGATGGACTAGCGGCCTGAAGGACGGCTCCGGGTGGATGTGCAAGGAATGAAGAGACCGCTGCAGAATCTTAAAGGAGTGGCGCCGAGAAGCTGTACAGAGAAACGGAATGGACCTGTGTCGTCTTGCGATTGAATAACACGAAGTAGCGCCGTAACTTTCGACGGCGCGGAGATCGACTGGGCTGGGCACACTGGGGTAAGGTGCGGGGGAAAGCGACCCTTGGAACCCCCATTTCTTATAGGATCGTGGCTGGCCCAATCATTTCCTCCCACCGCCATCGTTTCATCCTTATTATTGTAACTTCTTTTTGCCCCTGGCTTTTGATCGTGATACTGGGCCATTGCATGCTAGCAGAAGAAAAAGGTAGACGGTGCACTGACGATCCAGGACGAATTGACAATTTTACAGTCTATTTATTTCCTTCCTAGCATTGGTATACTCGGTGCAAATGTATTGTTCGTATCTATACTCTGAGCTTTGTTGGCTTCATACAGAATATGAATCATTCAATTAAAATGCTCCATGCCCTTCACTTCATAAGCTTTCTGTTCAAACATATTCTTACTGCCCATTTATTGAAAGGAAGCGCAAGGTCATATTTCCTCGTAAATGCATGCTATTCTCAGGGTGTTTCGAGTTCTGTAGACCATCTAGCTCTTTTAGAAATACGAACGAACGTTCGTAGCCGTTTATTTTAAGAGCCCTCTTTCTTGAGAAAGGCTCAACCGTGTACCATTTCCTGGGCATCGAATAGAAAATGAGACGTCCACTGCACCTGCCGCATCTGGATGAACAGAAAGGGCGCGCAGCAGATGTCATAAACACCTATCTGAGTCAAACTTCCTCTCTCAGATCCTAAAGGAACTCCCCGTTGATTTTCTTTGAAGTAAAATTTTCTGTGGCATATTCCAATGGATTATATACTTCGATGCAATTCTCTCGACTGTCGGAAGGAGCTCAATGACCATGCCGTTGTCACAACTTGCAGGTAATCTCCATCTTTCCGGGCTTGCCCACGCTCAGGCTGACTCGAACAGCCATATCTTTTGTACGGACTGCTCCAACCGCTTTCAACTGTCTAGTCAGCATGACACCCAGAGGGCCATCTGCCCTGCTTGTGATATGCAGTTGAAAAACCCCGACGATGTTGTCGTCACGAAACTGAATCCTTCCGAAGACTATAAGACCAGCGTGCTTAGTGGGTTGAGTCCCACCATCATAATGGAATGTGCCGGGAGAGCGATGAGCTTCTGGGCATACCAGACTACGCAGGAGATGTTCGTCTTGATTTCTAAATCCCCGAGTGAATTACACTAACAATGATACCAGAGTTTATCAGGGCTATCTTGCAAAAAACCTGACTGATAAATACTCAGCACTGAGCATGCATATGGACAAATTTATCCATGATGCGAATAGTGAAATAACCGCCCTTCAAAGCAAAATATCTAGTCCGTATTATTTGTTGTGCTTCGAAGAAACCGGCTGATATCTGTCCAGGCCTTCAGTTAGACCAGGAGAACTTGCGGCATAAGAATGAAGAACTTGCACAAGCCTATCGAGAGAAAAGTCGAAAACAACTGCAAACTCAAGAGCTCTATGATAAACTGAAGCGACGAGAAATGCTGGGGCATGTCCAGCATGCAGCCTCATATGCGGCAGAGAACAACCTCAACTCTCTGGCGGCTACAGCCTCTCATATTGACACAACAATAAGCCCATCTCAAGCAAGGAACTTTCCCACTTCACTCCCTGATGGGCAAAGGAATATCCAGAATTATGCTGTCGAGGAACCTCAAGCCCGGTTGACTGTTAACCAACCAAATCGGGTAGCAGGAAACGGGGGAGGATGGGGAGGATTCGGGCGGGCAATCAGTCGCCGTAGGTGATATACATTTTCATATCCTTCAGACTCTGACGGTGCTCTAGAGGATGGACCAGTACAGACTCCATCAACTCATCGTCATCCATTGTCCATGGGCACCCAAGGGTCCCCCATTACTGGTCTCGAGAATAGCCAGCACGATGTCATGGGCACGCAACGTAGAAATACCCCCAACCGTTCCTCACTGGGCACCAATGTCAGCAACGGGCTCAATATACACGGTCTCTCCGGCTATGGTATGAGTGCCGGGGTAAAAGTCAGTAATCCTATGCATTCATCCGTGGCAGGGTTTGCACGGCCAGCGATAAGATCGAGAGGTCCGTCTGCCTGTCGCCGCAAAGAAGGAATCAGAGGGGATGTATGCTAACGTTTGCGTAGTTGCACAACGCCCTGGGTCTGTTCCGAGCATGCCGTCAACCGCGTTTAATATGTAATAGCACGATGGTGAACTCTGTTTTCAAGGATCAGCTCCAGCCTCCGAGCTGAATCGCTAGGACTATTCAATTGAGATGCCTGTTATGAGTTGCAAGTATGGGAACCGGCTATAGTCGCACATTATTTCAGTATGTGCCGCATCTAGGAACATGCGGAAGCCTGGGGGTGATCGAACATGCACCTGCATTTGGGTGGTAAAAGTAGATATATTTCTAAAATTGCTGCACGAAAAAGCTAATCACAAATCAAAATATTTTAATTAATATGTCGGCAGAGAAGTTTCTGTAAGTTCACTGCATTACTTGGTATGACTGAAAAACGAGAAGTGTAAATGGAATAAGCAATGCCAGCACCTTGGTCTTCATTGCACGAGGAGGATCATGTGGGTGGCAATGGCGTAGCAAACGGCGAGAGGTGCGACTGACTTGGAGACAGATGGCTACATACTGTGGTAGTATCTCTCGCTCAAACCCCCGTGCCTTTTCTTTCAAAGAGCTGCTTCTAGCGTAGTTGCCATGTGAATATGGCATCAGGAGTTGTCAAAGAGAGATGTTGAGTGGACAATTGCGACCCTGTCCCTGCGTATCATCTTGGCCTGGGGACCTCCTACCAAACCTACCAAACGGGAACTTGAGGGGGGATTGGGGGCGGATGAATGCCATGACGTCATAGCGATCGGTATGAAAAGGATTAAAACTTAGATCCAGTTTTGTCGCACAACCGCGCTACTGTAACAGATCCGCACCGGGCAGGGATGTATTAATGGCCGAAGCTTGGAGCCGAAGGTCAAAAAGTACGTACCGTCGAGTACAGTCGTGCACCGTACATCCGCGATCATCGTCGAAGTTTGCTCAACTGGAAACTGTTTGTGTGTGGGTGGAGCTGCAGTAGGGTGCTGTGTTGCCATGGGCGATTGCCTGATCGGTCCGAGTTGCTCGATGCTGTTACCGTATGAACGATGGTGTTTCTGTGGGCGGCAAAGATGCGTACATGCAGGAGGAGTACCGTCCTGTAGTGGCAGGCCGGGAAGGAATGGGAAGAAAAGATGCCTGCATGAGGTGATCAGCAGTGGGTGAGCAAGGCTGAGGGAGCGTCTGTTTCGTTTTTCTTTTGCCCGGGGCGACATGAGGGGACCGTGGGGACCTCCAGTACGGTAGCCTGATGCTGCGTTGCGACAGTCAACGCGATAACGTGTCGTGGGATGATGGATGCCATGCAAGTCGGATTATTGTTTGGCTGCGCTGCCACACCCGCGTGTGGTACGAGGTCCTCACGGCATTATGCCCTTCCCCCCGGCCATCACAGCTTTTGCTTCGTATTGCGATGTGGCCTGCTGGGTGATGGCTTGAGAAGCTAGGGCGGAGGTGCAGCATTGGCACACCGCCGAGCTCGTATGCCAACTTTTGCAATCGTAGCGTGCCCAATTCCCGTCACGATGCAAGAGCGTCGCTGGCGTGATGCGTGATGGCCCTTTGTTTGCCCTGGCGTGTCGTGTTCCAAGGACGGCGCGGCCATGGTACACGCTGCTCCGGAGGGGAAGTACCTCCGTACCTATCATCCAGGGAAGGATTGCGTGGGCTGCGGTGGTCCCCGCTGCACGTCGTCAGCTCCTTGGATGTCGCCAAATAAGAACACCGTATGGCCGGAGGGCTGCTGAGCGAGGGGAGCGAGGAGCGGCGTGAGGGGCAGCGGCCGGGTGCATAAGCATAAGCTTTTGCCCTACAGGGCCAAAGCCGATGCAGACACCCTCAGCGCACACAGCCAGACAGCTCAGCCCTTGATTTCTAAATTAAAACGTTGGGGCAACGCGGCTGACAGCCCCGCGACCGCCAGTAACAATGCCAGTTTTTTCCCCCCAAGGACACACGGCTGTTCTGCTCTCAGCATTTCGCTCCCGGTACTCATTAACTGCGGGACGCAGATGGAGATGGAATGCGGGTGCCAATAGTCCCCAATTTCCACAGGCCTGGCCAGGGGGCCAACGAGAAGCGACCGATCTGTCCGCCCAGGTTGGATTAAGATTCGGGTGATACGCTACGCAGCCGCTGCCATGAACACAGTAGCACCCGCTATCACAATCACATCATCACATGGGGGAGGGTGACCTTCCCAGGCCTGTGCCGTTGCAGCCCCAACAACCCCAATGGGCTAGGTGGTATCCGTGAAACGATGTCTGCGCTGCTGTACTGTACCATCGTCCTGTCCTCCGTACCCGGCCTGGGATGCTCCAATCCTCCATCCACCACCCCAATGGCCCTCCGATGCGGTGCCACCTCGAGACAGAGGGGGGCAATCGTCGAGGGATGCGGTCGCCCAGCCAGGATCCGCATCAAAATACAAAGTATACGCAATCTTTGCCTCTAGCAGGCGACCCGGCCACGGAAGAAACTTAGTCCACGCGGCGAGGAAATGCAGCCCGATTTAGCCATTCCGCAAAGTTGGAATGGGGTGGGAAAAGGTTCGGCGCCGGCCAACCAGAAAAAACCTGGGAGTGTCGGCAATCCCTGCCGCCTTGGCCTTGGCCTCAGGATCTTTGCGTCGCGGTCGCCGCTCGCTGCTGCTGCCAGTGCGACCGGCGCCGCGCCGTTCCCCCAGGCACCCATCCATCTCGCTGTTATCTGTTGCCATCCACTCCCTTCCAATCCTCCCTTATCATTTCCCTTTTCCCTTCCCTTCCCCAGAGACTCGAGGTTCCTTCCCTCTTATCTCCCCCCCAGGTCTTATTTAATTACATACATGCTGCTTATTCCTTTCCCAACCCTCCCAGTGACCTGACCAGTCGTCCTATCGCTACCAATTTACTCCACGTTCGTTGCGCACGCTCACCACATCGTCAATCGTTTTCCTTCGCCCTCGAGTACCGAACCTCGTCGCCCCCTAATCAATGACCTTGTCGTCTACCACCCTGCCGTCCGTCCACCTAGCCACCGCCGACTTCTAGTTGTCGCCCGTTCGAAAGCAAATAGCACGTCCAGAAGCAACTGACTCTGTCGCGCGCCGTGTTCTCAGTCTCGTGGTTGTCTAGGAGTGGATCTTGATTGAGGTATTGGTGGGACTTTGGAGCGCCGTGTATCCTCTCGTCGCTTGATACTCGGACCACACTCCGTCGTCTCCCCTCATGGGTAAATGTATGTGTGATTCCAGCTTCCTTTGATCCTCTTTTGCGATTGCCTTCTCGCTCTCCCGCCGTGGTAGGTGTTCCATCGAGCTAAGACATTGTTTCTAGGGAGATACGGGGTCATCCTGGACGCTGGTTCGTCAGGGACCCGCGTGCACGTCTACCGATGGCTCAACATTGCCAGAGCCCGCGAAGATGCGGCGGGCGATGAGATGCTGCTGAGCAGCCTTCCTAAGTTGGAAACCAAGAAGAAGTGGACCAAGAAGATTCATCCCGGCGTGTCGTCCTTCGCCGAGCGACCGGGCGACATTGGCAATGATCACCTGCAAGACCTCCTCGAACACGCCTTGGATATTGTGCCTAAAGATCAGGTCGCCGACACGCCGCTATTCTTGATGGCTACGGCTGGAATGAGACTGCTGCCGCAGGCGCAACAGTCCGCACTCCTGAATGAGATTTGCGCGTACGCCCAACAGAACACCGGCTTCTCCCTCCCTGATTGTGACCTCCACATCCAGGTCATTCCGGGAGAGACGGAGGGCCTTTACGGATGGATCGCAGCCAATTACCTTCTGGGCGGCTTCGACTCTCCGGAGCAGCACGCTCATGGGAAGGGTCACCATACGTACGGATTTCTGGATATGGGCGGTGCCTCGGCGCAAATTGCCTTCGCACCCAATGCCACCGAGGCAGAGAAACATGCGAATGATCTGAAGCTCTTGCGAATGCGAACGCTGAATGGCAGCCCGTCGGAATACAAAGTTTTCACCACGACGTGGCTGGGATTCGGTGTCAACCAGGCCAGGCAACGTTACGTGGAAGCAATGCTAGATGCGGTTCCTTCGAACGATGTTAAGGAGTTGCCTGATCCTTGCCTGCCGTCGGGACTGAAGACGACTCTGCAAGGTGCAGAAGTCGACGACGACGACGATGATGATTATGAGGGAAACGAACCCTTGCTTCTTGGCACAGGCCGATTCGATGAGTGTGTCCGACAGACGTATCCGTTGCTCGATAAAGATGCGCCATGCGAGGACGAACCTTGTCTGCTCCATGGGCAGCATGTGCCAGCCATAGATTTTGAGGTCAATCACTTTGTCGGCGTCTCCGAGTATTGGCATACGACACATGGCGTGTTTGAGCTGGCCCAGAAGGATAAGCCTTACGACTACACATCGTATCAACGGCTGGTGAAGGAGTTCTGTAGCCAAGAATGGGATGAGATTGAAGAAGGTGTTGAGGATGGAAAGTGGGGAAAGAAGGTCGATTCGAAGACTGCCCAGGAGGTCTGCTTCAAGGCGTCTTGGCTGATCAATGTGCTCCACGATGGCATCGGAATTCCGCGGGTTGGCATTGAGCAAAGTTCAAAGGGCTCTGCCGTTAATGTGACCAAGGGCGTCCAGGAGCATTCCAAGGGCAAGACCTTCCTCGACCCTTTCCAGGCGGTGGACAAGATTGAAGACGTTGAAGTGAGCTGGACCTTGGGTAAGATGGTTCTCTACGCTGCCGGCCAGATCCCATCGATGGATGATGATGCTCTGCCTGTCGGTTTCGGCAGCAACGTTGCTGGTATCCCGGCCGACTTCCAGTTTGCTGGATCGAATTCGAATCTCGTGCCTACTGACTCGGAGACTGATTGGTCCGAGGAAGTCGATGATCTCTTTGAAGGAGCCCACAAGAAGTCTTCCTCCGGATTGTTGATCTTTATCATCTTGGTGATAGTCCTTGGCTACCTCTTCCGCCGCCGTGACAGGAGAATGCGTCTCTACAACCGACTGCATTCGGCCTTCCGCCGAGGTAGACGACCAGGAAGCCCTCGCAAGCCGGGCCGAGGCTTTTTCAGTGGAGGCAAATTCTTTGGAGGCCGTGGCTCTGCTAACTATGACCGTGTTATGGAAGACGGTGAGGCGGCTCAGGAATTCGAATTATCGGAGCCGGATTCGGAGGAGAATGATCACTCAGATAGCAGTGGCAGCACCCGTGCTGGAAAGTCTTCTGGCTTGGCAACACCAAAGTTGAATTTCGAGAAGACCAGTTTCTTCAATAACTCGCAGGAGTTCATACCAGCTGTCGGCCTGGGTATCAATGGAGGTGGGCTTCATAATGCCATGGACCGAAGTGGGCTTGTCGTTCGAACTGAGAGTCGGGATCGGCTGAATGCAAGCGTCCAAATGCTCGGAGCCGGCCGAAGAAGCAGAAATGGCAGTCCGACGAGAATCAAGAGTCCACTCATGACCCCGCTAGATGAAATGTAGGGAGATGGGTATATATAAAAGTTCTTTGTTTTCTTCTATATTTTTACGAGACAACGATTGCGGGGAATAGAGGACCTCAGCATATTGCTCAAAGTAATAGTCTCCTAAGACTTACTGGGTCCCGGGCACCGGGTGTTGGATTTGGGAAGATGTCTTCAATTGTACATAATACGGCGCTTGTTACTATTGGAGCTGGTGTTTGGGTATCGATCAGTCGTCACTGAACGCTGATCCTGTTCTAAAGGTAGTGCTTTATTGGTGTACACATTTAGTAGCGGCATAGCTTGGTGTGGGAAACCTGCATAGAATCTAAATCTAATTAGCATAACTTAAGCAAAAATACATTAATTGATACCTAATTGGAAGTCTCTATCTTTGCAACTGGGTTTGTGATATAGTGGTGTCGAAGAACATTCCCAATTGACTGCGCAAATAACTATCAAACCTTGACTAATGATACAACGGGTATCATCTCGACTCGAGAGTTCGTCATACTTCCCAAAGGAACCCCCTTTAAAATTTCAGTAATAGCCCAATGACTCTCCCAGATCTGCAAACGCTCTTTTATATCATATCTCGTCACATCGCACAAACTTCAGCCACGGCACCTGTGGCCCTCTCTCCCCCCGCAGAGGGAATTCGACCTGCCTAACTCACCCACTCTCTGCAATATTATATACACATTAATGCATCTTCCAAAGGTGGCTCCTTTTGCCGTGCGGAAGTGATCTCTCCGCCTGTTTCTCTATATTGCTTCTTTCCAATCCCCACCGGAGCCCAGTATTAGCATAATGAACCCTCTTGAAATGCGCCTCAGTCCGAAACCCTCTCCAAGAACGTCGGATCAGTCCTAACTCGCGATTCAAATTTCTTCCACCACTCATTAAACGCCTTCAATGGCACAACTTCGACCCCATTGACTTCGTTCCCACCGAAACTCGCCAAGTAATCGAATGCATTCTTGATGATTCTCTGGGCTATCACCAGCGTGGTCTGCTGCGATGGAGGGCGCGCGGCGCCCGCTCGCACGAGAGCAGAGCTGCTATCGCCACCGCCGTTGTTGTTGTTTCCGACGGCCAACGTGGGCATTCGAGCAGCGACGGACTCGGCCGGCTCGATTGAGATGCCGAGTGTGATCTCGGAGATTTGCGGCGTGTCTGGGGCATCCATGTCGACTTCCCCTGGGTTGTTGCTGCTGTCCCCTCCACCTGTGAGGTTGTTAATCTTGAAGATCCCGCTCTCCTTCCCTTGTCCGATGCCCCCGAGGAACTTGAAGTTTTCCTGCTGTACCGGCGCATTGGGTCTCGGCGCGACGGCCATGTAGATCGCGGCAGCGGTATTCGATGGCAGCGTCACGCCTGGGAGGAGAAACACTACTATGTGAGAGAATTTGCGAGCCGGGAGGGTGTAGATGAAGGATGTCTCGGCGGGTACGCTCGTCGGGTCAACGATCACTGGGCATCCTGTAGGGATGATTCCGAATGGATGTGGGAGAGCCATTTTGGTTCTTTTTCTCGGGCGGGATTAAACAATTAGAGAAGAGGGATTGGTGACGGCTGCGGGTAATCTAGAAATTTTAGGGGTCCTTCAGGGCTGCGCCATGATATATATGAGGTGGTTATAACCTTTTGTGCGTGTCGTAAGATGTCTAAACAGCCGTTTGGATTTAGCGGGGTAGCAGAAGGGAGCTTCTTTGGTGGGGCACGGCGATCATTGACGTCGGGAAGGCACGAGAATGTGCAGGAAAAAACAATGCGGAGGCGCAGGGCTGCAGCCTAGACTGAACGCGACCACAATTCGGAAGGGAGACGCCGTTTCCTTGGATAAGACTTCCGGAGCTTCGAAAAGTACCTGTCTGAGCCTAAAAAAAGAGGTCATCGAACAAAGAAGTGGCCCATCATGAAGACAAATTTGGAGCTTATGAATGATTGCGATAAGTGAGTCGAACGCCTCTCTCCTAATTTAAGTTCCAAGGTACCACCCGGATGGTTCGATTGCGATGCCATGGGCCTTGAATGACGGGCTTTGTTTTACTTGGATGGGACGCTGTGCTTATGTAGTTCAGCTTCCCTTACGCAGAGAAGGATCCCAAAGCCTACGCAGAGCAATTCAGTCAGTTATACACCGTTATTTGGCAAGATGGAAGTACAGAGGTACCTATCGGCTACATGCTCGAGTCCGTATTTGAGAAATTTGCCCGGGTCCCCGTTTCGATTAAAGGAGAGCTCGAGGTAAATCGACACAAGCGAACGATTCTAGCTTTCCAGCAACCAACTGAGGAAGAGAGAAGCAAAGCTGTAGCTGCCACGACTGATTATTGGCGCAAGAACAAGACCTTTGAGGTCCTTGCTGGCTGGAGAGATGAGCTATATCCGGTATATGGACCCAAAAATGAGATCCTCTTCAACATCGAGCGTTCTGCTGCCTCCCTGTTCGGCATTGTTACCTATGGGGTTCACATGATGGCATATACCAAATTCCCTGAAGCTAGCCACGGGATGAAGATATGGATTCCGAGAAGAGCAAAGACAAAACAGACGTATGGAGGTATGCTCGATAACACCGTTGCTGGGGGCATAGCTAGCGGGGAGGACAAGTTTGAATGTCTTGTGCGAGAAGCCAATGAGGAAGCCAGTTTGCCGGAAGCTCTCGTCAGAGAAAAGTCGGTATACACCGGCCCAGTGACCTATACATACACGCGCTCATTAAGAGCCGGAGGTGAGACGGGGCTGATCCAGCCAGAGTGCCAATATGTCTATGAATTGGAGTTACCTCACGACGTTGTCCCAAGCATCAATGATACGGAGGTCGACGAGTTCTATCTTTGGACGGTAGAAGAAGTACAAAAGCATCTGGAAGCTGGGGAGTTTAAACCAAATTGTGCGATAATTGTGTTAGATTTCTTCATTAGACACGGAATTTTGACGCCAGAGAACGAGCCAGATTTTGAAGAGATACAAGCAAAACTTCACAGGAAGCTGGAGTTTCCAGGCCCACATAGAAACTAGCCTATAAATAATGTCTAGATGTACCGATTTAACAGATAGTAATGGACTTGGAAAATCATATTTTAAATTTTGTCTAGCCTACGAGACCATCATTTTGAGAGACTTAAAATGAAGAGACCTCCATATTCTACTGCTACGAGGTAGATACGTATCAACCCCCTAACTCCGACCCTTTTGATATCCGCTACGCCCTCCAGCAAAGCCAGCTGGAACATGCAAAGAGAAATTTGAGATAAAAGACAAGGAACTATAGGAAAAGAAGTTTGGAACAAGGGACGTGGCCGAGCTGTTGGCTTCTATTTCTTTACTAGGAGGTAGACGTAGTCAACGCGAAGAGGCGTAAGCTTCTTGTAAGGTCCCTCGAGGGCCATCAAAAGACCACCAAAGGAAATATAAGCTTTTCTGTGAGAGCGTCAGTGCTGTTCCAGAGTATATACGAACAAGGCTGTTCCGGCTTACATCGTCTCGCCGTCATCCGCATCCTCGAACTTGTATATCTTGCCATGGCAGACATAGTCGAACATATCAGCCAGAGTGGTTTCATTCTTTGAAAGGTCTCTCCAGCCTCTTCCGTCATCTTTGCTACCATCAAGCGCTAGGGACGAAGCCAGGACAAAGTGAAGCGTCTCTCCCACGGCGCATGGAAAGAGTTCAATGTTGATGTCAAGTGTCATGACGGTCTGCGAGTCTGAAGAAGTTCCGCCAATTCGCGCGACGCGATCATACTTCGATTGATCGTAGGTGGTCACTCTGAACGTCTCATCAAAGAGCTGGGAATCCCCAGCGCTTGCCATTGTTGGAGCTTGGATCTGTTGTCCGTGAAACCGGTTTGCCTCTCTCTTAAATATTAAGTTACCAGGAAGGCCTTCTAAAGAGGACCAAGCTTAGCTTCCGTAGAAAATTTTCGGAATCTCGAGGGTTTGGGACCGGATTGGTGGTGGAAGATTTGCAATCTTCCCCACTGGTCGCGAGAATTTACGCCCAAGGCACGTTCCAGCGAACGTAAAATATATCCTGGCGTTGCGCTGTAAGGATTGGCCAGGTAGATGTCGTGGACGACGTCGACTCCCTTTTCACGCAAGCTGAGAGGGACGTTTGCAATCAGGTGAACGAAGTCCGTCTCTCCAAAATCGTAAATCTTTTGTCTCTTGGGAGCTCGTCGTGAATCGCCGTACTTATCGGGCAAAGGCAAAAGTACAAATTTGGGTGGCTTCGGGACTTCGGCGGTAGTGTTTTTCCGGCCATATTCTTCTCTCATGGATTTCTTGTGGGATAGAACGACTACATTCACCAGATTTTGCCACAGCACTGTGATAAACTGCAGAAAGCGAGATGTCATTTCGAAAGAGAAATGTAGTAATTTCTCAAACTGGGAGTACTTTTTCCGGCAGTTCATCTGTTGAAAAGACGCCCAGTCCTGGGGTTCGGCCATCGCCTCTTGATGGACGCCTGACAACATCGACCGGGACCAAGTCTCTTGACTCTTTGTTGGCTGGCCATGGTGGATTAGTTCTGGGTTGCTCATTATTGATTGAAGAAGTCGGAACTACTGACTTTGGAGGTGTTTTGCTTCGATATTATGCTGCTGAAGGTGTTGTGCAAAACCATCACGTGCATGTACTTGGTTTGACAGAGCCGTGGGGAAGAGAACTGCCAGGCCTGGCTCCTGGAGATGGGAAGTCAGCCCAGAATGAAGAGAAAGGTGTTTCAGACGAGAAGATGAAGATTGCCTGGCGGTATGAACGGTTGGGGGAGTTTGGGGCGAGCGGTAGAGGTGGGCAGTCCTTTGCTGTAGATATCTTAATTCAAGCATCAAAATTCACCTTGTCTTAGAGTATATTTGGAGACTGACTCATGATCACAATAAACAGACAGAGGTGCACACCAAACGGGCGCAGGCACAGCAAACACCAATACACCAATTTTCTGTCACGATTATGATTTCAGCAAAAGGCTGACTTTACCATCTCCATCGCCTCTCCAGTTCGTCCCGACCATGGGGCCTTCTCCTCTAGATTTCACGCCATCAAGGAATTCAGTTTCTCCCTTTAACACCTTCTTGCAGCATCTCAGTACCCAGCTGTCTAATTCAAAGCCCCAATCTATCCATCGGGTCGTTGTTCCAAACCTGCTCTCTCCAGCTCTCTACTCGCCTGAAGCGTCACGACCTGAGATCGTATTACAGTTTTTGCACGGTCTTAGAGCACTGCTCCGTACCTATCCGAATCAGCTTACGGCAATGATAACCCTGCCACTGAGTCTCTATTCAAGAAGCTCAGGGTTAACGAGGTGGATGGAGTTGCTAAGTGATGGTGTCTTAGAACTTGCACCATTTCCGGTGACATCCACGCCAGCAATGGCAGCCTCAACAGACGCCACAGCCAAAGAGGAACCTCCACAAGGGATGCTGAATGTGCATCGGTTGCCAGTCTTCCATGAGAACGGTGGAGCAGGTGGAGAGGCAAGTCGGCTTGGCGATGACTTCGCATTCTCTCTCAGCAGAAGGAAAGGTCTAGTTTTGAAGCCTTACAGCCTACCACCCGTTGAGACAGACGCAGAAGCCCAGCAAGGAGCCGCGCATGACGATCACACCCACGGCAAGTCAACAAAAGTAGACATCGAATTTTAACCTCCATTTCAAAGCGGAATTGGACAGAGGTATAGAGAGAGGATTTATGAGTGAGATGCGTTGGAAGTCGATCAGGTCCGGCGTTCATCAAAATCCATGGAGCTTCGAGGAGACTCTCCCAGCATATCTTCCATTTCGATCTGATTCCAGGTACCTTGGCCTGATGAAGTGACAGTCCTGAAGTAGTTACGATCGAAGGCAAATCGGCGAGGGCGTAGGCTGGTGTTAGAGAGGCGGAGTCGCAGATTGTCACCAAGACATGAGGAGACGATCAGCCAAGCTGAATTGTGTTAACTGGTAATCCTGAGTACTAGGGAGCAGATTGTATACCGATGAATAGGCCTATCGGTACAGCTAGCATCAATGCTAAAAGCCAGAGTGAAGCCATGGATGACAATTGTATCTGGTGATGCAATGATGATAAGTCTTCTGGCGATGTATGACTTGTGATAGCTAGTCTAGATTCATAAAAATTTAGTACGTTCCCTCGTGCTGGGGAAATACGGTAATGCTGCATGCACAGTGGCAGAGTCTCAGTGCATTAGTGGCTGCTGTGGGCGGGACGGTACCGCCATACAGTAAGCGAGTTTCTCTTTCGACTTCAGGCATTTTCTGCTTGGCAAACTCTGATTCCCTTCAACAACCCAATGAATCTGAATTTCTTCAAGGTACGCTCTATTGATTCCTTCCCATATTGTTACCAAATTGATATGATTATAAACCCAATTTATCTGTCAATCCCCTGATTCTAGAATAATAATTCTGGAATTGATGAGACAACTTGTGTCAAAATGCATGATTTATCACCTTCATTTCTGCAAGAGCCGAGTCTGTTTGTGGATTGGGATCTCAACTAACATTGAGACAGTATTGGCCGGACTGCATATGGCGATTGCTGGGTCATAAGTAATGGCAGAAGCATTTAATATCATCTCCGAGCCGATTCCGATTTCCCTGATCGGGGGCAGATATTTGCTATTCGACATAGATGTCGTGACTTACCTTCGCAGGAAACACCACATATGTGGTGTGCTTATTGGTAGCATTCCGCAAATCCCGCAACAGAACGTATTTCTGGGACTTCCAGTCGAACTTTTCCCAGAGGAAGCAAAGCTTCTTGTTGACAAGGAAGTAGCATATATCGTTGATGATTCTGCTTGGCATACAAGAAATTTTAGCACTTTTGAAGGTAGTGACCGACGGAAATACCTGGATTCTCTCAGATCCGAAGGCATTAAGGCGAGGCGAGCAGCGGACGAAGAGTCAAAACAACGTCAGCTGCATGGACGAGCGAGAGCTGCCGCACGCAATGCGAAGAAAGATCCATCTGCTGTCAAAAGTATGAAAGATGCAGGCAGCTCTAGTAGAGATCCCAAGATATCAGAAGGTGATCTGTCTCAGTCTCTTTTCGAACCTCCATCGTCATCTTCAGTCTCATCTCCTGCTTCAACATCTGTTGAACCACTAGCTGTTACGTTGACTACTAGCTACTCCCCCCAGCAGTTGCCAGAAAACCCGTCACAGCCACCGGATCCTTCTGTTCCCCTGTCTTATCCATTATTTGCACATCTGCATTCACGTGAGTACTTTCTAACGCCTGGTCTGCGTTTTGGCTGTGATTACACGGTATATCCAGGAGATCCTCTCCGGTTCCACAGCCATTTCCTTGCAGTTGGATACGGTTGGAATGACCAAATTCCCATGCTTGACCTTGTGGGAGGCGGCCGGTTGGGTACGGGTGTTAAGAAAGGCTTTCTTATAGGAGGTGAAGTTCCAGATGCTGTGTCAGAGAAGAATAAGGTCAGAACTTTCTGTATCGAGTGGGGTGGGATGTAACGGCATTCCTCAATAATGGCGGATTGTACTACGCGCGTATTCTTAAATGCGTCTTGTCAAATCACTATAACCAAATCATGAAATCAATGTGTTATGGTACCTATGTTGTCAATGCCAAAGCCCCATTTAGGTCGGCATTCAACTGCTCCGAGAAATAAAGTTCCATGCCTGAGGAACAACATGCCACCGTACGCCGAGGTGGAACGCCGAGGTGCGAAGCAAGCGGGACAGCTCAGTAATTAGGAATCCGATAACTTGCTGTGGTCGTAGGCGGAAGCCAACAGACTAACTACAGCATTTGCGACAACCTTCAAACTCGGTTGATAGTTCCGCGTCTCGAAGTTTAACAGGCCCCATGATTCTATAGCCANTATCTGTACAGATACTCCCTCCGACCGATCGAACCGCCCTTTGTTGATCAGGGTTAGCAGGCCTAGCCATCATGGCTACGGCATCTTTCGATAATGCCGCCAGGTTTGACATTGGATCTTGGGCTGGAAATTGGACAAATGTTACGAACTATATACCATCTCCCAAAGATCTTGCTCTTGCTGGTCCTAGGATGTTTATGAAGCTTGGATCCCTCCTCGCCGTTCCAGACGCTGTCGATGGTCTCTTTGGTGGATTTGGACAACGAGTAATACCGGAAGCGACGTCGCATAACATAGTCAATGCCGTAACTACTGCTGCTGCTGCCACCGTCAGTGGAGGAGGTGCAGGATTGCTAGGTCAGGGACGAGCGCCGATTGATATGGATGAGCAGGTAGCTGGACTTACATCGAGGTTCTCAGTCGACGGCGCTCGCGGCCTGGGTAGTGTGTTCAGCTATGCCACCAGCAAATGGGCGCTATGCTGCATAGTGATGGCAGTTATCTTGAACCGCACTCTGGTCTATGCATCTACGCGACGGAACATCTCTCTGCCATGGAAAGTACGATTAGCTATCAGGATCGTTCCGATTGTCCTACTAGTGGTTCAGGCTCGATCACTTCTTCAGTCAATTCAGTGTCAGACATCACCGGACTTCTCAGTCCTTAGATGGGGAAATGCATCTAAATCTTCAGAACTTATGTTTACTCAAAACGGCGGCTTGTTACATACGGTCAGCTCAACACTATTGCTAGGAGCCTCTGACAAAGATTCATGCTTAGCAATCCGCATGATACCCCCCGATGAGGATGACGTAGAACCAAATGAGCTGGCTTCGACTTCTAAACCTCAAATACCAGACTTAAGTGGATCTTTATCGTTGCTCTGGCCTTTATTCCAGACATTCTGTGCAAGTCAGTTTGTCGAGACGCTCTCTCGCGCCGTGCAAGGCCGCCCTATAGCCACAGAAACAGGAATGACACTCTTCGAACACTCACTAGCATTTGCTGAGGCTGATTCAGCAGTCGGAGCACAGTTAGGTTGGGGTTCATTTGGTGGCACGAAACCAATTGCACGCACATCCGAAAGCTCGACAGATAAAAAAGACGGGCGATATATTGCCATTACCCGGTCTATGATCATGAAAAGAGTTAACACTACGCCAGAGGTGCTTCTAGTGTCATTTTTGTCTGCTATGAATCATTTGACCAGTCAAATATTAGGCGTGTTTGACTTGCAAGGTCGCATGCGTCTCATCAACACCGGATTCTGGGGCCTAGCATTCATGTCCTTCCTTATGTGGAGTATCTTGACATTCTCCTTAGACGATCTGACAAATCAAAGTCTGTTAAGATTTCCCACTGTCTGTATTATTGGATTCATTCCCCATGTCCTTGTGCTGCTGGGTATCATTATTTGCTCTGCTCTTTATGGAACTGCACTAGTTTTGATTGCAGTCGCCCCTTTACCACATGGTGTGGAAGAGAACTTCGAGGAGCCTGTAGATGGCAGTGCTGCATCGCGTTTCCGGTCGAGATTCCTTCGGAGACTAGCTCTAGCACACCAAAACATGCAAGCAAATATTCCGGCCTCCAGTGTTCGGATATCGATGCACATGGATTTCTATACGGCTTTACTCAGAACTGGATTTGCCATCATGACTATGGCAAGCGAAGCTGTTTATCTTAATGAGAGCCATGGGGTCACAGTAAGGCCGTGGACGTGGCTCGAGGAAGACAGATTGCGAGAAATCGAAGACACAGGTGCTCATTGGCTTGGACCTAGTTTTGGGGCACATGATACGGAATTGGATTATAGTACAGGGCTTACTGGCAGCGTGGGACTTGTGGCAGCTAAAGATAGATCGCCCAGTGAGCTTCATAATTCCACCAGTGGGTACGCTAGGGAGATGACGACCCAGAAGGTAACGAAGCTGAAACCTCGTGACCGAGTATTCAGGGATGGTGTTGGCGCTACTGAAAGAAGCGGAAGATGGATTATGGCCTTGGAATTCTTTCTCGGGATCAACCGGCTATTACTGCGACTCTGGGCTTCATTGATCCTACGAGCCATGGGCAAGCTGGGATTAAGGTTCCGTCCTCGATGGCTTGTACGGCTGGCCAGCAAACCAAAAACGAGTAGCAAGAATGAGGAAGACAAGGAGCCAACGGCTGCTGAGAGAACCGATGTCTGGTTACTCGGCAGCGATGGGGAACTGGCTGAGAACATTGATGTTGAGGCAGAGATGAGAAAACAATTGCAAAATGGAACGGATAGTGAAAACGGTGAAGACTCAGAAGATGAGAGATTGGATACAACTTTGTATAGCTGGTGGCTTAATGGAGGATGGTGGGGAGGTAACGATAACAGTGGGAATTTCACTCCTGAGCTCAGAGAGATTGACGAGGATGTCACGAGCGTCATCTCGTATTCGACGACAGCTGAGGAGGATTGGGAATCAGATGAAGATGATGGCCAAAGGACCCCCACCCAAGGCTCTCCGCAATGGTCTCGGGAAGCTACTCCGTTCATCGATACCCCCCTCTCTTCGGCAGACCTGGCACAGCTTTTGCATCCGAAGACTCCAGATCAACGAGCCGAAGCAGAAGCTCTAGCTGCTCATCTTGCTAGTGACCGAATTCTGACCCGTTCACGCTATAGGACTCAGCATGAACGGGAGCGTGCCAGGGTCTTGACCTCGACACGCCACCGCCCTCCTAATTTCGTTCCTTCTTCTCCAACGGGAAAGCTCACACCGGAAGAGGAGGTTCAAATTCTCGAGTTCTTGATTACATCTAGGCGATCTGTGCAGACGACAAGCTCAACAGCTGAACCGACATCGTGGGCCAAAGGAGCGTCTGGTATGGGAGAAGGAGGGCCTCAATGTGTAGTTTGTCAATGCTCCCCAAGGAGCATAATCGTTTGGCCTTGCAGGTGCCTGAGTCTGTGCGATGATTGTCGCGTGACTCTCGCGATGAATAACTACGATAAGTGTGTCTGCTGCAGGAGAGATGTAGCTAGTTTCAGCAGGATATTTGTGCCTTAGAAAGCATGTACACTATGAGACGTGTCTTCATAAAGTTTCTCAAGATCACTGGGAGCTGTTTAATAGGGTATATTATGGGTTAGCGGGCGTTAAGCATAGCTATGGTACATTTCTATCATGCCGGAATACACGAGGTCTTTTTTTGCTTTCACATGACCTTGACCAGTTATCTCACGTAATGGTACGCTGTAAAGGTCACTCTGTGAGCTGGATTAAATAGATTGGTATTGTTTGATCGTGTGAAGACTTCGAAATGTAGACTGTATGATGTCACCAATTCGTGTGAAGCTAACTTTCTGGCCATGATAAGTCATAGATCTTGAATTTTGGCTTCTCTTGAAAGGAAGCCACTCAACAATCATCTTAGATTGTTGTTTGAATTTCAAGCTTCAGGATAGATGGAGTTTCCTTCTCCTTGAATTGTTGCGGATATGATCACTCTTCCAATCTCAACCTAGGCAACATCGGATGCTGTATATTATCTTAAATATCCAGATTCCTCTTCAAATGCCGGGTGGTCCAATCCTAGATTCGAATTGCCGCTGAAAGAGCCCGAGATTGTCCCAAGACCAGGCAGCAATGACCGTGATGCATGGAAATCCCCGCAAATATGAAAACGGGACCGTCCACTGTACCAATATATTCGTCGTTCAACGTTTCAGTTTAACTTCAGCCGTCTCTTTCAACGCGGCAACTAGAACTCTGTGAGTCCCTATGGCGGCCTGAACAGCGTTATCTGCAAGTTGTTCGTATGAGAAACTAGGAACTGAATCTTCCGCTGAGTGATTGGATGAGCCCAACTCCCCTTTCACCCACAAATCCGTTACCTCGTCTCGCGTTGGAAGATATGCAACAACACAAGCAGCTTGTATCTCTCGATGCTCGGAAGGGACAGGATCTAGGACAACACTTAAGGGAGCTTTGGTGCTCCCGGCTGAGGTATCCCGTACAATTGCTGCAACTCCGCCAGATGCCACATCTACACAATCAATGCCAGCATCTGCAATCGCTGCAGAGGCGACTGTTATGCATCCGCTAAGAACACTCATCATTCCCCAGTCCTGAGACGTTGTCGAACCGTTATCAGCATTATCCCCCCACCATTGGTCCTCCTCGCCCTCCAGAATAGTTATAATTACTTCGACGCCGCTCTTAGGCCAGCGATCACCAATTATCACTCCCCGCAGAGCTGTTTCCAAATGGACCCCAAGATCTCTCTCGCTTGAATCCCTGATATAGCCTCGTCTCTTTCTGGTAGCAAAAGGCGCAAATTTGACATGTGTCGATAGAACAATGTGAGGGGAGAATGGAGCAGATTTTGGGAGAGGCCTAGGTCCATGGACTGTACAAGTGAGTTTCAATCCGGATGTAGCAAGCGACGGTATGGAAGGCAGCGACTGATTCGACGAGTGTGAAGCCTCCAGTTCAAGGTAAGCAGAACCAGAAGCGGAAGGGGTAACTCCAGTTCTCAAGACTTGTATTTAATTAGAATAATGCTGTAGTTCAAAGCTCCTCCGAACTTACACGTCTTCCGTAAAGCATTGGGTTGGCGCGATCTTGCCGGGCGGTTTAACTGCTCTCCTGTGTCTTTCCTGAGAAATTTGGAGAACACTGGGGGAGCAGTACCTCCAGGTGGCCCATTTATTCTTCTGCGATCAGTCATTGTGTAAACAATTCCTAGATATTAGAAAATGCTTTGGAGGCAGAGAAACAGCCGTCGATCCAGTAATCTTTCTGAAAGGGCTTGGCAGGAAAATCGCTGCTCAGCCTTGCGTGGTTTGGTTGGTCAAAGCTTTGAAGTGGGTTTAAAGAGAACTTCTCGCTCCGCAGAGAAACCTTCCACAATAAAAAAACTTTGGACCTGCGCGATTAACCATGGGTACAACTGTAGTCGCAAGAACCACCAATATTGGTGCGACTTGAGCTAATATCGTTAACCATGATCAAAAGCCACCACTGCTTCTGCTTGTCTGACTTGCAGAACCGTATCCTTCGTGAGTCCACCAAGCTTTTCCTCTTTCTAGCCGCTCCTGATGATACTTTTCACAACCGTTCTTCGGTGATTTCCTGAGCCATTGAACAACATGCATCACCATCTGAAGCATCTAATAATCATTTTGTTCTGCCCGGATTATTGTAGACAAAATTACTTATTCACATGTGGCAATAGATATCTTTTAATTACGCTAGACCGAACCGCGAACATTTTGACTTGGCTGTAGTTATGATGTGCCCAAGGGATCAATGTCGACTATAAACTGCCGCAAAATGTCGTTCGCTACTACTGTTCAGCAAATATTATAAGGTACGATAGACCTGTCATTATAGCTCTCCTGGTTTCTTCCTGATGAAAAACATTTTCAATCAGTTCTGCTTCTGAACTCCTTGATGATAACCAAATACCTTACCAAATCTTTCTGATACACATAACCAACTTCTTGCTTTTATTTGTGCAAACTATACAGATGACAGTCAACTAACTGTCGCACAGGTGTACAGTACCCGAGGCTCAACGAATATTGCTCTCCAAAAGGTATGGTTATTTTAGATACGTTGGTTTATACTCTTTGCTTTGATGACAACAGCTTATCCATTCAACTATTGCGTGTCAACCGAACCCCCCTCCCGCACCGGACTTGTCATTTTTTGGCTAGAATGATTGGTTGTGGAGTTGCATCTCTGCACTTCTGGCTTCGTACTAGTCGTGCACATGTGTCATGTGGGTTTCAGTGCCTTGGTTATTTGTATTACGTCTTGTGGTGCAAAGCACTTCGGCCGGTTGAGGTGCTTGAGTAAACTGGCTTATCTGAGCGACACCTCGATCTTTTTAAATTCAGGTTATCAATTGGTGTTTTGGCCGTTGAAGCTGACATATTAGTCTGCAGATTGATTTGCCAATCCCTGTTGATCACAAAGCTACATTTTCTCAGATGAGGCGGTGAATTGGGCATTTGAGGTAGACGTTGGTAAGTTCGCACTTGGTCCAGGCACTAACTTATAGGAAAAGTTATCGTATGGCGGAATCCTGCACGTA
This sequence comes from Scytalidium sp. 3C, assembly GCA_000743665.3. NCBI lineage: Eukaryota > Fungi > Ascomycota > Leotiomycetes > Scytalidium > Scytalidium sp. 3C. Next base: position 537,510 of record JMRO03000002.1, read on the forward strand.
GTTTCCTCATTAAATGAAAAGCTTAGAGATCTATGTAGATAAGCCAAATTGATTACTTATTAAATTTAAGAATTGCTTCCAGTATCCTGGTGCCAAACTTGGTTGTACTAACCTTCCAATATTTGGAAGCCAAAGCTCTCGAGCTGGCGAAATAAAAGGGATAAACTCTGGGGCCTTTTCGCTAACGGTCACCTAGCAGTATCTCATTGGACTTTGGTGTTTTATTAGTTTAGATCGCTCGCCCGCATATACGATAGGCGCCTAAGCGCGCCTGTTTCATTGTCTCCTAAAATAATGGCACGCCCCAAAACTGTTCAGCTCTCCTGGGTCCTAAGTCGTCATTTCACACTCCTTATCCACCACAACTCCTAGAGACGCTGGTCGCTGTCGAGACCTTTCTTTGTTACTTCCTTGTCAAGCGTTATCGGCTACACGCCTGACCTTATTTTCTATTATCTCTGTTGATTCGATTCGATTGGCGCGGACCGCCAGGGGTGCTGCGCGTGTTCGTGGTGAGAAGTTACTTGGCAAATTGCCAAAAACTTCCACGAATCCAGAAGTCCCCTTTCTAGAGATTTTTGATCATATGCATTTGTGACTTCGTGAAAATGCTGCCCCGCCATCATGCGAGCGCATATTCCAATGGATATCCGAGAGTGAAAGGTGACACATATTCGATATCTCCACACAGGTAAGTTTTTGGTAGCTGCGATTCATAACAGAGGATTATCGCCTGCTAACATACTTGCCTGCCAGGTTCCAGCCAAGATCGTCACCAGCAGTTCTTCGACGTCGCAAACAACTCTTGACCCGACTAGTGATTGTGGCGTGTGTGGTATTATTCTTTGGGTACTTCATATGGCCTGGAGCGTCCATACTCCCGGTGCTATCGTTAGGCCTATTCTCCGCAAGTGAGGGCTTTCAACTCGAAACCGTCCGATACTATGATCTTTCAAATGTGCAGGGAACCGCCAGGGGCTGGGAGAGAGAAGAACGGATCCTACTCTGTGCACCTCTGCGAGATGCGGAAGCACATCTGCCAATGTTCTTCTCTCATCTACGGAACTTCACGTACCCTCACCATCTTATTGATCTCGCATTCTTAGTGTCAGATTCCAAGGACCGGACTCTGGAATCGCTATCCGAAATGCTCGAGCAATTACAAGCAGACCCAGACCCAAAGCAGCCTTTTGGAGAGATCTCAGTCTTAGAAAAGGATTTCGGACAGAAGGTTAATCAGGATGTGGAGAGTCGTCATGGTTTTGCTGCGCAGGCAAGTCGAAGAAAATTGATGGCCCAGGCAAGAAATTGGCTCCTGAGTGCTGCTCTGCGTCCATATCATAGCTGGGTGTACTGGCGAGATGTTGATGTTGAAACTGCACCATTCACGATCTTAGAAGATTTGATGAGGCATAATAAGGATGTTATTGTTCCTAGTAAGTTCCTGAGGATTGTACGAATATATCCATTTGTATTAATAGTTTTCTCTAGATGTTTGGCGACCTCTTCCCGATTGGCTCGGTGGTGAGCAACCTTATGATCTAAATTCCTGGCAAGAATCTGAGACCGCTCTTGCTTTGGCCGACACATTGGACGAAGATGCTGTTATTGTTGAAGGATATGCGGAGTATGCAACATGGCGACCTCACCTGGCCTATTTGAGAGATCCCTACGGTGACCCAGACATGGAAATGGACATTGATGGTGTTGGAGGTGTCAGTATCCTAGCCAAGGCTAAGGTGTTTAGAGCTGGGGTTCATTTCCCGGCCTTCAGTTTTGAGAAACACGCCGAGACCGAAGGCTTCGGAAAGGTTAGATCTTTAGAGTACTCGTGCGATTTCTGGAGACTAATTTTACTAGATGGCGAAACGGATGAAATTTTCAGTTGTGGGACTGCCCCATTATACAATTTGGCATCTGTACGAGCCTAGTGTTGATGATATAAGACATATGGAGGTTCGTAACTTGGAATTATGTAGAAAACTCTCGTGCTAATTATTCTCAGGAGATGGAAAAAGAACGTTTGGCTAGGGAAGCCGAGGAACAAGAGCGAGCAGAGAGGATGCAGAAGATTAAGGATCAGTTTGAAGATCCAAATAGTCAATGGGAGCAAGATAAGACGGACATTCAGAACGAGGCGATAAGGGAGCAACAAGCAAAGGAAGCTTCGAAGAAAGAGGAAAGCAGCAACTGATGTAAACTCTTCCGAACCATCTCTGATTGTCCCTTGCTGACATTCTCTAGGGAACAACAACTCGCGGAGACGCTGCTACGCGTCGAATGTCGGTGGCAGACGCATTCTGTTTTCACTTAAGACGCTCACTTTCAAGTTTAATTCTGTGTCTCGAGACATCTAAAAGGACAAGATCCGCAGCATGGCACTGTGTTTTACTTACCGGTTGGGGTGATACTGGACGACCTGCGCATGGCATAAGCTGGGACTCGTGCAGAGTTTACTTGGCATTACTGAAGACTTGCTATTGTAATACTGTAATCTGGGCTGGAGTTTGTGTAAAATATAGAACGGGAATGCTGGTTATGATTGACCAGATATTGATTGGTATGGAGAGGTGTTACTGACTGGGAGTAACAAATGTTGAAGTATTATGACTAATTATTCCTTTATGCTTTATATTATTCTCAACGCCATATGTACAGTGCTGAATTATTTCGAATTTGCAAATTGTTATCGTTCAGGGGTCCAGGAGCCAGGGGAAGCGCCAAGCGTGACAAATGAACACGGTTGACTCTCGCTACGTACAAGGTTCATTTAGCTAGACCAGAGTCCGTGCCCAGGATATCTCCAACGACGTATTTGGCTTGGATGGGCATCTATTTCTCTCCTCGAACCCGACTGCTAAGAGCTATCCCGTCACTACACCCCCCGTTACATTACCAAGCGCGGTGCCTAGCTCAAGGGGTGCAGCTAGGCAAACCGACCGAAGCACGAGGAGCTCAATACTATGAGCAATGTTGCCCCAGACTCAAAGCTGGAAGTGGCTCTAGCAACTTCCCCAGATCAAGCTATTGCCAGCACCAATTCTCTACCGACGAAACATAATATAGCGAAGATGGCCACCTCAGATCCCTTTAATGTTGCCGATATGGCAAGCAGTTTACCAAACGTGTCGGTAGCGATTGATCCAGTAGCTCTCATCACCACGGAATGTATAACAGTTACTTCTGCTATGCGCAAGCACGCTCGGTGGGCGCATTCTTCCGTATCTGCGATTCTGGGTGGTAGCTCAAGCCCTGCTACTCATGGACTACCAGGCCCTCGACCGTTAACGTCGCGGGATGAGCTTGGTCCTCGGAAGGGTCAAAGATCAAGAGCATCTCTTGCAGACGCGGGAGATGATGTAGGACTAGCGAACAGATGGGGTCTACGTGGGAAAAAAGGGAAGAGCATGCAAGATAATCCATTGATGGCTGGGTTTGGAAGGCTGAGGAGGGAGTTGAACGGCTGCAAAGGTAATGCTACCTTATTGTCGAATGTATCAGATGCTTACTGATATTAGATATACGCCAATTCGACACACCTTCACTGTTGCACCCTTTTCTCCAAGTCATACAGGCATCTGCGACATCTGCGCCAATTACTTCTCTAGCTCTAATGTCGATAATGAAGTTCTTTGCGTACAATCTTATTAGTGCGGACTCTCCGAGATTGGCTCTAGCTATGCAGTCACTTTCTGCAGCCATAACGCATTGTAGATTCGAGGCCAGCGACTCCGCGGCAGATGAGATTGTGCTTTTGAGGATTTTGAGACTCATGGAAGGAATGCTCTCAGGTCCAGGTGCTAATCTGTTGAGTGATGAAAGCGTCTGTGAAATGATGGAAACAGGCTTAAGTATGTGCTGCCAGTCGAGATTATCGGAGCTTCTCCGACGATCTGCAGAGATGTCCATGGTAAAGATGTGTCAAATAATATTTGAACGCCTGAAGCATTTGGAGGTCGAGACTGGAGATGATCTCGAAACACTGGATGAGAAGACGAAAGGTGATATGGACAGTGTCAAGATGGATCCTTCGGCAAATAGTAACGATGCCGTCACATCTTCTTTGGCACCTCCTCCTACAGAATCACGGCCATCAACAAGCCTGGATAATGGCCGCTCGGAATCATCAATGGAAAATTCTTCGGAAGCCGGAATTGCAACGGCTTCAGAGACCTCTGATGAGGCCCCCATAAAACCCTACTCCTTACCGTCAATTCGAGAGCTCTTCCGTGTACTAGTTGATTTGCTTGACCCGCATGACAAGCAACACGGGGATGTAATGAGGGTGATGGCTTTGAGAATAATTGACGTTGCCCTTGAGGTTGCTGGGCCTTCTATTGCAAAACACCCTTCCTTGGCTATGCTCGCTGAGGATCGTCTGTGTCGGCACCTTTTCCAACTGGTTAGGTCCGATAATATGGCTATTCTCCATGAGTCGCTCATTGTTGCTGGAACTCTCCTCTCAACCTGCCGAGGTGTGCTCAAGTTACAACAAGAATTGTTCCTGTCATATTTGGTTGCATGTTTGCATCCAAGGGTTGAGATTCCTCGTGAACCGGGTATAGATCCTTCTTTGTACTCTGGGGTACCGCAGGCCCCTAAACTGGTCAAGCCTCCACCTTCCCAGTCTGGGAGCGGTCGCTCGACACCTGTTCCAGTAAAAGATCGTCAGAAATTAGGTATGGAAGGAGGTTCACGGAAACCGGACGCTCGCGAAGCCATGGTCGAGAGTGTTGGCGCTCTTGCGCGCATCCCAAGTTTCATGGTTGAATTATATGTGAACTACGACTGCGAAGTGGACAGAGCGGATCTGTGCGAGGATATGGTTGGACTCCTATCTAGGAATGCCATTCCAGATTCGGCAACCTGGAGCACGACAAGCGTTCCCCCATTATGCTTAGACGCTCTTCTGGGCTATGTCCAATTCATTGCAGATAGACTGGACGATAAGCCTTCATTTGAAGGTTATCCCTCCAGGGAGAAGCTGCGTGAGCAGCGTCAAAGAAAGAGAATCATTATCAAGGGAGCCACCAAATTCAATGAGAACCCTAAAGCTGGTCTTGCTTATTTGACATCTCAAGGCATCATTGAGGATGTCAATGACGCCGCCTCTGTTGCAAAGTTCCTAAAAGGTACGACGCGTATTTCGAAGAAGGTGCTGGGAGAATTTATATCAAAGAAAGGCAACGAGCCTATTCTTGAAGCTCTAATAGATCTGTTCAATTTTACCGGTAAACGGGTAGACGAAGCCTTAAGAGAGTTGTTGGAAGCATTTCGACTTCCCGGAGAATCGCCTCTTATAGAAAGAATAGTCACAGTCTTTTCGGAGAAGTACTGTTCCAATTCCACACCTGAAGGGGTTGCCAACAAAGACGCAGTATATGTGTTAACTTATGCTATCATTATGCTTAACACTGATCAGCATAACCCGAACCTGAAAGGCCAGAATAGGATGACATTCACTGACTTTTCTCGCAATTTACGTGGTGTCAATGACGGGCAGGATTTTGCTCCTGACTATCTGCAAGCTATTTTCGATTCGATAAAGTCCAACGAGATCATCTTACCAGACGAACACGATAATAAACATGCCTTCGACTATGCGTGGAAGGAATTACTCCTCAAGACAGAGTCTGCTGGAGATCTTATCATTTGTGATACCAATATTTTCGACGCAGATATGTTTGCAGCAACTTGGAAACCCGTCGTATCCACTCTGTCATATGTCTTTATGTCAGCGACAGATGATGCTGTGTTCTCGCGCGTCATTACTGGCTTCGACCAGTGTGCACGGATAGCTACAAAATACGGTCTAACAGAAGCTGTCGACAAAATCGTTTACAGCCTCAGCTATATCAGCACACTTGCGACCGAAACACCATCGAGCACCGCTTTGAATACCGAGATCCAAGTCGGCGATAACAGTGTTATGGTCAGTGAACTTGCAGTCAAATTTGGCAGGGATTTCAAAGCGCAGCTTGCGACTGTTGTCCTTTTCCGCGTTGTAACTGGGAGCGAGGGAATTATTAACAATGGCTGGAAACATGTGAGTTCAAATTTCTTCGGCGTATATTAATCTTGTCCTAACAGACCGCAGATCGTTCGCATCTTGATTAACCTTTTCGTAAACTCTCTGATACCCGCATTCTTCTCTGCAACCCCAAATCAGGTGGAAATATCACCAATTCCTTTACAGCCTCCTTCGAACGTCATCGACCGCGGCCAGAAACAGGGTGAGTCTGGCCTCTTTTCGGCTCTCACGTCCTATATATCCAGCTATGCTGCGGATGATCCACCTGAACCGTCAGACGAGGAACTTGAAAGCACTCTTTGCACTGTTGATTGCGTCAACTCTAGTTATATAGGAGATGTGTTCGCAAATATTGTGTAAGTTCATGTGCCAGGGGTATTTTTCAAGAGGCGCTAACGTATGCAGCAATCTTCCAGTAGAATCTCTCCGGCCATTAGTGTTAGCATTGCTATCACAACTTCCTGAAGATCCAATAAATGAAGTTATAAGCGGTAACTCGGAAGCTGGCCAAGCTGGCGCCGCCAATGGTCAAAGAGACCCCTCTAAAGGGGCCATCTACGACCCAGCCATAGTCTATCTTTTGGAATTGTCTACCGTCCTTGCGCTGAGGGACAGCGAGACGGTAAATGCCCTGGGCGCGGAGGTTGTAGAGGCATTGCAAAATGTCATTCGCAACGCTGCAGAGTACCACCATATAATCGTTTCAAGGGCTATGTTTTACCTCTTAAATCTATTACACGCTACTCATGTTAGTATTTTGTCCATATATCATATAATTAGTGCTAATTTTATTAGGAACAATCATTCCTTAGAGTCCCTGTCGTGCTTCATACCATATCAAGCTTTAAGAAAGATCTATTTGAAAAGTCATCTTCGCTTATCTTACAAGGGCTCAGGTTATGTATAAAGGAACCAGGCCCTTTGAGAAACGAGATTATGACATCCCCTGATTTTTGGCTTATCCTGCGAAATCTATCTTCTAATCCAGAAGCGGCTCCTGCTGCCTTCGAGATTTTGGAAGGGATTACAATGGCCTCTCCTCCTTCCATTATAGCGGATAACTATGATTCGGCAGTATCTCTGCTTAATCACTTCGCTTCAGCTGGTAGTATTGGTGCCCTGAATGAGCAAAAGCAAGATCGAAGGGGTGGAAGACGCAGCCTCCCTGCTGCGAAGCAGACAAAACCAATGTACGGTCCCCGTCTTTTTTCTCGTATGGACTTACACTAACGAGCCACAGTGTGGATACCGCTAGTGCGGAAGCAGCTGTTTCTAGAGGTGTGAAAGCCATTAGCATGATATATTCTTTGACCAGCAGGATACCCACGCTGTTGAAGCAGTCTCATCTTGAGAGCAAAGAAGGTAAGTTGTCATTGATCAAACTATGAGGAGATGTACTAAGACAAATTAGCTTGGGCGGCATACTGGTCACCTATCTTCGGGGCCTTGACCACACAGTGCACTAATCCCTGCCGAGAAATCCGGCACCAAGCTTTCTCTTCCCTCCAACGAACACTCTTGTCCCCTGAACTTACATCAGAGGATCATGAAGAGTGGACCGCGATTTTCGGAGAGGTGCTTTTTCCGTTGATCATGCGGCTCCTCAAACCTGAAGTATACTCGTCGGACCCAGTTGGTATGAGCGAAACCCGAGTGCAAGCGGCCACATTACTCTGCAGGATATTCTTACATTATCTTGTTTTGCTCTCACAGTGGGAGGGGATGCTCGACCTTTGGCTCAAGATAATCGATATTATGGATAGATTAATGAATAGCGGGCAGGGTGATAGCTTGGTATGCACTCCATCTTCTCACAATGTACCTTACTGAATTCTAACCGTTTGTCACAGGAGGAAGCAGTACCAGAAAGTTTGAAAAATGTATTGCTTGTAATGTCGAGCAGTGGTTACCTAACGCCCCCCACCAAAGACCCTTCTCAGAAGGAACTTTGGGTGGAGACATGGAAAAGGATAGACCGGTTCCTTCCTGACTTGCGCAAAGAACTCGATTTGGACGATGTCAGCGACCAAAACCCGGTGGAAGTGAACGACGAGCAGCAAAATCAAGAAAAAGCGGAGGATTCAACCCCAGCCGATGCGTCCTCCTAAGTGTACTGTACGAATAATGATAATTCTGTACAAAAGTTATCCAGAATTTTTAGATAAATGAGGTCCAAGGCACAGAAGACTGTGTTCAGTCCATGGAGATATTCTACATGTGGAAGCATAATTGGCTGGCTAAAAATGCATATTAATCATTTGTGTAGAGAGAAGAGAAGATTTTAACCACAGTTTTAAGTCACAATGCCTGTTTTGAAAGTCAAGTTATAATCTCTCGTCTTGGAATCAAAACCGATAGAGAGTGACGTTCACCTTGCCCATATCTTACCGTAGTCGACGTAACTTGGCACAGCCTTGCAGCCTTGCCGCCATCAAGCGAGGCTTTCGTCCAGAAATACTAGGCTGTCATATCACAAACCCCAAATTCCGTCAAGTTGCTGAACAACTAGGCTCCACATCTTATCATGGCTTCATCTGTCCCCGCTGGCGGTCCTCCGCCAAGTGCTACGTACGTGTCATTGCACTCCGACGCGTACGGATGGCTGCTAATAGCGTTCCAGGGTCTACGTACGTAATCTCGAAGAGAGAATCAATATTGAGCAAATGAAAGAAGCCCTCAGGGAATTGTTTGAAGAATATGGGGAGATCATTGATATCGTCGCAAAAACAAACCTAAAAGCTAAAGGTCAAGCCTTTATTGTCTTCGACAGCGTGGAATCGGCACAAAAGGCGATTGAAGAAGTGCAAGGATTTGAGCTCTTCGAGAAACCCATGCAGCTTGCGTTTGCAAAGACTAGAAGTGATGCAACGGTGAAGAGAGAGGGAACTGAGGAAGAATTCGAGGCCCACAGAAGGAGACGGCTTGCAGAAAAAGGTGAGTAGGACTGCGCGCATATTGGTAGTACTTTGCTAAAACAACATTCTAGATAAGAAGAAGGCAGCGGAAGCAGCTGAGGAACAGAAGAAGCTCAAGCGAGTCGCTCCTGGTCCCGCCACTGATCTTGCAGCTAGGCCTGCGAAGACTTCAAGAGGTGCTGGACTTAAATCTTCCAATCCATCTGCAGCGGCAGTTGTTCCCGACGAGTATCTTCCACCTAACAAAATCATATTCGTCCAGAATCTTCCAGACGAGTATGATATTGATTCTCTGACAGCCATATTCGGGAGATTTGAAGGGTTCAAGGAAGTCCGCCTGGTCCCAGGGCGTAGAGGAATTGCTTTCATTGAATATGAGACAGAGACTGGTGCTATCAGTGCGAAGGAGAACACAGCAGGCATGACGTTAGGAGAGACGAACCAAGTGATCAAGGTTACGTATCAACGGCAATAGTGCAGCATGACGTTCTGCTTGAATTGTACATTATATTTGGTCCGTAAATATGGACCATTATTTGCTATCTCTCCAGTCCCCCATCTCCCGAGCGTGCTTGGGTCGATCTAGTGCTACATTCAATAAAAGAATTCCAATGTCCCACGCTTAACGAACTTATTCTAGAAGATCACGTCTGTGTCCTCTTCGTCCCCTAAGATATCTCCAGAACCTGCTACATTCTCCTTATCGCTTTCTATTTTGCCCGCCTTCTCTTTCTGGAGCCTAGCTTCTTCATCTTGGGCAGCAGCTTCTCTTTGCTTTTTATTTTGAACCTATAGAAAAGGTCAGCTGACTACGCCAAACCGGAAATCATAGCCAAGAAACAATACCTTCTTGAGTCGGAAGAGCTCTTCTCTTTCGAGTTCGTCGAGTTCTGAATCAATATCTAGACACTCTGTTAGTTGGATTCATCTACAATTTGCATTTTCAATTCATACACTTTATCGTGTTCTCGGTTCGCGGGATAATCACATGCTCACTTTGACAGGGAGTTAGTAGGATACTAGAACATTGGAATCTGGAATACAGACATTGCATTTACTAAAACAGATGTTAGTTTACAATAATACAGCTCGGGCAAATCTTCTAAACGTACCTCTCCTGTTCACGACCTTGATGACTTCATCCAGGATGACAAAGGCAGTCTAGAACATTTAGCTATAGGCAGTGGCTCTTTTGGTTCTCTTAAGCTTACTTGCAGGCTAGCCAGCTCTACCAGAGTTTCAACAGCTCTGGCGTATGTTTCTCGGCATTTTTGGACTTGTTGTCCACCTTTTCCAAGACCAGTTAATCCAAAATCGTTGTTGCCTTCGGTTGTGAAGCTTTCGAAAGCTGGAAGGAATACACCAGAGACGTTTTCCTGCTTTGTTCGTACACGGAATCTTGCGGACTTTGCGGACTCTTGAACTTGATAACCAATGTCACCGCCTACTGCGTATGTAACTTCTGCGAGCGAGAATGCTGCAATCTGCATCACCCTTCCCATCTTCCTTTTAGCTTCGTCAATTCGCCTAGTAATTTCTATTCTCTTGTAAGTCCATGCATTAGTACTACATGCGTTATTCTAACCTCTAAATCGCCTATGATTGTGCATATTAGCTAGAGTTTATCTAATCTGAGCACACTTGAGTACCTCGTGAGAGCTTCACTCTTGCGTTTCAACAAGTCATGGCCAGTTTGGGCTCCCTTCAGCTTGGCCTTCATCAATCCCAGGGACTGCCGCGTTGGAAACACAGCTTCACGATTCTACATCTCGCGTTAGTAGTTATCACAGGATTACTAGACTGACTTACAGCTGTGCCAGACATCTTGACTGGAGCTTGGTGGGGTCGACTGCTCTAAGAATTATCGGACCCACGCCTATTATTTCCCCAAAGCAGTGAGTAGATAAAACGCTTCTCAATACCTTTCAATTGGGAAGGTTCGTCTGAGCTTTCAGAAGCTCCCTCGAAGAATGGTTTCAAATGTTGGAATCAGAGATAGCTAGCTATCTACATGATGGGTGCTACGTCAGCCCGCACTGGCCAAGAACGCGAAATACCACCCATGCGCTGCGATAAGTGCATGCCTGAGGCGTTAATTAATTGACACTAATGATATCGAATTCAAAACCTACTCGCGACATGAGACGCGCTGATGACGCTCATTTACAAGTTTCGAATGCCGTCCACTTCCAACTTGTACGTCTGAGCTGAGTTCTAGTGGCATCTTGGGATGCCTGGGGAGCTATTGCCCGTCATGGCAGCTGCCAGCTTGACCAAGCCAACGCCATCGAAGGGAGCGCCGGATCTATATCTCATTGTAAGCCCACCCACACGACCCAGTCAAGTGTTATGCTGACATATAACTAGTCTGAGGAAGATGCAATCTACGAACAAGACATTTTGCGCGATCCTGGACATACAAAGCCTTGGCTTGCGTACATTGAGTTCAAGTTCAAACATGGCACGCTTCTTGAGCAAGCATTTGTGCTCGAGCGCGCCTGTAGACAGCTGCCTCGGTCCTACAAGTTATGGAAGATGGTAGATATTCGATATGCTCCTTTGATGGAACAGTTGGCTAACAAGATTACAGTATCTTACTCTCCGAACAAAGCAATTGGGCAAGCTGAATCCTGCTATTTTCGCTTCGGAGTACGCAAAAGTCAACTCTCTCTTCGAAAGAGCTTTGATCCTACTTAATAAGATGCCTAGAATCTGGGAGATGTACTTAGAATTCCTATTGCTTCAACCAGTTGTCACAGTTACTCGGCGTACTTTCGACCGCGCACTTCGGGCATTACCTATTACTCAGCACAACAGAATATGGGCTCTGTACAGACCATTTGCAAACTCCGCTTCTGGGCAGACAGCACTAAAAATCTGGCGACGTTATATGCAAATTCATCCTGAAGATGCGGAGGATTTTATTGAACTGTTAGTCGAGATGGGCCAGTACACGGAGGCGGTTAAGAAATACATGGATATTCTCAACGATCCAAAGTTCCGAAGCAAAAATGGTAAAGGACACTATCAACTGTGGACAGAGATGGCAGACCTACTTGTCGACCATGCAAAAGAAGTTGAGACCGGGGATGAAGTGGGCATCGATGTTGAGCGAATCATGCGTAGCGGTATTGAACGCTTCGCCGATCAGAGAGGCAAACTTTGGGCCGGGCTGGCAACATATTGGATTACAAGGGGTAGCTTTGAGCGAGCGCGTGATGTTTTCGAAGAAGCGATTACAACAGTCATGACTGTTCGAGATTTCACCCTCGTCTTTGACGCCTATGTCGAGTTCGAAGAATCCATAATTGGCACACTGATGGACGCTGCTGCGGAGCGTTCGGACAAAGGTGTTGTCGATGAAGACGCTGACTTTGATCTTGATATCCGAATGATGAGATTCGAACAATTGATGGATCGAAGGCCATTCTTGGTCAATGATGTGTTGTTACGGCAGAATCCCAATGATGTCCCTGAATGGCAAAAGCGCGTTGCTTTATGGGGCTCGAACAAGACAGAGGTGGTTCAAACATATACGGATGCAATCGCTGCTGTACAGCCGAAGAAGGCTAGAGGCCAGTTTCACGAACTCTGGGCAAACTACGCAAAATTCTATGAACAGGGAGGTGACATACGAACAGCACGAGTCATCATGGAAAAGGCTGTTAAAGTTCCCTTCAAGTCAGTTGCCGAACTGGCCGATATGTGGATCGAATGGGCTGAGATGGAACTGAGGAACGAGAACTTCGATGAGGCAGTGAAGATTATGGCTAAGGCGGTTCAAGCTCCAAAACGCTCGACCGTCGATTACTTTGACGAAACGCTCTCGCCCCAGCAGCGAGTGCACAAGAGCTGGAAACTCTGGAGTTTCTATGTTGATCTTGTGGAGAGCGTGAAACCCCTCGAGGAGACACGGAAGGTCTATGAACGGATCTTCGAGCTTCGAATTGCGACACCACAGACGGTTGTAAACTACGCCAATCTTCTAGAAGAACATAAATATTTCGAGGAATCTTTCAAGATCTATGAGAGGGGCCTGGATCTATTCAGTTATCCAGTAGCGTTCGAGATTTGGAATTTATATCTTACGAAGGCAGTAGACCGAAAAATCAGCATCGAGAGGTTACGAGATCTGTTTGAGCAGGCGGTGGAAGACTGTCCACCTAGGTTTGCGAAGGTGTTGTATTTGATGTACGGAAACCTGGAGGAAGAGCGTGGCCTTGCCAGACATGCCATGCGAATATACGAGCGAGCCACGCGGGCCGTTTCAGATGAAGATCGTGCTGATATGTTCAACTTCTACATTACCAAATCCGCATCCAACTTTGGTCTGCCTTCCACCCGCCCTATATACGAACGAGCCATTGCGACGTTGCCAGACAAAGATGCCAAGGATATGTGTTTGAAATTTGCCGACATGGAAAAGAGACTGGGAGAGATCGATCGTGCTCGAGCCATATACGGTCATGCGTCGCAATTCTGTGATCCTCGAACAAGCCCAGACTTCTGGTCGAAATGGGAAGCCTTCGAAGTGCAGCACGGAAACGAAGATACCTTCAAAGAAATGCTCCGAATCAAGAGAAGCGTGCAGGCACAGTATAATACTGATGTCAACTTCATTGCTTCGCAGGCCCTTGCACGAAGTCAACAGAGAGCTAGTGAGGAACGAGAAGACAGCCGCGCGGACGCTATGGCTGCATTAGAGCGTGAGGCGAGAGCGCCGGTTGGATTCGTCGCAGCTAGTACAGGTCCGCAGGGCGGGAATATTCCGACGAAGCAGGAGAGCGTAGCTGCTAATCCTGATGCCATTGAAATTGATGGGATGGACGATGAGTAAACAAGCGGTCATTTGG